>CM076572.1:596664844-597264844 GCA_034641835.2 Pinus albicaulis
GAGCCACAACAATACATGAACTTCAACAAGTAGCAGCAGTGAAACATCAACACATATAGTGCAAGAAGAGAGCATAGCCATCATATTATGTGCAGCTATAAATGGATATACAAGAACTTGAGGAAAAGACCTCTCAAGATAGGCCAGATCAACCTCAATACAGATGTACATGCAAAGGTGAAAATACAATGCTACACAACCCAGCAACAAGCTATGAATGCGCAATCCATAGTGGAAAATGGTTGAAAACTGATATGTATACAATGATATGGAAATATAAGGCTCAAATAAAGTGGGGGAGCATGATATCAACCCTGGAAAACAATAGTGCAACAATCCTCCAAGGGATTTACTAAAATGTACAAAATGACAAAATGCTGAAGTTGTTGGGTAGCAACAACAACTCAATAAAAATAAAAAAATGGAGAAGGATGGAAATGCTGTAAATGATGAAAAAACCTCCTCCAATTATCTTCAAAGTGAAAGGCTGCTCCCTTCACTGAATATTACACCCTCCAATCCATAGTGTGAACCCCTCCTGCAAGTGCCCTCTGAAAATAACGTAATATGGGGAAGAGATTGCACTGGGAATGAGATGAAACATATGTCCCAATGCCAAAATATGCAATGAAGCTCTGGGATTTTCCTCATTTATCTCCCAGAGAAAGAGTGAGCTCCTCCTCTGCAAAACTAGCTTCGGAAGTGGGTGGTAATGAATCCTCACTGCAACCCCCAGCAACTCAACGTTTCTTCCCAACTGGAAAATGTTGTAGCTGAAGATGGTTACCTTTTCCTCAAGCCTGGATGTGAGGAGAATGAATAACAAGTCCTCCAAATATTCCCAATGAAGGAGAGGAAACTCCTAAACATGAATCTCCCTTGTGCTAAGCAACATAACTATCTCAGTTGAACAACTGGAGAGAGTAGACCAAAATCGAAATCTCAAACATAATGAGCAATGGATCCCCTTCCCTAATTTATGCCAAGAGGAGGCTTCCTTGCCATGGACCCCACCCATTATGGTTTCTATCATCCAATGATATCCCTCCTTTCAAAACTGCGTTGTCTTCTCATGCAAGCTTCACCTCTTTAGGCATCGCTGTTGACTTGGTCAAACTTGACCTAGTCTTCTTGTATTTTCCCCTTTTCACACTAGGAGATGACAAATAAGCCACTTAGGCGACCCATTTGCATATTAGGAGTGATTATTATTCTTCTTCATGGTCCCCCTTACCCATTTTATTCTTTTTATTAAAAGGAAAACAAAATTAATGTTCCAATTAACTTAATGAAAATTTTGGAACATTACATTCCTCCCCTCCCAAAGATTGCTTGTCCTCAAGCAAGTGAAAGGGTAGACTGATTCCTCTTCTTCTCTCCTGTAGCATACATGTATGATGATCTCCTCCAAGAAATAGGATTCTATCTCATCAATAAAGCTCCCACATTTCCTCTCCTCAACATGTAAATTAGCTACCAAGCTATCATCATGAAAAAGTGAGGTGCTCAAGAGAGTGGCAAGGTGATGTCTAGAGGTGATCCCAAGGCATGGAGTCTGAAATGTGTTGGGAGACATTCTCCCCATGTGGACCCTCCATCCCCAAGCAATCAACCATGAAAAATGAGTCACGTTCCAACTAGGCAACTCCTGGAAATCACCCTCCACCTTGGGCTCATGTAGAATAGGTGGGCTGGAAATTTGAACATGGTAGGCTTCATAGCCTACCCCACACTGTCCTCTTCTCCACTTATTATAAGTGTGGAGTGAAAGCTGAACTTGGGCTGCAATAGTGTTTCCCTCAAGTGGCAAGATGAAGTCTAGAGCTCCAAGGATCTCTCCTCCAACGTTGTAAATCAAGCTGGCCCAAATCATCTCACATGTGATGAGTTGGAAGTCATCATCATATGGTATCCAATCAATCATATGGTTCACCTCATGGAGAAAAAAATATCTTTTCATGGTGACCATATCCTCTTCCATACTCCCCTTAGAGTATGTGTTGCAAAGAGTATGGAGGTCTTCTTCCCTAAAGGGCACATCCTCCCAATGTGTCTCTCCCTCCTTATGATACATATGGGGTTGCTGCTGATACATGGTTGAAACATAATGGTCCTCAAGAGAGACCCAAACCATCCCATCAAATCCAACACCCATGGGGTGCCTCCCCAAAGGGCTCAAGCTCTCCAAATGGCTCCTCCCATTTGAAAGCAAGAGGTGTAACATGGCAATAAAGGCTGGTCCACTTGTTTTTTCTGAAATATCCAGCATGAGAATTATGGAGAACCATAATCCCTATGGGCATCCTCAACTCTTGTGCCACTCCTCCAATGGTGCTTCCCATGTCCAACGTTCTACTAGCAGAATATGGAAGCATAAATCTGTGAGAGCAAGGAGGTGAAACATAGCTCCACACATGGAACCAATGCAGGGCATCATTGGCCTGCCTCAAAATATAGTGCAAAAAGTGTCCTTTCAGCCACTTTTTTTCAACCACATTCATCCTGCAAGATGAGATCATGAAAACATAACTTGGTGCCAATGGTACACACCGAAAATCTTGTGTCTTTCCCTCACAATCCACCAATAAGATGGCCATCATAATTGCTGCAATTGATCATAAGTAAAAAAAACATAATTTGAAAGAAGGAAAGATCCTCCTTGATATGATATGCTACTCATAAAGATAAGAGAGTGCAAAACATAAAGCAAATAGTTACCTCTCTCATCATGTACTACGGTCTTTGAGATGAAATGGCTCAAGTGAAAATTCTCCCTTACTGCAACAGAGTAGGGAAGTGGTTGTGCCAACCATCTCATCATCTCTCGGGCTATGCATATGTCCATATTATGATATACATCCATTAGGATTCCCTCTCAAGTGGACTCCTCCATCAATAAACAGTATGCATAAGAATGCATGAAAGGAGAATCCATAAATGTTGCATGTAGGTATCTCCCCTTGTGCTTGTGAACCCAAGCCAAGAAGATCAAAATATAGTAATGGATGCTTCCATCCATTACTCCCTAATCATCATCTCCTACATGCCTCCAAGGTACATCACTTGTGAAGTGGTCTTGGGAACACTTCAACAAGTAATCCTAGCTCTTAAGTGACAGCGCTGCTAGCCTGTGGAGTAGGGCCATCGTCATCTCAAAGCTCAACTATTTGACATGGATCTTGTCAAAGACTCTACTCATCATGTTGCTGCACATATAGAGTCCCTCCCCTGAAGAAGGTACTGCTTCGGCATCTAAGGCCAAGGAGCAGCCCCTTTTCTCTATGCTAGTGCCTCCTCCTACTCCTGCAACATCCAAATACAATCCGAGCAACAAGAATGTTTGTTGCTCCTCCATACTCCCACCATACCAAATATGTGATGGTGACATAATTAGTGGTAAGAAGAATTCCATCTCATCATAATGCACCCATGCTCTTCTCTACCCCATGGTGTAAGTATCCTGCCAGTCCTCCTCCTTCTTCACATCCCGTGAAAAAAGATAGGTCCTATGCTAGCCAAACTCTCTCAAGAGTAGCCAACACAGGATTGCCTCTTGCTACCCTGTGTCATAGATTTGCAAGAGGCTCACCATCCTTTTTCCTTCCATCCACATCCACCCAACTCCTTGTGGATGTCTCCCTTCACGCTGCATCTTGGTATCCCCCCAACAAGGGCTACCATCCTCCCAAAACAGATTTTGGCCTTTGCAATTCATGGGACATTGAAATGCAATCTCTTCCATGACAAAGTTTCCAAACCCCAACCTCAACGGTGGTGCAAAAAATATCAATGGTGTATGAAGATGATGGCACAACACAATGAAAGTTTCCTTCTCTAAACAATCAGCATGTAAAGATGTACAATCCTCCATGAGAGATAAAAACTTAGGCATACCTTGCAGAGATTTGGAAGAACCTGGTGTTGCTGCAAGAGTTTCTTCCTAAATAGTGCTAGCTGCCTAAATTACCAGAGATGAAGGTTGCTTCTTCATCACTATGACAACGCTTGTATTTTCCTGAACGCTTGTATTTTCCTCTTCAACTGGTGGTGAGGGCTCCTCCCTCTTTTGACCAAATCTTCTGATCAATCTTTAAGAGAAATCAGCAAGAGTAGAAATCCTTGGATGACTCCAATGGCTGAACCACCAAGTCTTTGCTTCACCCTCAAGGTGTAGCGTTGCAAATTCTATAGCCTCTCTGTCTACTACAGGATGTAGCAGGAAGAAAGCCTCTAGCTTCTTCACCCAAACCTCTACTGCACATGTGAGTGATCCATCGAATGTGGACAATAGAAATCTATTTCCTCTCATCATCCCATAGTTGTGGGGTCTTCTCTCTTCTTTCTGCTGAATACATTGTGGAAAAGATAGAGTCTCTTGGAAGGCTCTAGGGTTTGCTCAGTATTCAGTAAGATACTCACTTAGAATCTCGAATTCCAAGTGTCTTTCATGCTCCATTTTTCCTCCTTGGTGAGAGTAGGAAGTGCATGGTCCTTCCTCTTCTCTTTTTTCAGCCTTCTCAACCTCCTTGGAGAGGTCTTTGCTGGATATTAAAAATTATGAGAGCAATCCCATCCTCTACATCATCTTGACCTCTTATGTCTTTTTGATTCGAACTTCACAGGCCAAGCCAAGTTCGAAGCTTTGATACCACTGTAATATCCCTTTTTCAGGATTTGTTGCAATATGGTCCTCAAGGACGCTGTATAAGGAATCCAATGCAAGAATAAGCTGAAAGGGGACTTGGATCCCTTTTTTTTACCTTTCATAAATTACCCTTCCAGAATATTAGCTCAAAGAAATAACCCTAGGTGGGCTATTTAGATCTCCCACTCCTAGGTACCTCAAGCAATGCCCAAGTAGAGAGCCATAGCAATACATGAACTTCAAAAAGTAGAAGCAGTGAAACATCAACACATATAGTGCAATAAGAGAGCATAGCCATCATATTATGTGCAGCTATAAATAGATATACAAGAAATTTAGGAAAATACCACTCAAGATAGGCCAGATCAGCCTCAAGACAGATGTACATGCAAAGGTGAAAATACAATGCTACACAACCCAACAACAAGATATGACTGCGCAATCCATAGTGGGAAATGGTTGCAAACTGATATGTATACAATGATATGGAAATATAAGGCTCAAATAAAGTGGGGGAGCATGATCTCAACACCAGAAAAAAATAGTGCAACAATCCTCCAAGGGATTGACTAAAATGTACAAAATGGAAAAATGTCGGAGTTGCTAGGTAGCAGCAGTAACTCAATAACAATACAAAAATGGAGAGGGATGGAAATGCTGCAAATGATGAAGAAACCTCCTCCAATGATCTTCAAAGTGAAAGGTTGCTCCCTTCACTGAAGATTACACCCTCCAATCCATACTGTGAACCCCTCCTCCAAGTGCCCTCTGAAAATAACGCAATATGGGGAAGAGACTGTGCTGGGAGTGAGATGAAACATATGGCCCAATGCCAAAATATGAAATTAAGCTCTGGTATTTTCCTCACTGATCTCCCAGAGAAAGAGTGAGATCCTCCTCTACAAAACTAGCTCGGGAAGTGGGTGTTAATGAATCCTCACTTCAACCCCAGCAACTCAACGTTTCTACCCAACTGGAAAACGTTGTAGCTGAAGATGGTTACCTTTGCCTCAAGCCTGGATGTGAGGAGAATGAATAACAGGTCATCCAAAGCTTCCAAATGAAGGAGATGAAAATCCTAAATAGGAATCTCCCTTGTGCTAAGCAACATAGCTATCTTAGTTGAACAACTAGAGAGAACAGACCAAAATCGAAATCTCAAACATAATGAGAAATGGCTCCCCTTCCCTCTTTTATGCCAAGAGGAGGCTAATTCCTTGCCATGGACCCCACCCATTAGGGTTTCTCTCATCCAATGATATCCCTCCTTTAAAAACTATGCTGTCTTCTCATGCAAGCTTCACCTCTTTAGGCAGCGTTGTTGACTTGGTCAAACTTGACCTTGTCTTCTTGTATTTTCCCCTTTTCACACTAGGAGATGACAAATAAGCCACTTAGGTGACCCCTTTGCATATTAGGAGTGCTTATTATGCTTCTTCATGGTCCCCCTTACCCATTTTATTCTTTTTATCAAAAGGAAAGCAAAATTAATGATTAACTTAATGAAAATTTTGGAACATTACAATTTCAGATCATTCCCATGGGACGATTGTAGGGAATCCACGTAGATATTGATGGTGCAAGCGTATTGGTCAACTTCAAAGTTATTGAGATCGTTGATCATAGTAATCCTTATCCTGCATTGTTGGGATTTGATTGGGATTACGACATGGATGCTATAATATACAAGCTAAAGAATAGGTAGATGGTGTTTGAAAAGGATGGCACCCAAGTTGTTGTACCATTAGATCCTTCTGAAGGTGTGCGCTATACAGAGCCGGTCTAGCATGAGTATGGGGATGCTGAGATTGACCAGATCTATAAGCTTACTATGCAAGATGAAGACTGGATCAACCCATCATAGATGGTAGAATATGTTGTGAGCTTTATAGTTCATTCATTTCAGATTCTGATGAAGAGTTTGAGCATTGGCAGAATCACTTTCATGAAGTAACTACTAAGTGCTGCAACAGGGTTACCAAATCTCTGCACTGTTTCTGATTAGAAGTGAGAGACTTGACTTCTTATGATGGAATGGGGAATTTTCTATTATTTATAGAATAATTTGAGCAAAATATACCTGAGGAATAGAGATATGAAGCTTTGGACTTTGCATTGAGGTCCACTCCAGCCTGATGGTGGGGTGCGCACAAATAAAGTTTGGGAGGATGGAAGAAGTTTTACAAGTTGATAAGGCTACGGTTTGGTGAGGTAGACACGAAGACCACAGAGAAGTATGATGGTCATAATGATCCTTGCGAGAACTTATCTCGCTGGACAGCAGCTTGGGGTACAAAACCTCAACCAGAGTGGGATGTTCTTTCATTCCTTGGAGAATATTCCACAATGGTATCTTGAAATAGAACTACGCCATGGCACTATAGATTGGGATGAGATAATGGAAGGATTCTTGTTAACTTATGGTTTCACTGATGGCTGGGAGTGTATTAATGAGGCTCTTCAAGAAGTTAAGATAGGGTTATTCCACAATACCAAGGAGCCAAGGATGTTGTTACAACTTGATTGGGTTGCGCATATTGCACAAGCCCATGAATGTTATAATTTGACCACAGAAGATGGTGAGGAGGATCTACGCAATGTCAAAATTCCTGAGTTAGAAGGACAACGTGAGGTTGCAAGGCCTTAGATAGCGATTCCGGATGTAGCACAACCTTTCAAGACTCAACAAGTCAACATAGGCTGAGAGGTGGATGTAATGTTCCTACTTAGCCTAAGCTAAGAGGAACATTCATTTTTGGTTTTATTTTCTGTTGCATGCATAAATGAATAAAGGAGGACATGTAAAACTCCTAAGTAGACAAAATAAATCAATGCCCATGTAAACACAGTTAAATCAGGGCCATGTAAATAATCACTTGCAGGTGTGAAATGGGTTTGGGCTGTGAGATTGGGTCAACCTTGACCAAATCCACAGCGCTATCTAGGTTCAATGCATCTACTAAAGGGATATCACAGTTTTAGAATGAGGCCCCTCATGTGAAAAGAGCTAACTCATCAAGGTGGTTTAGAGTTTGCAAAGGCTCTCATCTTATAAAAGGAAAGGGAAGGCATCAAGAGGAGGTTGTGGATTGATCATATTCTTGAGTATTTTGTCTGCTTAGACAAATACTATTCTTTGTTGTTTAGTGGAGAATTGCTCTTGGAATTCCTATGTAGGGGTTTCACCTCTTCCTTTGAGGATTCTTGAAGGATTGTTTGCTGAATCAATCCACTATCAGGCTTGAGGCCAAGCTCTACTTACATTGGCAGCACTAATCCATTGAGGGTTTTGCTGTTTCTGCAAGCTGCAACAAGTGGGAGTCTAGATCTAAAGAGATCTAGTGTGTTTTGGGAGCCTCTTCTCATGGAGTGTGTCTTTTAACCTCATGGAAGAGTGTCTCTTCTCTTTGTACTTCATATCTGCAATTTTAGAGTAGTTATCAATGTCATTTGAGCTACAACGCTATTCCTCTTGATGGACTGTGTTATTTTGGAATGAGACTCTTCATGGTGTTTTGCTCATAGTTTAGATCAGAGATCTCTAGTGTCGGGCCTTGCCTTCCACTTGGTGATCCATGGATTAGCTTGCTGATCCATGTTCTATTTAGATCTGATCCATTGTAATGAAATTTTATATTTAGAAATTTACTGTAGCAATTTCCAGATCTGCAACTTGTTTCTCAGATCTACTCTTATTTGTGCATGATTTGGTCAAAACCCCAAGGCAATCTTGTAGAGAAAACTATCTAGTTTCCAGATTTGAAATAGATCTGATGTTTTGTCCACAGATTTTTCCTAGATCTGAGTTTTAATCTGCAGCTGCCAAAACTCCTGAAAATAACGCTGTTGAGCCATTTCTACTGATATATACATGTTGTAGATCTCTTTTCTGAATATATCTTTCTCTCTTGTCTCATGTAATCTACTGTATATTGAAGGAGCTTCACTTTACTTCTGATTTGTTGTTGTAATTTCATTTATTAATCATATGGACCAAGATTATGTTATTCCTGAGGAAGTTTTTTGTACATAGCTGCAGCCCCTCTTGTAGGGTGTTTTTCAGCTAGACTGGGTTGTGGGAGATCTGTTACCACACCTAATTTGATTTTTTTTTGCTCCCCTTCTGGATCTAGACCCCAGATCTACTGATCTAAGGGATTCAAGGGCTGAAAACTCATTTCTATACATCAATCTCCCAAGGAGTGCATTATTTTTCCAGGCTTGCTGTGCAATCCCAATTTGGGAACATTACAGTGGAGCCGAAATTTGCAAATATTTGCGACTATTGGGACGATGACACAATAAGAAAGCTCACTGAATTACTACATGAATACCAAGACCTATTCCCAACAAAATTCTCGTAATTAAAAGGTATTATGGGTGATCTAGGATTAATGCACATCACTTTAAAGGCTTATGTGAAGCCGTTCAAGTAGTGCCCCTATTAGCTGAACCCAAAATACAAGGAGAAAGTGAGGAAAGAACTTGAAAAAATGCTTAGTGTTGGAATCATTGAACCAGTCGACGAATCTGAGTGGGTTAGCCCTATGGTGGTCCAAGAGAAGAAGACTAAGGGCGAGATAAGAATCTATGTTGATCTCCACAAATTGAACGATGCATACGTTCATGATCCATTTCTGATGCCATTCACAAAAAAAGTATTGGATCATGTTGGATGGTAGGAAGCCTACTCGTTTACTGATGGAATCTCAAGGTATCATCATATTAGGATTGCGTCGGAAGATAAGAGAAAAACCACCTTCGCCACATAGTGGCGTTTGTTTCAGTACAATGTCATGCCATTTGGATTAAAGAACACTCCCACTGTATTTTCCAGAGTAGTTGTCGCGAATTTAAAAGAGTACATCCATAAGTTTTTGGAGGTGTACTTTGACGACTAGACCGTGTTTATCCTATTAAAGAAGCATGTCTCCAGTCTGCGCTTAATGTTGGATACCTGCAAGAAGTATCAGATCTCCTTAAATCTGAAAAAGTGCATCTTCGACATACCATATGGTATTTTGTTGGGGTATATTGTGTGTAAACAGGGATTGATGGTAGACCTCGCCAAGATTGTCGTGATTCTCAAATTAGAGCCCCCAAGAAGTGTAAAGAAGCTACACACGACGCTTGGACATACCGGCTATTACTGGAAGTTTATTAAGTCGTATGTGCAGATCACTGCACCAATGGAGAAATTATTAAAGAAAGATGTCTAGTTTTGCTGGGATGAATATTGTCAGAAGAGCCTTCTTAAACTGAAAGAAAATATGGTGACTACACCCATTCTCGTCTTCCTAGATTACAAAAAGGAATTTCATGTACATGTTGATGCATCCTGCATAGATTTTGGAGTTGTGTTAGCATAGCCTGGGGAAGGGGATATCGATAATCCTGTAGCATTTTCCAGCAGGTAATTGTCTAAGGTAGAGAGGAACTACTCCACCACAGAGCGCGAAGGGTTGGCCATAGTATATGCACTGCAAGAAGATAGAAACTATCTATGATCAGAACTAGATCATGGACAAGAGTGATAGCTCAAATTTCAAAGTGTTCAAAAGTGTGCTAAACCTGAGCGACCAGATAGATCTCGTCTTCTAGATTCTGGTGCCGTGAACAGTTCGAAAAACTGACACTGTGTGAAGAAGTTATCGCAGTTTGAAAAGTCCAATAAACTGTAAAAATTGGACTTTGACCAAGTTTGAATTGGTTTTTGAAAAATCAAAAAGAGAATATTCCAGGGAATATTCTTGGAATATGCCTCAAAATATTCCCCAGAATATTCCTTCCGGACCAGTTATATTGGGACAAATGACAGGTTATTATTGGTCGAATGGTGATCAGGCCAATGAAAAGGCACCACGTGGCTAGCCCCGAGGCCGCCACGTGGCCCTTGAACCACCGTATAAAATTTTGTTTAGAACAGGCTAGGTTCGAATGTGAGACCTCACGCATAGATCGCCCGCACTCTACCAATTGGTCTGCATTAGTTCTTAACACTATATGCAATGCAGTCGTATATAAAGTTTATTGTTTTCCGTGTTGGGGGTTGGAGGTGCCAGCCCCTCCCCACATGGCCTTTGGGCCATGACCATGACCCAAGTGCTTATCCGCGTGGTAAAATAAAACATGTGTGCCAGCATTTACATTGAAGTAAAAAGATTATGATTTAAGCCATCCCCAACGACTAACTTTTTGTGGATTAATAAACCTGACAGTTCAGCAAAACCCACCTCCGTCATTAATCCATGTCACATGGTTACAGTTAAATGCCAAAAAAATGTGTGGATAAAGAGCTAACCGATGGTTTATACTATTGAGTTCATCTTTGTCCGAAATTTTACGATTTTTATCAAATAAATACATACTTGTACCTGGTGTTTTTAATCGTTATTAATCCATTATGTTAGTTAATTAGAGGAATTCAGAAACAATAGCTATTATTCTTGTTATTAGTTAATTTGATGAGTGTTTTTAATAAATTCCTTCTTGGTTGCAGGAAGGCTCGGTGCAGGAATGCATTTGAGTACGAATTCACCAAATGCATAAAAGCAACAGCTAGGTAGTTGAATTGTTGTAGGTGAAAATATCAAATTTGCGACCAAATGGAGTGGAATATCTAAATTCTGAGACGTGGGTTGTGTTCAGAGCACCATGTTTCATATAACCCAGAAACCGTTTGGTGAAATTCGGCTTCGTGAAGGAGTTATTGTCAGGGGAATATTCCATTGAAAACCATTTCTGAACGTGAACGTATTGGGTCTCTATGAATATTGCTACTCTGGTTATGTTTCGGGATTAAAAACGAATCTCAGTTTACTCTCAAATTTGTGGAATCTTGACCAAGCACATGCTGCTAAAAGCCTTCTTACAAAACAAAAGTCCCCTATTACACCTACCGTCTCATTTTCAGCATCAACATTGTCACATTATTCCAGTTGAACTGCCTTTGCCTCCTATGGGTTTCACAAACTCTCCAACCTCATCTTTGTCTTCATTAAGTGTATTTTCCCCTTAGATCAACCTGATTCATGGAGTCCTCACGGCAGTAACAAAGAGGCATGTGAAATAAGGTTGATTGATCCTTTCCAAGTTAAGGGTCCAGGAGAAAGCATTGGAGCATATAATTCAATGATAGAGGTACCATGGAGTTGTGTGGATAATGATAGGTTAAGTTATGCTGCTCGGATGCTACATAATTTCAAGTCCCTTGTTCGTCGATTGGAAAAATTTGAACCTAGAGAGCTCAAGCATGAAGAGAAGCTTGCTTTTTAGATCAACGTTTATAATGCTTTAATGATGCATGCTTATTTGGCATACGGAATACCTCGAAAAAAGATGAAAAGAATACAATTGCTACTAAAGGCTGCATATAAAGTGGGAGGTCAATCTATAAATACACACATCATAGAGAACACAACCTTGGGATGCCGATTGTATCGTCCATCACAGTGGTTACAGTCATTGCTTCTATCTGGGATGAAATCCAGAGGAGGGGAACAGCTACGAGCATATGCCCTAGAGCAGCCAGAACCTCTTGTGTTTTTTTCACTTTTCTCTGGTTGAGGAAGGGGACGGTGCTAGTTGATGCTTCGAGGAGTCACTTATTGTGTGCCATATCTCATCCAGTTGTGCAATGCCTCAGCCGGCTATGCCTTGCTTCTACCAGCTATATGAAGTTCAATTTTCTCTAGAAACCAATTACACCTTCCAGCAACAGCAAAATCCCACAAAAAGGGGAGCGATTTCTCCAATTTGGTATTTTTTTCAAAGCTAATTCTTATTCCGACAGAATTGTTAAAACCAATTCTCCTATATTCTAATTACTGGGTGAAATCCAGTTTGTAATTAACAATGTATATATATAAGTTGTTGTAATCGATTAAGGGGGATAGAAGTAGACTCGACCCATGAGATCGATTAGATAGGAGGAGTGGATGAATTAGATGGATGAGAGTTCGTCCATCAATTAGGTAGAGAGCGGAGCAATTAATCTCTTTTGAGATGTAGAACCGGCATCAACTTGGCGAAGAGGAAGGAATTGCTCAGGCCCAGGAGTGAGTCTGTCACTTAGACAGAGGTCGAGTTTCTCGAATGTAGAGCCAAAATTTCTCAATATGAAGTCAATTTCTCAGATGTAGAACCAGAATTAATTTGCAGAGTCATGTAATGGAAATAGGAGAATTGTTGTGATTTGTGTAATCAATTTATTAAATGTTGTTTTAAATTTTTGTCTAAATTGCATTCATATTGTGAGTAGTAGCATTGTCGCCATGATCCATTTTGTATTATGTATTTGATGTTTTAAAGCTTTCCTTGGTTGCAGCAAGCAAGCTTACTCTGGGCGTGGTAGGGCCCACCACCTCTCGAGCTAAGCTCATCAATCAGCAGAAGATAATTAGATGTGTGCGATTTTAACATTTCAGATTTCTGTGTGAAGGTGTGGTTCAACTCCAAAGCATTTCATTCATTGTAGCATCGTGCCAATTAATGGATTGAAGGAGTATTACTCATTACATAATCGTGTTTGAGTTGTAACATAGAGTTATACTCTTTTACAACTCTAGTTACATCGTGTTTTGAGTTATTACATAGAGTCATACTAAAAGAAGCATTACTCCTCACATCATTAGAACAGATTCTAATACTTCTAATTTGAGTATGGGATAAAACAGATTTTAGATGCTTTGGATTTCGGTATGTTAATACAGTCATTTTAGAATAAAAACTCCAAGTTTGCATAATACAATGTTTTTGAATGTTTGCAGGATTTAATCATCATTTGATTTGTTTATGATTTGTTTAGATATCCTGGGACTTCGTTTAATCATTGGATTTATTTTAATTAGAATCATTATTGCTTTCATAGTATAGTTTGAGTGTGGATTTAGTGGATTTAATTATGCAAGTAGCAGTGATTGATTTTTCAGAATTGAGTGACATGATTTTGATTTAGTTTTTATTATAAGTTGCATATTTTCGAAGAGCAAGTCTGTTTTTGGAATAATTTGTTTCACCTAGATTAAAATATTTAGATTGCAAGTTTCTCATAATTAATTAGCAATACGATTTTTAATAGGATATTTTAAGGTGTTATTTTACATGAGAGTGAAGTAGTTTTCTTCTACCCAATAATTAGAACTTTCCTTTGTTTGTTTTTCTCATGAAGAGTATTTCTAGCTAGTTTAATGTGTGAGGTTGTCATTAGAATAATGTGTGATATTTTTTTAGTGAAAGGAACAAATAGGTTAAGGAGATAGAATTAAATTGCAAGAATGTCATATGATTTAGAATTTCTTTGTATTTCCTCGTAGTTTAATTGCATTATGAATTTTGCACTGAACGAAATTGTTTAAGTAGGTTTCCTTTTCAAGATTGCTTGTTTGCCAGAAAATATGTGTTTCATTTCAGCACCTAGTTTATCATTACAAAGGAATATATCTATACTCTGACCATTAAGCTGAGCCAATACGCAGTACAAATTGCGTTTACGACTCCTGGATTGATAATTAATATTAAGAGGTTCGATCCGACAATTAAACCACCCAACATTTTGGCGTCGTTTTCGGGGAAGTTGTATTTTGGCTTAGGTAAAATTTAACTTACAGAGTTTCAAGGGTATTGCAGGAAGTTAGAGGGTGAAGAGTGTACGGTAAGACGTGAGTGAAGAGCCACGCATCCACTATTTTGGGGTTGCTCCAAAGTCTAGCCATCTTGCTTATCTCTTTAACTTTTATTTCCTTATCTCGCTTATGTGTAGAAGTAGAAGCATGCTTTGGACATTTAATTTCAAAATTGCCTTGTTTTTAATATATTAAATAGTACTTTGATTCGGCGTTTTCCTTTTATGCAAGTGTGGTGAGCTTTATTTCAGCGAAAAGCTTTTAAATTCATTTATCTTCAGAATCCAATCTTCAATGTTATATCATTTTTGGGGTACTACAAGAACCCTTGCGTACTAATCCATGTGATGACAAAATGTGTTAGTTGGCTTGTTGAAAAAAAAAGATGGTATTTTGAGGAATCATTCAATGAGGAGTTTTTATGCTGCTACAGAGACGAACAACTCATCCGATGAAGAATTCACAAGTGCAGAATTTAATACTTTGCTTGAACATAAATTTGATATACTTAAATATTTGATTTCGAAATTAGATGATTTGCAGGAACAAGAGAAGGATGAAGAACCACTACTTATCATTTGTACCAACTATAGAAAGAAGCACTTCCTTGGAAAGTGCCCACTTAGTGGTTAGGAAGTTTGCGAAATTTGCGAGGATGGTCATTCAACTGAACATTTCCCATCACTACCATGATTACAAAAGGTACTCAGGGAATCAAGTAAGGAATCGAATCAACCGCCAGGTATAAATCAAAAACCAACACCATTTGATACTTGGAATAATTATTATTTTCCTGAGCAGGTTCCTCAACATGTTTGTAATCCTGGAATTTCATGGAAAACTTCTGATCCTCCTCCAATTGAATATCCTACTTCATGGTCGCAGTGGCCCTCGCCTATGCCCTCATCCTCAAGCTAGATATATCCATGGCCTCAAGAATCGTTTGTATCTTTCTCTCTAGGGCAATCTCCCATGCAAACTCAATCATATGAGCACCAACAAAAACCACAATTTATTTCCAATGCACCATTAGTTATCCTCCTCCCAACCGCATGTGCAACCTTACCCTAACCCTAGTTCATACCCTAGTCCATACCCTAGACCTAGCCTTAATCCGTATCCTAACCCTAGACCTAACCCTAGTCCAAACCCTAAACCTAGCCCTCATTCAAACCCTAGCCTTAACTCAAACCCTATACATAATCCCAATCCAAATCCAAACCTTAGTCCAATCATTAACGAAAACCCTAGACCAAACCGCACCCTAAACCCTAATCTAAACCATCCAGTTGCACAACAGTTTGAACCACCTATTCTTTTCGTTGATTCCCCTATTGAACAAAATGCTACATCTTCCATGTTGGAAAAGGGAATGAATCTAGAAACTTCCCCCATTACTACAGAGCATTCACCCCGGGAAGATATCATTCAAAGAACACAAGAGGAGCAATCTTTCATTGGAACATGTTCTAAAAATGTTTTTGAAACTCAAAACCCTAGAATCTCTCTCAACCATTTTTGTCAGTTTGAAAAGAAGATATTTGAGCCTGGACTTGAGGGATTTATCTTTTCTCTTTTGCCAGATTCTTTATGCCTCCAAGAGAGTGACTATCAAACTGTGGAAGATTTGCATCAGTTGGAAAATCATAAATATGTGGATTCCATTGAATCCTAGTTTCGAGCAGTCATCAAGCCATCTTATTTCCTCAGCATTTGGAAACTCTTGGTACCATATCAATTGAAGCAACTGGTCTCTCATGATTTCATATATCTTGAAGTCTATTCTCTACAACTAAGTGTGAGTATAATCAACATTTTGTTATGCACATGGCTTCATTGGAAGTACTCCTATACTTAAATGGGAGTCTTTCACCTCTTAGGGTAAAGTAGGGTAGGAGAATAAATGAATAAAGTAGTTACAATGCTATTAGGGTTTTGAATTTTTATGGTTGTTAAAACTACTTTTGATCCACATTAGTTGTTAACACACACATTTGTGACAAATCTTGTTGAGTACAATTCACTCTAATACCTCACGATTTTGCAAAAGTAACCATGATTAATCGCTCTTATAAGTTGTCGTCTCGGATATATATTTTTAGTTTCCCTTAGAAGGTACTATTGGAAAACCCCGATGGTGGACCACTCTTGTTAAGATCATAATGAGCTATTCAGGAGAACACTAGCATTCTTAACTCAAAGAATCTTTTAGTCATTGTCCGGGATATCTTTAATAAGTCTTTAGGGTAGAGGAATTAGCCAGCAATGATTAGTCATTAAAAAAATTTCATGCCATCTTGTACTCTTAAGGAGTAGATCTGTCTCCCCACTTATTAAGTAACCTTTAAGGTTAATCATAATCAGAGCTTACAAAGATTTAGGGAAGGATAGGAGGTCTCATGATGAGCCGACCTACGATCATGAGACCTAACATGCATGACATTATTGCTACTGGTCACCAAGCCAGAGTAATGGCTTTTAGCCAAAAAGCTGGAAGACAGGAGGTCTCATCACGAGCCGGCCTGTTCATCCATGTTACTTCTTGTGAGTGGCACTGCCATCAGCTGGTTACCAATCCAGGACAATGGCCTTCATCTAAAGAGGAAAATAAGCTAACTCTGAATGTGTAAGTGGGATACTGTCATTTCGTTATGTTAAAAGACATCCCTGTCGAGGTTATGGACACCTGTGGGCAGTAGGGCCATGTATGTGGTATTAAAGTTAACTACATACTATGATTTGCTTGGTTATCCTTGTCTTTCCCTAAGGCTCATCATTTTTTTGGACAATGGTTTTAAGACAATTTGAACATGATGCTTTGAGTTCTATCTTTCAAAAAAATCAAGGATCTTTGATTGATGTGGTACCCTTAGTGAAGGTAATTATTTGTACTAGATTAAGAGGAAATTTATTTTTGAATCTGAATAACAACAGAATTTAGAGTGTTCAAATAAAGAGGTTGCTGACTGGTATCATAACTCACTTCAACTTTCATGGTATTCAGAGTGATGAATTGCTCAATGATGACTACTCACAAGGTGTTGGTTGCCATCAATGTGTATTGATTGTAACTGCCTCTAAATATGTGCTACATGACCTAGGTACGAGATTGTTTTAGTAGGTGCAGGAATCTTGTGTTATTCTTTTTGAAACTCCACTTTTTCAACAAAATTTGATTTTCATCATAAGACTTTGGGCAAAAAAAAATAGGGAATTCATTTGGGACAAAGTAACAGGCATGTGCCATACTCTTTTCTATAATATCTACTTGTTGTACCTGATCCTGTTACATTCCTGCAATTGATACCTTCATTAGAACTGTAACGTGGTTTTGGCTGGCATTGTAATAGTTATGTTGCAGGCTAATGAAGGCATTTCATTATCAGGCATCTCCATCCTTATTTGCTAAAATATTTGCTAACATTTATTTTCCTACCTTATTTCACTGCCTTAAAGGTTTTTCTTGCACGAGTACGTGCAAGAAGTTCAGCTTGCGGGGATGTTGAGCTGCATCTTTGTCCGAGTTTTTACAATTTTTATCAAATAAATACATACTTATACCTGGTGTTTTTAATCGTTATTAATCCATTATGTTGTTAATTAGAGGAATTTAGAAACAATAGCTATTATTCTTGTTATTATTTAATTTGATGAGTGTTTTAAATAAATTCATTCTTGGTTGCAAGAAGGCTCGGTGCAGGAATGCATTTGAGTATGAATTCACCAAATGCATAAAAGCAACAATTGGGTAGTTGAATTGATGTAGGTAAAAATATCAAATTTGCGACCAAATGGAGTAGAATATCTAAATTCCAAGATGTGGGTTGTGTTAAGAGCACCATGTTTCATGTAACCCAGAAACCGTTTGGTGAAATTCGGCTTCGTGAAGGAGTTATCGTTAGGGGAATATTCCACTGAAAACCATTTCTGAACGTGAACGTATTGGGTCTCTATGAATATTGCTACTCTGGTTATGTTTGGGGATTAAAAACGAATCTTAGTTAATCTCAAATTTGTGGAATCTTGACCAAGCACATGCTACTAAAAGCATACTTACAAAACAAAAGTCCCCTGTTACATCTATCGTCTCATTTTCAGCATCAACAATGTCACATTCTTCCAGTTGAACTGCCTTTGCCTCCTATGGGTTTCACAAACTCTCCAACCTCATATTTGTCCTCATCAAGTGTATTTTCCCCTCAAGATCAACCTGATTCATGGAATCCTCATGGCAGTAACAAAGAGGCATGTGAAATAAGGTTGACTGATCCTTTCCAAGTTAAGGGTTCAGGAGAAAGCATTGGAGCATATAATTCAATGATAGAGGTACCATGGATTTTTGTGGATAATGATAGGTTAAGTTATGCTGCTCGGATGCTACATAATTTCAAGTCCCTTGTTCATCGATTGGAAAAAGTTGAACCTAGAGAACTCAAGCATGAAGAGAAGCTTGCTTTTTAGATCAACGTTTATAATGCTTTAATGATGCATGCTTATTTGGCATACGGAATACCTCGAAAACAGATGAAAAGAATACAATTGCTACTAAAGGCTACATATAAAGTGGGAGGTCAATTTATAAATACACACATCATAGAGAACATAATCTTGGGATGCCGATTGTATCGTCTAGCACAGTGGTTACAGTCATTGCTTCTATCTGGGATGAAATCCAGAGGAGGGGAAGAGCTATGAGCGTATGCCCTAGAGCATCCATAACCTCTTGTGTGTTTTTCACTTTGCTCCGGTCGAGGAAGGGGACGGTGCTAGATTATGCTTCGAGGAGTCACTTATTGCATGCCATATCTCATCCAGTTGTGTGATGCCTCAGCCAGCTATGCCTTGCTTCCACCAGCTATATGAAGTTCAATTTCCTCTAGAAACCAATTGCACCTTCCATCAACAGCAAAATCCCACAAAAAGGGGAGCGATTTCTCCAATTTGGCATTCTGTTCAAAGCTAATTCTTATTCTGGCAGAATTGTTAAAACCAATTCTCCTGTATTCTAATTACTGGGTGAAATCCAGTTTGTAATTAACAATGCATATATATATACGTTGCTATAATCGATTAAGGGGGATAGAAGTAGACTCGGCCCATGAGATCGATTAGATTGGAGGAGTGGATGAATTAGATGGATGAGAGTTCATCCATAAATTAGGTAGAGAGCACAGGAAGTAATCTCTTCTGAGATGTAGAACCAGCATTAACTTGGCCAAGAGGAAGGAATTTCTCAGGCGTAGGAGTGAGTCCGTCACTTAGACAAAGGTCGAATTTCTCGATTGTAGAGCCAGAATTTCTCAATATGAAGTCGATTTCTCAGATGTAGAACCAAAATTGATTTGCAGAGTCATGTAATGGAATAGGAGAATTGTTGTGATTTGTGTAATCGATTTATCAAATGTTGTTTTAAATATTTGTCTAAATTGCATTCATATTGTGAGTAGAAGCACTGTCGCCATGATCAATTTTATATTATGTATTTGATGTTTTAAAGCTTTCCTCAGTTGCAGAAAGCAAGCTTACTCTAGGCATGGTACGGCCCACCACCTCTGGAGCTAAGCTCATCAATTAGCAGAAGATAATTAGATGTGTACGATTTTAACATTTCATATTTCTATGTGAAGATGTGGTTCAACTCCAAAGAATTTCATTCATTGCGGCATCGTGCCAATTAATGGATTGAAGGAGTATTACTCATTACATAATCGTGTTTGAGTTGTAACATAGAGTTATACTCTATTACAACTCTAGTTACATCGTGTTTTGAGTTATTACATAGAGTCATACTAAAAGAAGCATTACTCCTCACATAATTAGAACAAATTCTAATACTTCTAATTTGAGTATGGAAGAAAACAGATTTTAGATGCTTTGGATTTCGATATGTTAATATAGTCATTTTAGAATAATAACTCCAAGTTTGCATAATATAATGTTTTTTAATGTTTGCAGGATTTAATCATCATTTGATTTGTTTAGATATCCTGAGACTTCGTTTAATCATTGGATTTATTTTTAATTACAATCATCATTGCTTTCATAGTATAGTTTGAGTGTGGATTTAGTGGATTTAATTATGCAGGTAGTAGTGATTTAGTTTTCGGTGTTGAGTGACATGATTTTGATTTAGTTTTTATTATAAGTTGCATATTTTCGAAGAGTGAGTTTATTCCTTACGTCGGTGTGCCGGGGTGAAAATGTGAAGCTGGGTTACACTTTTTGCCCTTTTTGAGAAAAAAATTTCATTTTTTTTTGTTCTTCAACTTTCTGCAAACTATAACAATTTTTCTGTGTAGAATTTCATTTTGCAATAAAAAAAAAAAGTTGTGAGAAATTTTGTTAGCTTTCTATTACTTATTTTTTGAAAAAAAATTTATGCAGATTTGATATGTCAACTTAGCGTTTCTTTGAGTGTGTGTTTCTTAACAATCAAAGGATTCATAAGAAGTCATGTTATGATGCAATGTTGTATTCATTGAAAATTTGTGTTTTTGAAAAAACAAAATGTGTTACAACAATCTAGACAGAGTCTACTTTGTTTTCGTCATATTTACAAAGCCAATGGATGCATATCATAATTACTAGAATTTTTTGAACTGGTCCAATACGAAAAACTGCGTATTTTGGATATGTTTCGCGTCGCAAGAAATTTCTTAATATATAAGTTATAAACTAAAAATCTAAAAGCTACCCATTAGAGACAACGGACCAATGTAATGCCCCATAATTTTTTCAATTTTTTTTACAATGTATTTTGGGAGATACAAAATTTTTATTTCACTGAATCACAATGACCCTCAGAAATTGTTTGCACCCATTTTATTAGAAAAATAATTAAAATTAGTAAACGTTTATGAAATTCCATAAAAGTTATATTTCCTGAAAGTAGATTCAATTCTGAAAATGCTTGTCTTGGTTCTGACAGTTAATTAACAACCTTTCATGGATTTTAATCAGTCCAAAGTTGCAGAAATGTATTCAGAGCCTGGTTTTGTGTAACTGGTGACGCATTAGTTCGGCCGAACTTTGATTAACAGTTCGGCCGAACTATGTTTTTCATTGATGGCTCGTTAAATCTAACGACTTAATAGTTCGGCCGAACTTTTAATCAAAAGTTTGGCCGAACTATTGTATAACTTTCCGTCGGCCAGAAATTTTTGCGGAGCCCCTACTAAAACACATTTCGCAGCAACATAAATTGCCTCGAAATTATTCACAATTTTCGCACATTTCGCACATTTCATCTCATTTTACAAAGATCTTGGTTTGGGTTTAAAAAAATTTCTTCAAATTTTGGATTTAAGAGCATTTCTTGGAAGCAAACTGATTTTACAAAGAATTGTTTTGGGTTTAAAGAATTTTTTTGGAAGACATTTCTTGGAGGCGGCCTGATTTTGCAAAAAATTGTTTTGAACTTAAAAAAATTTATTGGACGTACATTCAAAAGACATTTCTTGGAGGTATGTACGTGTTTTGAGTTGAAGTAAATCTTTTGAGCTTCGTTTCATTTTTATAAGACATTTTTCTCTCGAATTTTTTAAAGTAAGTGTTTTGGATTAGAGTATGTATTTTTTGCAAAAAATTTAAGCTAAATTTTTTTAAATTAAATATTTTGTGATATTTTTTGTAATCGAGTTATTGTCTAATTTTTTGAAGGAAATTTTTTGAACTTCATACCCTATTATCATGGGAAATCGAAGAACTTGTGCGAGAAAATATGATCGAAAAAGAGACCTTGAGGAACGTAGAGAAGAGACGAGACAATCTCGCAAAAGAAAGTTAGAAGCCCTCTCAAATATTGAAGAGGAAAATCAACCTCAAGCAGAAATTGAAGCAGGTATGTAAATGTAAATATTATGATCTATTGATATATTTAAAATTTTCTTAATGTAAAATGTGAAGCTTAATTTTTATTTGATGAACTAATTTGAAAAATATTTTGTTTAATGTAAACAGACAGAGATATTCCTCAAAATATTGAAGAAGAAAATCAACCTCAAGCAGAAATTGAAGCAGGTGTGTAAATGTAAATATTATGATCTATTGATATATTTAAAATTTTCCTAATGTAAAATGTGAAGCTTAATTTTTATTTGATGAACTAATTTGAAAAATATTTTGTTTAATGTAAACAGACAGAGATATTCCTCAAAATATTGAAGAAGAAAATCAACCTCAAGCAAAAATTGAAGCAGGTATGCAAATGTAAATATTATGATCTATTGATATATTTACAATTTTCCTAATGTAAAATGTGAAACTTAATTTTTATTTGATGTACTAATTTGAAAAATATTTGAAATTATAGATATATTTATTAATTTAGTTATTTATTGAATATGTATTATTTTTTAAAATATGTACAGATGAAATCACTATCGATAATGAGATGTTAGAAAATGTTGACACTCACACATATGGAGATAAAAAACCTGACCATGTTATACAATATCGTGTTAACTGCATTTTTGAAAAGTATTTCTTAAATGAGCGGGTGACAGTTCAGGCTCAAATGTTGAAAGGTCTCCTATCATTAAGGAAATTAAAAGAAGCTACGACACTATTGGGTATTCGAAAATCAACCAAAGATAAAAAATGAAGGAAGATGTGATAAAAAATATGAGTAGTGCTATAAAGTCAATTAAGAGATCTAGAGAGAAATATGTTTCAATTGTACGTAGAGGAATACAGATGGCAATGGTTTCATCAAGTACTCAAGAGAATCGTTTGGTAACATCTATGGCACGAGCACTGGGAACCTCGCGAAAAAATTTGCACAAACATCGGAAATTTCGGCTGCAAATAGATGTAAATGATGAACTCACTTGTTGGAGAGCTATTTGTAGGCAACCATACAAAGATAGACTTGGAGAAAATGTTAAAAAAATAATATATGAATATTGGAAGAACAATTCGCGTGTTTCACCAACTGCAAAACATGTGATGCGAAGAAGAATAGCACGAAATTAGTACGAAGAACATGAAAAATATCTCTTGGAAACCACTCAGATAGAGTTATTCAACAAGTTCAAAGAAGAGAATCGTCAAATTCAAGTTTCACTCAGTGCTTTTGTTCAACAAAAACCATGGTATGTAAAACCTATCACCGTACGCGACACTTGTTGTTGTTGTTATCATGTGGAATTTGAGTTATATTATGACACATTCATTGATTTCGGTAGAACATTATGGAAGGATTCACCTCCTCCTTCCACTATCCGTGAATTCATATCTCAAATTCTATGTGAAAGAGAAAGCGATGAACTATTTTACAAAAAGAAATGTGTTGGTGGTAAAAAATGCGATGATTGTGGAAATTTGACTAGATTTCAAAACAAATATCGTATTGATATAAATGATCAATCATTGTCCAACATGAAAGTGAAATGGAAGAGATATGAATATATCGGTACATCGATTCAAGGTGCAAATAGTGTTAAAAGAATCGAATTACGAGAAGAAGAAATTTTTCTGATAGACTTTTTGAGAAAGTTTGAGGCAGAAATTTACAAATACACCAAACATTCCCATAGAGCTCGATGGCAAGACTTGCAATTCAAAAAATCTCGTGAAGTTTTTCCACCAGGGACCATTTTTTCAGTGATTGATTTTGCAGAAAACTACACATTTGTTCCACAAAAATAAATTCAGAGTGAATACTATCATTTTGATCAAGTCTCCATGCTCGTCCATATTCTATATAGACATGCTGAACAAAATGTCGATCATATAGAAAGCACGAGTGAAAATCGACATATCATTAAAGAATATCACTTTTATATCAGTGACGATCGTACACATGATACATGTTTTGTACAACATTATTTTGGAAAAATTTATGATTCATTGAAAAATCGTGGAATAACATTCAATGAACATTGGATATGGTCAGACGGATGCGCAGGTCAATTCAAATCTGCACGATCATTCTTTTGGTTGTGTTGTCTTCATAAGAAAACCTGCATTAAACATTTTTGGAATTTCTTTGAGAATGGCCATGGAAAAGGAGAACATGAGGGTGTAGGAGCATGCATAAAACAAGCACTTCGAAGATATCAAATGAACCACTCTGCAAACCAACTTGTGAACGCTAAAGAAGTAGTTCAATGGTGCATCGCTGCTCTAAGCCATGAGACTACCCCATCAAGGGAAGTGCGAAGGTACGTTCAATTTAATTTATATTGGAAATCTAATTTTAAACATTGTACAATTATCATGCAATGATTATCTTTGATTGTATTTTGATATCATATTTACAAATTCTTCTTCTAATTTTCCATATAAAGGTTTTTCTGGCATATTGGAATCGAAGACGTAGATAGATCAATTGGAAATGGCGTTGAAACAATAAAAGGGACTCGAAAATTGCATTCAATTCAAACAAAGTCGTCCAGAAATGTGTTTGCATTGGATAAAAGAAAATATTCTTGTTTTTGTGATGTTTGCATAGAAAACACAAAATCCAATGATGTTTGTGAAAACAAAATGTATGTAAAATATTGGAAACATACAGAGCTAAATACAAAGGGAAAAATGTCTATTGCAATGTTTGAAGAAATGCAATCAGAGGAAACTACAATATCATCTGATGGTGATAGAGTTTCTGATCTTGTTAGAGAAGGTAACATTTGAATTACTTTCTAATGATTTAAAAATCTAGAAATAAATTTAAATATGTATAATTTTATTAAGTTTATTTTATTGTGCAGGAGATGTTTTAGCTGTAATTGCACTTATTGACAATGATGAAAATGTGAAGTATTATTTGATGCGTTGCACTGAACGAAAAATGAAATTATTACAAAACTATAATGATCACGGATTTCAATATGACAGAGGGTCTATTATACTGAAAGGTTATTTTTTCAGACAAACTCATCAAAGTGGATACTTTGTTTACTTTGAAGACTATGAACCTGATTCCATAAGTTGTCAATATAGTCACTTGGTGTGTGCAGCACGCATAAAGTTGATAGAAGTTCAATCAAAGAAAAAATAAAAAATTAAGAGATGGAAAATGTCAAAATCCGATCATGAACGAATTATTGAAGATGGAATTCCATTAGAATTTTTTTGAGTGAATTTTCCAACAATTTATTCTCTTTGGATTAAATATGTTTTAGAACTTCTAGTACTCAACTAAAAATTGAGCTTCTTATGTTATTTGTGCAAGTGTTTTCACATGTACAAATTGTTTTGGTATAAGCACGTGCTCTAATATCAACTGAAAGTTGCTTTTCTATACATGTGCATTGATGAAAAATGTTATATGTATTGGATATATATATATGTTCTAGAATGAAATTAATTGTTCTAGTTTTACTATGTGCATTGATGAAAAATTATTTACGTACTCAATATATATGTTCTAGAATGCAATTAATTGTTCCAAGTAGTTTTTCTATGTGCATTGATGAAAAACTAGTTTGATTTTCTAGTAAAAAGTTTCCACAATGTAAATAAATCGACAAGGCTACCTATTTGAGTGCATTAACGACATTGACCTAAATTCAACAAACATATATATATGTACTAGACTTATATTTCCAATCAAAATTAAAGGGATACTTTGTACATATATCTACTTCTTTAAACTCTTTTTTCAATTAGAGCTCAATTGATACATGGTTAGTTGCATTGAAAAGCTATGTTCTTCCTATTGGAAAATTTTTCATTCAAACAAAACTACATGGAGAGATCAAAAGCAATCTTAAAATTCCAAATGTACTTCAACCATCCAAAAGGGATTTGTGCAACATTACTTGACATGCCATGCCAATTATAGTGAACAACTATCAAATAGAAACATTTAACATTATATACCACATGTGCCAAATGTAGATTGAAACCATCCAAAACTTTAAAATTTTAAAAACTTTTGATAATATATCGTGCAACATTAAAACATTAAACATCACATGCGAAATGTAGATTGAAACCATTCAAAACTTGAGTTTAAAAAACTTTTTGATCATATATAGATCGTTACTTCACATGCCATGCCAATTATAGTTCAACTAGATGGACAATAGAAACATTTAACATTATATACCACATGTGCCAAATGTAGATTGAAACCATTCAAAACTTTAAGTTTTAAAAACCTTTTGGTTATATATTGTGCAAAATTAAAACATTAAACATTTAAATTTCATTAAATATCACATGCAAAATGTAGATTGAAATCATCCAAAACTTGAGTTTTAAAAACTTCACATGCCATGCCAATTATAATTCAACTATCCAACAAAAACATTTAACATTAAATATCACATGCCAAATGTAGATTGAAACCATCCAAAACTTTTAACTTTTAGTTTAACAAAAAAATATAGATCACAACATTACTTCACATGCCAAATGTACTCCAAGCATCCAAAACTTAAATTTTAAAAACAAAACAAATTATAACACATGTCATTACATAACATGCCAAATGTAGTTCAGATGACAACATTAATTTATATATGATAACATTACTTCACATTAACATGCCAAAAGTACTAAAACCATCCAAAAATTAAATAAAACAAATTATATTAACAATGTAATAAAATATGTCCAAAAATTGTAAATCTCACAAGTATCAAACTGTATCAAGTTTAACAAATTTTAAGACCATCTAAATTTTGAAATCAAATCTACAAATCATGTCCATCAAATAGAGACAGATCTAGCGTCTTCCCTACTAGGGTCTCAGTCCGCGCCCTATCATGTGAATGGGAAACCTACATACACAATGCACATGTACTTGAACATTAAAATTTGATGTTTTAAAAATGAATGAGAATATATATATCTAGAAATTCATGTAAAAAACAAAATATAACAAAAAAATCATGCAATACCTCATAAGGTTCCCTCTCCATTTGATGAACAAGTTCTCCCATAGGAACATCTGCAGCGGTAAACTGTACAATATACATGTACAGTTAAATATATATATATATATATATTAAAAACTTTCAAATGAAAATGCATGTGTACATATATAAACTTAATTTCAATAATATTAAAAAAAGGAACTAAAGACAACTTGTTCAAATGTTGTGGATGTTCCTATCTCCGTCGCTAGAGTTCGCGGATTAAAGAAATCTTCTATAGGAACTTAAATTCAAAAAATTTTAAATAACTCAAAATATAGATATCTCTCTCTCTCTCTCTCTCTCTCTCTCTCTCTCTCTCTATATATATATATATATATATATATATATATATATATATATATATCTCAATTTTTAATGGAACTTTTTGAGGTAGAATATATATATATATAACTTTTAAACATAAATTTTAAACTTGTGAAAAATTGTCCATACTTGTGGCTCATCTCCCAAGGAAGTAGAAGGTACATCTCCCAAGGAAGAAGAAGGTACCACCATCCCAAAAACATCAGACGGAATTGGTACCTGTTAAAACATTTTGTCAAATTATATATATACATACATGTACATGTGTGGCAACAATTATTTATTTTAGAGTCACTTAAAAAACACTAACATTTGCCAACATATCATGATGGTCAGACCCATCTGCATCGTTTGAACTAGAGGTCCCGAACGTGATATTAACATTTTCGTCACGCATCATGCCTGAGAATTGCAAATGGTGTTTTAACATATAATCATACATTTTTGTTAGATTAATGTACACATACAAATAAATGTATACATGTACATACACATGTATTTATTACAAATTGTACACATGTATATGTAAAAATAATTTCAAACCCTGAGGTCACTAACACATACTGTTCTGGTGCCCTCTTCCTCGTGAAAAATTAGATCTTGCAAACCATTGCGACAATTTTTTGCATATGTTCGGAGATCTTCAACATTCATGTTGTCAATCTCCTCATTTGTACAATAAACAAAATTGGCACGTGCATTTTCACGTGTTCTTTGTCGATTTAAACAAATATAGACTCCACCCAATCCGCTATGAACATTGTCGATCATAACATCCCTTGCTTCTCGACTTATCTGAAAAGTCGCATCCATCTCTGATCGCAAATTTTTGACTTGAAACTGTCGACTCACCAATGGCGGCTCAGGGCGAGGCAACTCCACATCTCGCTTAGCGCCCTTACAGTCATATAATCGACCTTTCCCCGGGCCAAAAAAATCTGAAGGAAGGTCATCAAGCAGGTCAATGTGATCATCCCCAACTTACTTTTCATGAAATTAGGCTTGGAATCGTCTACAACCTGGTGGATGGAGTTGAATGGGAACTAGGTCAAGGCCTTTACAAAATACATGCTAGTGAATAACACTTACTAGGTTATGCCAACAAATAAAGTGGGAGAAATGTTTTCTCCTCGAGGTTATCCAATTGGGTGTGTAATACCAACTTCACCCATTTTCTAACAGGTTTCTCTCTTATATTTTTCAATTTCCCGTGGATTCCTTGAATTTTTTCTCCTACCATCTCTCTCTCTCACTCCCCAAATTATTGTCATCAAACATGCCCCATTGAGGATCTGGAGCAATGTTTGCACCATACTTAGAACTGTCATTGCTGCTAATTGAAATTAGAGAGTCATGTATACTAGATTGCTTGCTTTTGGTGGCTCTTACTTGGAAAATATCCTGAGATGAGTTTGACATGATGGTCATATGAGGCTGGAAGCTACTTGGTGTAATTTTCCTTAAATCTTGAAAAAAACAGAGCAAAAATGTCATTTTCGATCATTTTTTATTAGCTTTTGCATACAGCAGATGTTATCACAATTGCAACACAATCATGTTCCATGAGCATGAATTATGAATGTTGCAAGCCAAATTGCAAGGAAATTTGCATTCATTTTAGGCAAAAGAAGGCTATGACATTAAGGTCCATGCTAGAAAAATTTATGCAAATAAGGTTGCTAAGTCTTAATACTTACCATGTGTTTCAAAGCCATATTGAAGGTTGGCTTTGAGAGTGTCCTCCCAAAGCCCTATCTTGAGATGAAATTTAATTCAATGTCTCTTAGAGTTGCAAGGTGGAATTGATAGAACTATTTGATTTCTTTACCATAGATGGATATCTCCTTTCATCTATACCTTTCTCTACCATCTTATTTCCAAGTGAAATGGGAATTTTCACATTTTGAATGCCATTACCATGTAGTTTGGTAGTCAGATAGCTAGACCTATCACAAGTAAGGTTGTCATACCAAACTATTTCTCTTTCTCAACTCAGTGACCATGAATCTCTTCTCACACTGCTTACCATAGGATCTTCAGTTGTACATGTCACGCAAAGTTGGGGGTTCTAGGTCTACACCTATTAGGTAAAGTTGTATTTTATGGAATTTCGGTCCTTAAATTTGGAGGTGTTCCACCTGAAAAAGTAGGCATTAAATATGGATGAAAAGGATTTGTTTTAACTTTGATATAATTTCCTTGTGGAATTACTAAATTTCTTGACGACATGATGCTAGCTTTGCTCAGAGAAGAAGGTTTTGGAGGAGAAATTGAATTCTTTTGACTTATTTTTGGCATTGAAGTTTGAAATAGTAGTTTTGATGACTCCATTGATGACCTTGCTGAGGAATTTGATGCACACAATATTGAATTTGAAGATAGTTTAGAAGACGTTGAAGAAGTTGTAGATTTTGGTGTTGTCACTGAATGTTTCTTTGTTGTTGGACTTGATCAAGACACAATTTAACTTTACGAGCAGATTGAAGACCTTGAAGAGGTTTTAGATTTTGTTGTTCTCACTGAAGGTTTTTGTCTAGTTTTGTTTCTTAAACCATCATTTCCATAGGACATTTTTGGTGAATAGATTCTTGACCTTGATGAGAGGATATGATACCTTGAAGAGGCTACATCTTTTGGTGACGTCACTAATTTTTCCTCTATTATTATGTTTGTTAAACATCTCGCTTAACGCGAGGCAACTCCACCTATATTGTACAGTTTATGGGAAAAAAATCAATATGTAGAAATATTCACTTGTTTTTTTATAATTGGATAGAGGAATGACTTAAAATGACCTTGTATGTCTTCTCGTTTTAGAGCTCAAATTTTTAGGAAGGATTTAAGTATCCACCTTTCAAGAATCACTAGAAGAGGTTGATAAAGAATATAGGAAGACAAAAACTAACCAGTGATGTAATAAATGGATTTCTTGGGAGGTAGATTGGCATATGGACTTTTGGTAGCTAGAAATTTTCCAAATAAGTGAATGTATTTGAAAACCGAACCTCTAGTTTATTTTGGTTTAGAAAAGGTCTAGAATTTGAAAAGTGAATTCCCTCTTTCTTCCTCTTACATGTCCAATGATCGGAATCTGGATTGAGGGAAAAAAATTTCCAAAATAAAAATTTTGCATTTTATTTTTTGTACACATGAGTTTTTAAAAGCTAATTAACTCATAAATTTCTCACAAAATACACTTAAAGCTTGACACATAAACCCCTTCCCAATTGGCTAACTTTAGACAATCCTAAACACATTTTTATTTAACTGATGAGGGAGATAGCCCAACAAAACTAGTTTGTCCATATTCAAATCAAGTTGGTATCAAAGTACAATTTAGCTCATTTTAGTCAAGGTTAGAAGAATTAGCTATTGGTTTTTGTCTTCAATTTCCTCTCAAAATGAATGTGTACGTGCTTTTGAGAGACACACTAGAGGAATAAGGTCCAAATTTTTGATGAAAATGGGCTATGAAAGTAAAGGGTTAAAGGCAAACATGTACAAGGCATAGTTGAGGCAAATGTTGTTGAGGAAAGGCCTAATTATTTGGGTCTTGGTTATGGAAAACATGATGGAGAATGCTCCAAATCCAAGGAGGCACACGAAGTTGTTCCAAGAAGGAATTTCATTTCGTGTTCATTACCTCAAGCTTGTGAATTTTGTGTTCATGATGAATGGAAAATTTTGACACCCACTTTGCAAGAAGATGTTAATAATCATGCAGCTAATGAGAATGTAAAAGAAGAGGATGTTGAAAACTCTAGAGTCATTGAATTCATTGCTAGTATTCAAAGGAGAGCCACTACCTCATCAAATTCACCTCCTCAATAAGGCGACAACGATGAATGTTCAAGGTATAAATTTTCCTCTAATCAAATTGATTTTGATTATGATAAATATGGTAAATATTCACATAAGATTTGGAAAAGAACTTGCATGTTCCTTTTGTGGTTTGAATAATCATAATGTTTATAGATGTTGGAAGAAGATATCCATGCACATGAAACTTTCTAAATAAATGAGGCAAAAAGTCAAAGGCCCATTGGACAAGGAAAATGATGTTGAAAATAAGTTTAAATTGTTTATTACTCATTGCCATAAGAAAGGTCACCTTGTAGAATATTTTTCTACATACAACACTGAACATTTTTAAAACATAAAATAACTTCTAGCAAACAATAATATTAAATTAGATTTAATTGTTTGTGCAGTTGAATTGATGTGCATAGAAAAACTGGGAATAGATATCTTTGATACATACAACACACAAATGCAAAATCTTAAAAGATAAATCAATCTTGCAAACATAAGGGTATTTAACTAGACAAAAATGTCCATATAGATTCAGCCAGAATCCCAGACCTAGTCAAAGAAAACATGAACCAGTGGTTTATTTCAGCTCTACATCAACGTTGAAAAATCGAACTATTATGATGTGTTACAAATCAGCCTACATGGAAAAGTGTTGGTCGGCCTAAAAGGAAGTAATTCTATCTATATTTATATACCTTGTCTATGGCTCTTTTGATAAGGAATAACTCGGCAATCTCTGAAAACAGTTTACAGATTCTTGTAAGATTCAGTACGAATATGTTGATGGGCTTTCAGTGTGAAGTTTAAAGAGTTTGAAAATAGTGTGGATCTATTGTTCGGTCATCTTTGAAGAAGATTGCGGATAGTATAGTATGAAGCAGATTGCATATAGTGTGAAGCAAATTGCGGATAGTCTAAGGAAGATTACAAATGCCTGAAACAAATCTGTGGATATATGTTGCAGGATGCAGCACCAACTAATGTTGTTGATAAGACTGTTAAAATAGAGACATACCACGAACCCAAGGGTTTATCTGACCCTGTTGTGTCAAAGGTTAATGTTGTGGATAAGACTGTTAAAATAGAGACAAAGAACAAACCCAAGGGTTTATCTGACCCTGTTGTGTCAAAGGTTGATCAAAATAAGAAGAAAAAACAAGGCGGCAAGGAAGCAAAAAATGAAGATGGCAATGGAAAAGATAAGTTTTCCGACTGGATTTTTATGTGTAATTCTCAAACAAAGCAAGAGTGTTTCCGATACAAAGTGTTTGGGTTGCCACCAACCAAAAAGGAGCTTGTAGAAAAGGTGAAGCCCGGAATGAAGCTCTTCTTGTATGATTTTAACCTTAGACAAATGTATGGTATCTACAAGGCAACGTCTGCCGGAGGAATGAATGTGGAACCAAATGCTTTATGGAGTTGTAAAAGGCCACTCCCAGCACAGGTAATCTTTTTATACAATGTTTTATCATATATTCATTCTTACTTTGGGCCTATGCAATTTTGGTTTCGCATATTTTCTACATCAGTTTCCTATTTTCTGTTGAGATTAACTTTTCTAAATGAATTATGCAGATTGTGGATAGTCTAAGGAAGTGTAAAGAGTTTGAAAATAGTGAAGAATAATCAAATACATAAGAGGCAGTATATCCCAGTGAAAAAAATTTCAAATACATGTGAAAATTTTGAAAACGGTAAGGTCGAACATACCCGATGAAAGGAGCAACAGCATCGACGAAAGGAGCAACAACGCGGACGGGAGGAGCAACAGCACAGACAGGAGGAGCGAAAACGCGCGAACAACAGCGACAATGACAGAAATTCACGGGAATAATGAAACCGGTAAACAAAACAACTTCACGGGCGATTTATTTATAGAAATTAGTTCGGCCGAACTATTTTAATCAAAATGAATGTGTACGTGCTTTTCAGAGACACACTAGAGGAATAAGGTCCAATTTTTTGATGAAAATGTTCTATGAAATTAAAGGGTTAAATGCAAACATGTACAAGGCATAGTTGAGTACAAGGCATAGTTGAGCCAAATGTTGTTGAGGAAGGGCCTAATTATTTGGGTCTTGGTTATGGAAAACATGATGGAGAATGCTCCAAAGCCAAGGAGGCACATGAAGCTGTTCCAAGAAGGAATTTTATTTCATGTTCATTACCTCAAGCTTGTGAAGTTTGTATTCATGATGAATGGAAAAGTTTGACACCCACTTTGCAAGAAGATGTTAATAATCATGTAGCTAATGAGAATGTAAAAGAAGAGGATGTTGAAAGCTCTAGAGTCATTGAATTCATTGCTAGTATTCAGAGGAGAGCCACTACCTCATCAAATTCACCTCCTCAAGAAGGCAACAAAGGTGAATGTTCAAGGTATAAATTTGCCTTTAATCAAATTTCTTTTGATTATGATAAACATGGTAAATATTCACATAAGATTTGGAAAAGAACTTGCATGTTCATTTTGTGGTTTGAATAATCATAATGTTTATAGATGTTGGAAGAAGATATCCATGCACATGAAACTTTCTAAATAAATGAGGCAAAAAGTCAAAGGCCCATTGGACAAGGAAAATGATGTTGAAAATAAGTTGCAATTATTTATTACTCATTGCCATAAGAAAGGTCACCTTGTAGACAAGTGTTGGACTTTGTATCCAACAAGTCATCCACAACATTTGAAGAAGGTGGAAAGAGATAATGACAAGAATGGAAAAGAGGATTCCATAATCGATGAGGGTCAAGATGATTCACATGATGATGAAGTGCAGCTAAAAGAAGTGCCATTGAAATGGTTTGGTAACAGATGGTTAGATTTCTTATCCAATTAAGGCCTTGCATGTATTTTGATGTTTTATGAATTTCTTTGCAAATTCAAAGTATGGTGCATGTTGCATGAAGCAAGATGTTGAAGGTAGAGTTATGTTGACACACTTAAATGCAACAAATATGGAAATTTGTACATGAGATATTATTTGACTTGAGAGTCAATTGTTTGAAGAGGCATGTTTTGTCGACTTGTGTTTGGTTGATGGTTTTGTACACCAATATGTAAGAGTACATGGAGATATTCACATGATGTGAATTTTTTTTCTTTGAAGGATAAAAATGATATGTCAGCGAGCTATGTTTCTTGCATGATGTGTTTTTCAGTTTGATGGTTTTGTTTGTGACAAGACGTCACAAGATTTTGGGAAGGTCCACTCTTGAGCGAGAGCCTCATGATTACAACCTAATCATGAGAATCAAATGGCATGAACCAAACATATTGTGTATTAAATCAGGAATTCCGCTCTCCCAATCATTTCTAAATCACCCATATCACCAAGAAAACATGTTTTAAAAGAACATACTTTAGTAGGGGAAAGACCTTAGGTCCTTTGATTGTGCACATGTGGTGTGAAAAATTGAAATTGACAATTTGCAAAAAAGTGAAATTATGAATGAAACCACGAAAACAAAAAACCCAAAAGTGGTAAATGATTTAAATAGACCTAATTAATTATTTACCAACATAAATTCTTCAAATTTTAGCAACTAAATGATAAGTAAAAAAATAAATAAATTTGTAATTATGGTTCGAAAGTTACATAATCTTAAGAATCCAAAAAACAAATTATTTTTCAAAACGTATTACTTTCAAAGTATCAACAAAGAATGTACAAGGGTGTTCAATGAATTAACACTATTTATTTAAATTCCATGATGTATATCTTACTCATAATTTTAACAAATTATTAAATAATGATCTAGATTGGATAATTATATTATTTGTCATATATTTTAATGCTTATAGAGTGAAAAAACTGAAAGAATCAACTTGTAGGGTCATTTTAATGGTGGGTGGAGAATTGGGGTCTAAAAACTTTTGGAGTCATTTTGAGGTATTAAATGAAATTTCTGGGGGTCAAACGATTATCCCTTGTGCCGAAATCTTGACCATTATTCTACACTTAAAGACATATCCAATGGTGCAAGAAAAACATCAAATTAAGTTCATTCAAAATTTATGCCTTTAGTAAGTTGACCTATCATGTTGACCACCACGGTACGAGAGAATGACATTTTAGCCCCATTACTCATGCATAGCAAGCTAGCTACATGTGGAATTTTAACAAGACTCTAAAAGGTCTAAAATCACAAACCTCGTTAATGGTTGACAGAGTCAAATCTTACACCTGGTTGGCTCTCACGCTATGTTAAATACTTGGCCACTAGGAGGAATAAGAGTTCCATTTTGTGTTATTGTATTTTGTTCCATAGTTGAAAATACAACTAGAAGTGTGAAGTTAGAGAGAAAAATGTATGAAGTTAAGTTTTTATAGCAACCTTACATGCCAAAAGTCTTAGCTAACTCTAGAGAGATTACCTCTTTCTTTGTACTTACATATTTTCCATACCATAAAAGAGAGAGTAGAGCATGTTTACATTTTAGTGTTGTTTTTCTCCCATAAGGATTTCCTAGGGAAAAAGGAGTCTAGAGCATCATTAATTTTTAGGGTTGCTTGTCTCCCATAAGGATTTACTAGGAAAATAATTGTGTTGATTGTCTAGAGATATGTATGTGTGTGTTTCATTATGTTCTCTATTTCTTACGTTGTGTTTCATTATGTTTTATATTTCTTACATTTCTGCCCTCCTATTTTTCTTTCCAATCAAGGTTTATAAAGTAACATGAGAAGCAACATGAGACTTGGAACAATCATTTACATTATCTATATGGAAGGCAAAAAGGATTATATCCCCTTAAGCTTAAGCTTATGTAGTTTGTATGAAAAGAGAGAGCCTAATATAGTAGGCATAAAAATACTTTGCTACAAAATGATAAAACATGTGAATGAAAAATTTAAAACATAAATCAAGATATCAAACACAATGATATTATGATGGAGAGAATATTTCTGTAGCCAAAATGAACATGCAAACCAAAAACTGTAATAAAAATATTACAACATATCATTGCAAAATTTAAAAACATAAACAACCTAACACACAAGGATATCTCAAAACACATGAACGCATATGTAGAACAAAACCTGTAATAGAATATTTTGCTACATACAACACTGCACATTTTTAAAACATAAACTAACTTCTAGTAGACAATAATATTAAATTAGGATTTAATTGTTTGTGCAGTTGAATTGATATGCATAGAAAAACTGGGAATAGAAATCTTTGATACATACAACACACAAATGCAAAATCTTAAAAGATAAATCAATCTTCCAAACAGAAGGGTATTTAACTAGACAGAAATCTCCATATAGATTCAGTCAAAAACCTAGACCTAGTCAAAGAGAACATGAACCAATGGTTTATTTCAGCTCTACATCAACGTTGAAAAATCGAGCTATTATGATGTGTTACAAGTCAGCCTACATGCCAAAGTGTTGGTCGGCCTAAAAGGAAGTAATTCTATCTATATTTATATACCTTGTCTGTGGCTCTTTTGATAAGGAATAACTCGCCAATCTCTGAAAACAGTTTACAGATTCTTGTAAGATTCAGTACGAATATGTTGATGGGCTTTCACTGTGAAGTTTAAAGAGTTTGAAAATAGTGTGGATCTATTGTTCGGTCATCTTTGAAGCAGATTGCATATAGTATAGTATGAAGAAGATTGTGTATAGTGTGAAGTAGATTGCGGATAGCCTAAGGAAGATTACAAATGCCTGAAACAAATCTGTGAATATATGTGGCAGGAGGCAGCACCAACTAATGTTGTTGATAATACTGTTAAAATAGAGACAGAGAATGAACCCAAGGGTTTATCTGACCCTGCTCAGGAAAGGCACTTACCCCTATGAAACCACAAACAGTTCCTACAGAGCTTACCATTAACACCTGGCTGGCAGAGACAGGACATCAGGTCTTCCCAACAACACTACCCATGAGCCATAGACAGGAGGTGGTTTTATGTGCCCACTGTCGATCCCCCATGACCAGTTGGACATGACCTTTTCTCAATCCCCTTGTACCCAAGGAAAAGGAGGTGTGCGGTTATCCTATGTGTTGTGTTACCAGTTCAGCATGCACAGGAGGTAATTCTATGTGCGGGAACAATTTCTTATACCCCATATGTTGTGGATAAGATTGTTAAAATAGAGACGGAGAACAAACCCAAGGGTTTCTCTGACCCTGTTGTGTCAAAGGTTGATCAAAATAAGAAGAGAAAACAAGGCGGCAAGGAAGCAAACAATGAAGATGGCAGTGGCAAAGATAAGTTTGCCGGCTTGATTTTTATGTGTAATTCTCATACAAAGCAGGAGTATTTCCGATACAAAGTGTTTGGGTTGCCACCAACCAAAAAGGAGCTTGTAGAAAAGGTGAAGCCCGGAATGAAGCTCTTCTTATATGATTTTAATCCAAGTAGTGACAAAGGATTAAGCCCTTTTACATATTCAATTCCAAAAAATATAAAAAACCCACTTAACTGGGCAATACATAAACAAGCCAAAATGGGAATTCAACCGAAACACAGTCCTGCAAATTTTTTTAATCAGTCACTACGAAATAATTTTAAAGCATCCATTTCTAATTCATTGTTGATTCGCTATAGGATAATTTTGTATCATCGTTCACTCCAAAACAATTTTGTAGCGCTCACTAAAATTATATATTGTGGTTTTGAGAAAAAACATACCCGATGAAAGCAGCAACAGTGCCGATGAGAGGAGCAACAACACGGACGGGAGGAGCAACAGCGCTGAAGGGAGGAGTGAAAACGCGCGAACAGCAACGACACTGACAGAAATTCGTAGGAATAATGAAACCGATAAACAAAAAAACTTCACGGGCGATTTATTTATAGGAATTAGTTCAACCGAACTATTTTAAAAGTAAAAGTTCGGCCGAACTCACAGTTCGGCCGAAATTTTGTTGGAATTTTGGCCAAAATTTTGTTGCCGATTTTCCAATCTCTGGAAAAAATTATGTTTTCCCGCGCCGTCAGTGTGCCATCAATCTAAACGGAGTCATGAGTTCGGTCGAACTTTCTAAGAAATTTCGATTACAACATTAAGTTAGATTAAGTTAATGTGGAAGGAGGGTGGTTACAACATGTTTATTTTGGCGCTAGGGTCCATCTTGGGACTTATTCTCTTAGTTTAAGGTGGGGTTTGCAAGTCATATCTATATTGAATTGTGAGAGTCCAATTGTGTTGGATTATTTTCATGGCAAGATAAGTGTTGGTTGATGTAATTTGGTGTCTAGTTTGCTCTCCTAGGTGTAGATTTCTTCTGGTTCTAGTGTTGTTCTTTTCTTCTTTGATAGTAAAGGGTGAAGGAACCTTGGTTGAGGAAGACTCATCCTCTGCCCTTTCTAGTGGGTCCTATGTTAAGGCTAAGTATTTTATCTACTGTTATTGTGATGAGTTGGCATGTTGGTTCCCTGGTAATATAGAAGGTAGGTTGATTTTTTCAGTTTACTCTTATGTAGGTAGAGGAAATCACTACAGTGACAATAAGTCAACTCCTCGACACTCTGTAATTCCACCAAGACAAAAAATGGGGTGCATAAGGGGAGGATGTGTTAGGGCTTAGCTAGGCCAACAAGGGGAAAGACTCTTTTTGCATGACTTGGAAGCCACATACTTTAATGTAGTTATGTTTCATACTTGTAAGGAAATCTATGAGATCGAGTCTAAAGCAAGGGAGGAAAGGAAATCCCTTTCAGATTCTGAGGTTTTAGACTAAATGTCAGCTTGAGTTCTAGACCCTTGGCACACCAAGGGAAGGAGGAAGCAATATTTAAACTTGGTGTCTCTTCATTGGAGAATGAATACCTTATTGTGACTGGAGTTGAGGGACAAGCACGTGGAGAGATATAATATTTTTGCTTCACTTGAGGAAGTCAAGAGAATGCTCAAGAACCAAAGGTTCTTCATGGAGAGGATTGACTTGTATCTGGAGCATATGGAGAGCCATATTTATTGTGATTTAGATGGTGGGGACTTAATGGATCCTCCTCGCTCCAGTGCGGGGGTTCTAGAAAATATCTCACCTTCGAAAAATGACCAATGAACATGTATGGTAGGTGGGTATTATGGTGATTTCTTGGAAATTCTAGTTTTGTTTTATGCAGGGTACTTGTCATCCTTTTGGTCTACAAAATATGGAGGCATAGGTTGGTCACATATATATTTTTTATGTGATGGATATGGCCCGCTTTGTTAGTGGGCGCTACACCTATGTGTATTGTGCATGTCTACAGTGGTTTTGGGCTTATTTCCCTAGGTTATTTCCATTTCTTTTGGCTATCTATGGTGTTGTAAAAGGGACATATGTGAGTTGTTTGTCACTAATTGTCTATTATTGCACCATTCACTGTGTTTTTGTGAGATATCATAAGAATTTATGGTGGGTTTTTGTTTTTCTGTTAGTTGTAGTTGACACCCATCCATGGGAAATATTGTTTGTATTTTTTCTATAATAGTGGGTTGAAAGGGATGATGTAACACGCCACTTATTTTCTTTATGTTATTTTTAAAATAAAATAAAATGACTTTTAAGTAAAAAGGGAATAACGAGTATGTTAATAATTTTATGAACATGATTTTTTTTTTCTTTTTGAATAAAGAATTACAATATGGTTTTGTTTCCATAACTGATGGGTAAATTTTCCAAGATTCTAGAGTAGTTGGAATGAAGTAGTTATTGACAGTTACCTTCTCCTTTGAGGATAAAAATGAAATCCCAGAGAGGAGAAGGGGTTTGGTGAAAATAAAAAAAGTACAACAAGTTGCCTGTAAGGTGAGAGTGGTCCAGAGCTAGTTACCAACTGGTGGAACTCTCCAACTTGAAATAGGAGAAGAGTCTTAACAAGAGTCTTGAGGTCTTTCTCCAAGAGAACTGTTATTAAATTCCACTCTGGCGAGGAGAATGGGGTGAGATGAGGATGTCATCACCTCTCTCATGGTTGGGCAGCTACCATTAGTTTGATTTAATTTGAGATAAGTATCATAATCTCATAATAGAGTTAAAAATATAAGTGAAAAGAAAATTGTGATGTTATGAGTTTCAAGTTAAAATAGATATAAGTCTGGGAAAAGAGTTGAATTGTTATTCTCCTTATGATTTCCAAAAAAATAGGTATCTGAGTTGTAATGGTTGATGAAAAATTACAAGAATGATTGGTGAAGTGTACTCTAGCAATTTCTTAGGCTAAAAAAATTAAATCGTTTTGCACTAGATAACGATTATTTGTTTTCTAAGCTTAAAGACTGTGTTAATTGTTAGAGGGGTAGCAGAGGTTTAAGACCCTAGCCGGAGTAACCAACCTAGGTCCTATGTATTCTGGTACCATGTCATGAATTATATAGTTATCATATTAAAAATATGATTTTGAAGAATAAATTACTTGACAAAAGTTATCTATATATTTTCAGCAGTATCTAAAGCACAATGTTAAGCATCTGTAAAATAGAAATGAAGGAAAAACGACAACACATTACATCCAACTGTGCAACAAATCAAGATAACTGTATTCAAAATATTTAGAGGAAAGAATCAAGCATGAGGATTACCATAGGAACATGTAATATTGAATCATGAAAAAAAATAGAAGAAAAACTATTCATGAGAATTCATTTCCTCGTAATAAATCAAACCTGATAGATTTAATAGTGCAAGAACAAGATTACTGCATTCTTTTAAAAAGAGAAACCTTGGCACATTCCTTACAAAACCTCTGTCAAAATAACCGATGAAAAGGGACAAGGGTTTGAACAAAATAACTTTAAAAGAAAAAAAGATTAAATGGCAATTTGAAGACAAGCTTAATCAAAGGAAAGCGTAATTGTTTCACGAGATATGTATATATATAAATATCGATTACCAAAACCAGAAAATAGGAGCCGAGTTACACAATGTACCGAAAGAAAAATAACGCATACGGAATATGTTCAACAGTCCTGATAAAATTACAGCCAGTCCCACATTAAAAATGCTAGAACATTTACAACCTGATTTCAAAACTGGGATACACCTCAGTGGAGGGTTTAATCTCATATAAAAATTTTAATAAAACTAGAACTCCAGAGATCTAAGACAAATAATAATGGGTAGAAACCCCACAATGTGACCAGTAAGCTGGAAACCTATAAATAAAGAGGGATAAACACCCTCAACACAACGGTAAATTTTTTTAATCAGTCACTACGAAATAATTTTAAAGCATCCATTTCTAATTCATTGTCGATTCACTATAGGATAATTTTGTATCATCGTTCACTCCAAAACAATTTTATAGCACTCACTAAAATTATATATTTTGGTTTTGATAAAAGCCATACCCGATGAAAGCAGCAACAATGCCGACGAGAGGAGCAACAACACGGATGGGAGGAGCAACAGCGTTGATGGGAGGAGCGAAAACGCGCGAACAACAGCGACACTGACAAAAATTCGTGGGAATAATGAAACCGGTAAACGAACAAACTTCGCGGGTGATTTATTTATAGGAATTAGTTCAGCCGAACTATTTTAAAAGTAAAAGTTCAGCCAAACTTTTGTTGCCGGTTTTCCAATCTCCGGAAAAAAATTTGTTTGCCCACGCCGTCAGTGTGTCGTCAATCTAAACGGAATCACGAGTTCCGCCGAACTTTCTAAGAAAGTTCGGCCGAACTTTAGAAAATGTTCGGCCGAACTATTGCGGAAAAAAGTTTTCGGCCCCCAATTCTCACAAAAGTGTAACCCAGCTTCATGTTTCCGCCCAGTTGCAACAACAGAAAATGAGAGGGGGTTGCATATGTTGCAGTAGCGGCAACTGCAGAGTTGCAGTGCAGATGCAGTAGTTTGCATAAGTTCAACAAGGTCAACAGCAATACAGATGCATTGCATATCAGAGTTGCGCAATTGTTGGTGGGCAACAATAGTCAGACATCAATAGCATGATAAGAGATGGTGCAGAGACAGTGTATTATAGTAGCAGTTGTTTTTGTAGTACTAGAACACTTTCCTTGATAGGAGGAATTGTTAGTTTTTGTAGCATCGAATGTGTTCTAGCCTCGATATTTGGCAGAGAGGTTAGAATACTTGTATTCTCCAATACCCAAAAATTGTTTCTAGAAATTCCACCTATAAAAAATTTAATTAAATAAATTAGTTAGTTTTTCATATCTCCTAAGTCTAAACTCAGGAAATATGATTAATTAAAAGGAATAAATTAAGTCATGGTGATAATATTCTAGAAAAATACATGGATTGATTTCCAATTAATCTTAGTCATCAATTAAGTTTTAATCACGGTCATTGAAGTCTCAATGAAATATTATAAGAACAAATCAATGGGGCTTGGAAAACACACTTCAACAGTTCGATTCCATTGGCAGATCGATTTCCAGAGTAGCAACATTCAATAGTTGAAGAGAGAGCTAATGATCTCAAAGCAGTGAGAAAGGGGCAGAGATAGTTATACTGGAGGAAGATTTTCCAGTTCTGGCGAGTACATTGCAGAGAGGCAGTGAATTCCACAGAGAGGCAGCATAGATATTTGTGAGGAGATTATGTATTTTCTAGGGAGCAGGATATTTTCTAAGCCAGAAGCGGGGCAGAGGGTCCAGATGCAAAAGAAATCAGTTTTTGAGACAACAGCTGTAGAGATAGCAATAGGAGAAGAATTTTTGAGCTTGTAGGGCACAAAACTACATAGGCTAATGTAGTGACTGTGTAGAGGGAGAAAGGAGCATCTCAATTCGAGCTTAGGCCAGTGTCGTATATCGCCTGTGGAGTGAGAAATTTCTCACTAGTTTTTATTGCCAGTCATTTCTCTGTTTTGTATTGCTAGATTAAAAATTCATAGATTGTACTTAGATTCACTAATACATAATATTAAAACCCTCAATTGTTGCACCGATTTTCCTAAGTTGGGGTTTTCTGGGGACTTGGTCCAAAAATAACAGCGTCAAATTGTGTGTGTGCATCTATTCGTCCAGAGTTTATTTTTTCTTCTGCAATATTTGTTTTGTGAAGGTTTCAGTTTATTTGTTCTGATATTTACTGTAGCACACAGTAAAGAGTTTGTTTAATTTATTTAACAAATAGAAGAGAAAATATCAGTTGTTGCAATAGGATTCGGGGTAACCGAATTTTCACAAGTCCCACAACCCAGGGCATGTCAACTTGAAGGTTAACACCTTTCCCAATAGAAACACCATAATTTTGTTCCCTTTACAAACCAAAAAACCAACTCTCTGACTTGTCCAGAAAACTCAACTCACTTGGGTGAGCCCTGCCTCTTCCTATGACTTGTCTTTAGTTGTGTTTTCGTTGTCTGTGATTTGCGCCCTTATTTCTGCAATTCAGTTCTTTTTTCTTTGCGAACTTGCTTGGTTTCCTTCTCCTTTGTGCAACCGCCCTTATTGATATGCATTTGTGCCCAGGTATTTACTTTGGACAAACACCCCTTCTAGTTTCATTTAGACCTATGTTTAGTCATTCTGGCGTGCCCCTCAAGACGACCATCATTCCATCATGTGAGTGCCCCTGTCATTCGGGAGCCTGACATACGACGTCCCTTCGAATGCGAGGGTGCCCCTCCATCATGTGAGGGTGCACAAGGCACGAGCACTCTCCTGTGTTGTGTATCACACCCTAGCCTTCGGAATTCATTTCCTTCATTCGCACATCATTTAATCCATCCGCCCATGCTCGCTGTGTTGACCTCTACCCATGCTGCTTGTTCCACCTCCGCACGTTTCACCCAGCCCATGTTTTTCATGCCCAGCTCAATCGCCTGTTGTCGTGTGGTGCATGCAAGCTGCCTATGGGTGCCTGGGCGCCCCACCTTTGTGTGGGCGCGCGCCTTCATGCCATGCACGTAATAACCCACGGGTCCACTTTGGTTCTTCATCCCCATTTCGCCAAATATGTTGTGCTCATGTTCCACACTTGTCACATCACATGACTTCGACACACACTTCCTATAAACTTCCAAGGTCCGTCATGGGCGCCCGCTTGGCCTTGGTGCCAACTCGAGGCCCTAATAGGTATTAATTCTTGGGGGTGGTCTTATTCAAATCTCTATAATCAATACACATTCTTCAACTCCCATACTTATTTGTTTTTATGATAGTGGCCCACAAGGTGAAGTGCTTGGTCAAACCATTCTTTGCTTGAATAGTTGTTGTGAATGTTTCTTCACTTCATCTATTTCTAAGATAGATTGTATGTAGAGCCTAGTTTGGAAATGGGGAGCTAATAAAAAATTGTACCTCATGTTCCACTTCCTGTTAGGTGCTCAATGTCACTTCAACTGAAAATTCAATCTTATTAGCTATGATGATATATTTCAATGATTGCTAAAAATATTGAAAGGAAAGAATAACACGAACTGAATCCGATTATTTTAATTAACTTGCAGAATATGTCCATTTTATTGGGCACATTTATCATATATTGTAGAATCATAAAACTATTTTTTATAAAATTTCAAAGGAAAACATATGCAGTAAGTGCCAATAAGGATGCATGTTTCACAAAAAAAAATATCATTAATACTTAATAGGGGTGAGATATCATCTAACAATATGAAAGAAAATATGTTGGGAAATGATGAATCCAACAATTCAGAATCTATTCATTAAATCTCAAGGAAAACTCCTATTTAAAATCATAAAATTTCCTTCTAGGTAGTATATACTATTTACCAATATAAAATAATTAAGCAAACTTCACACTTAAATCATTATACAAATTTGGCACAAGACACAGACCAATAATAAATATTGTAACTAAAAACATTGCTTCAGATTTTATATAATAAATATGTTCAATTAAAACAAACACGAGATTAGATTTGCAACATCTAATTTAAATAAATAATGAAATGGATAAAGTCTTGCTCATAGGCACATAGATAATTGAGGGAAAAAAAAGAAAGCAGTACAATAAACAACAAGGGACTGATTTTATCACTAGGTGGTAAATCTTTCAGGTAGGCCCCATTGGGCTAGGGCTACTCATAAACTCAAGCCTCTCGCTGTAAGAAGTTCCTATCCTTTAATACTCGATGCTTATGTTTTTTTTTTTTTTCTACATTCTAAAATTGAGCTAACCGCCATGTTTTCCCATCAAGGCTCAACTACTTACTACGGTTAATACAAAATGTTTAAAAATAGAAAAAATAATCTAGAAAAAAAAAAGTACAAGCACTGCTATGCTTCCAACAAATTAATTCCGCAGTCCCATGAATTCAATTTCACACGTTAAATTCTTCCTAATTCCTGAGAATAGTTAATTAATTAATTCCTGAGAATAGTTAATTAATTCTTTTAGTTACACAATGACCTTCTCCAAATACAGGGTGTGAACCCTGAAGTACAAAGATTCTCACACCCACAACTGTGTGTTTCAAGTATCCAATCACTTGATTACAAAAAGAAACAAAAAAACGAAAAATATCATTAACATGTTCAAATCCTATTCCATCGGGCACTACAATGTGTATGGTGTCAATAGCATACTAAAAATAGAAATATTTGGAAACCAAGAACACCTCTCATCAATCTTTATAATGTTGGAGTATGGTATTTACTCCCACTATTTATAGGAGAATTTGATTGAATTAGTCATGAAAAATTCTAGAACAAAAGAGTTTTAAAAGTATTGACTTGGTTTTATTATTGATAGATTCCTTCTAGATCTTTCCTAAAGATTTCTATAAAAGAATGACCTCTACTTCAATCATCTTCCAAATTAATCATTTTCTGGATTGATCATTTTATTAATTAATTATTTTAGTATTTCATTTCTCTTTCTATTGGTTAGAAATGACTATCCATACTACCCTTAATATTTATTTTTTTCTACAATTTGCTATATCAAATATCATGTTAATGCAACAACTTTTCCTATAACCTCAAAAAATTCCAATTTTAGATCCACTCGAATCTATTGTGAAATGATGAGCTCAAAGATTAGTAAACCAAATTGAACTATGAGGTTTTCAGTAAAATGATTTATATTATCAAAATACCAAGTAATTGATCCAAATATCACTTTTGACTAGATGGTTATGAAAAAGATATATCAAAGCATTAATGGAACAAAAATTGAAAAATTAGTTCCCCTTCCACAAATGGTATTGATACCATTTGATATGAACTTATTGTGGTCAGAAATTGCTGAAAATGATCTATCAAAGCATCCAATTTGTTAAAAAATATCAACAAATGCCAATATATCAACATTGTCTTCCATATGCACTCCTGAAGCAGAGTTTCTTTTCAATATAACATATATATCTTAGAATTCACATTGAAATGGAGGAAGCATAACATACATAATCCCAATCAAGTATGGATGGAAAAGTAGCATGAGGAGCTTGATCTCTTAAGAATCTTGTTATTTGAGAAATTGGTTTCCTACACTAGATGTATTTACATTTCACTTTAGTGAATCTGAATAGATTGGAAAATGTCGATGGTATTTTTTGATTCGAAGACCTCTCTCTGACTAGTAGACAAGCTCCAAGATCCAGAGGAAATGGAAGACCTAAACAACACATATCAGTTCCACCAAAAACTCCATGACAGGTCAAAATGCATCATGCATGCAAGTGGTATCCATACACGTGCAAACTTTCAGTCGAAGGAGCCTTCACGTCAAATTAGAACTCCCAAATTCCTTTCACTATAATGCCCAAATAAAACCTTATTTCCTCACAGCAACCATGCACATGTTAATTTCTCCCAAAAAAATCCATGAACCTCGCAAACTCTAGAGCGCCATATGTGTATAAAATTTAACCTTCCCAGATGTTTACAACTTGGAAAAGTGCTGACATTTGAATGGAATCAGAGGTAGTAGAGTTGATTCCCATAATTGTTTGCAAAGTTTTGATGCACAAACATGGTCTAGAGCATAGGCTTCTGTCAGAACTTTGACTTAAAATCTGAGTGAAACACTTCATTAATTATTGGAAAGTGAATGCTAGTTGAGTTTATCTTGAGTTGTTAGAAGGAAAGGATGACGTACTCCACACCTTAATTCAATTTTTCCAAGTGACATTACCTAGGTTTAATTTTTCCAAGTGAATCAATGAAATTCAATTTAATGGATTTAAACCTTGTTATTTAAAAATGAAAGTTTTCAAAATGACATGATGAACTTTGATTTAATGATTATAAACCTTGTTATTGAGAAATGAATAGTCCCTCGAGGATGGGAAAACACATCGTCACCACTGTTACACGTCATTTTGTCACCATGACATTTGACTGTTCATATGGGTCTATGATCATCCATATCATGTTCCCTTAGAGGTAAAAAAACACACATGTTCCTGAATCAAGTCATGGAAATTGGAGAAAAGCTCTGTAAAACCCTTAAAATTCTGCATGTACGGTTTTACTAGCCTTTCCCTGTGCATGTGCTGATCATCCTTCCATTAGCAGCGGTGATCGCCACACTATTTGCCACTAAAGCTTGTGCACCCATGTGAAAAGCAAGTAAAAAGAAAAAATAACTTCTAGAAGCCTAGTTGGTCGAATATTCTCCCAACTCGAAACCTCTAGAGTCACACTAGTTTGAGCTTTATCCCTTCACTCATGGAACTTATACATTGGTCCAAGGAACTCAAATCCCTTCATGGGAGGAATCCATCCCTCTCATTATGGAACTGCAACTACCTCAATATCCCTATATATTGAGCTCAATTTTTAGGTTAAAGGGTAGATATTAGAGATATTGAAGTAGATTAGGAATGATAGAAACTAATCTACATAGTTTCTAAACTGAAGAGAGTTCATACAGTGCATACTTTCTATACTAGTGAGTTGTTGTTGACACATTGAAGATCACACCTTTGTGCCCATCACTTCATGTTGGTTATTTTAGAGAGAAAGGCTTATCAGACTGAAGGTGAACAATTTCTCGGACCTCGGGAGAAATATATACAACATCAAGGCATCCGGTTGTAAGATTGCTTTTTATAATTTATGATAATACATATGGATCTCTTTTTCTCATTGTCTTGTTTCCGAATTAATGGTAATGATGTCAATACTTAGATTCCTTGATCATTAAATTGGATTAGTACTTTCTGATTATTATATATTGCAGATGCTTTGATTATTTGTATTTTCTTTGATTGCAAGTTCTACTCATCATTGGAGAACTACTTTGGAGTGACAGGACAAAGGGCTACATCAAACGTTTGGATTTCAAGGTAGGAGCATGTCCTCTCTACTTTATTATTATAATGATATTAAAAATCAAATAATCTAGAGAAATAGGTATTCAAATGGATCTTTGTTTCTAGTTACTCATTGGAGTACTAGGGAGATCACTCTTGTTCGCAAGAGGGATTAATACTGGTAACAAATTGGCGACCATACTAGGGATATAGAGCTTAGTTTTCTTTGTTTGTGTTCAGTGTGAAACTTTAGTTTTTTGATTTTGACTTCTCTGAGTGTGGTTGGGTAGATAGATCCTGAGAAAGAAAGCTTATATTTTATTTTTTCCAAATTTTTCTTTTCCTGTGCGGTTCTGTTTGGAATATAGCGCAACAACCTACGTGACCTATTAGTTCAATCCAGTGTGCATGCACACTGTTGTCAACTGATAAGCTGCACACCCCCTGGAAAATTTTGAAAAAAATAGATTTCTCTATTTCAGAGCTAGATAACCAAATTCTTCAAGTTTTCCCTGATCCATTCTAGTTGTTAGATCTTGTGTGAGAACTCCTTTTCAGCAACTTTGAGTCTTGTGAGATTTATCATCCTGTTTGCATTTTACAAGTTAGGGTTATCCCTGGTTTACTGCTACTCTGTATGGAAGATACCTTCGTTTTCCTCAATTTACTGGTTTTATGATTTTTTCTTCTTGAGCCATCAGGATTGTACCAACCTTACTTTTATGAATATTTTTTCCGTATTCATTTGAAAACCTGGAAAAGCTTCGAGGTCACTGAAGCCTGATTCAACACCAAGCACTCTTGGAAGATTTAATTTCTGATGGGATAAGTGGAAACCTTCTTAGTCTAATCACAACTAAGAGAAATCATCTGCAAAACATTCATAGGTATCCTAGTTAGGATTCAGAATTAGAATTTTGATTTGATTTTGAAATTTATACCTTTTAGGGTTTTTTAGGAATCGCTTTCTTTTGGGAATTGATTGATTGTTGAAATTGTAGTTTCTGACTTGGTTGTCAGTGGAATTTTATGCGAAAATAGAAATTGATCATATTTTGAAATTTAGTTTCTAATTAAATTATATTATTTTCAGAGAGGATTTTGTTTATGAATGAGGAAGTTTGTGTTTTAAATTCAATAAATCTCTCAACTTTCTCATAAATAGAATTCATTGAAAAGAAAGAGTTGCATTTGTCATATTAATGCATTTAGAGTATTTTGCGTCGGGTCCCAACATCATCAAAGTTTTAATTCCATACCCTTTGTGTTAAATAACAGCCAATTCAATACAGCACCTAATAAAATCATTCTAGACATTTTTACATTTTCTAGGGCTCATTCCACCAATATAGCTTAGGCTAGCGTTTTGGAATAGGTTGTAATAAATGTTCCAAAATAGTTAAAATGAACAAGTAGAATCTTGTTGTAGGGAAATCCAATTGTTGCATTTGTACTCTAGGAATCTCTTTTTAAAAGAGTCAAGCACGAGATCATGCCTGACCCAGTGAGGTAATCGTACCTATCTCATTGGCAAAGATAGAATATGTGCACGTAATACAAATGGTAAACCTTGGATTAACCATTGTTGAGGAGCCTGGGGTCACTTGTTGGAAAACCTCTGATTTACCATGTCGAGGAGCCTTCAAGGGGATTGAGCTTGATACTCTTCCCTTGCGTGTATATCAGATCATAGATTTTTCCCCCATGTGAATTTGTCTCCATTGGTAACCTTAGTGGCCATAATATTTAGTAATTTTCCCAAGGTGACGGTGGAGGGAAGGTCCCACAATACCTAGAACAGACGTTGGTTGGACTCACTTGGAATTTTTGGAGGGACTTGCACAAGACTATTCATTAAGCAGGTTTTCGAGGTAACTGTTCCAACCGCCAAGTTTTTCACATTAACTTCTACGATGTTAGATTTCATCACCAACTAGTGTTTTTGGTGTGGAAACATATTGTCTATGCTTGGTTTGTCTCTTATATTTTACACGCGTGTGTTCAAATTGCTTGTTTTATTAAGCGACTTTAGGTGTATTTTGTTGAAATATTTTTTTTGATTTCGTGTGTTAAACATTAACCGTGGCTAAATTACCGAGACACTCTCGTAGAATGCAGGGGAAACCCCTTGAGTATACACCGAGTCAATTGGAAAAGCTTGAATCTAAAAGAGGTCAACAATTGGGAATTTGAAAGAGGTCTAATGAACAAGGGGAAACATCTGTAATAATACATCCCGATTACGAAGTTAATCAACCTCAGATAGTAGGAAGAAATCAAGAACAACCAGAAATTTTTGAAGTAATCACTATTGAGTCTGCTACTGGTGAGTGGTAGGATACTCAACTCATTGAACCTGAAATATCCAAGCCTAAATATAAATCTACTTCGTCTGAGTCAACTTCGGAGTTCATAGCCTGAACTTCTGGTCATCCTCGTTCACCTCAAGTGAAGCTTCACATTACTGCGAATCTTCCTCCTGGCTTGATTAGTATCGAAGAGTTTACTAACATGGAAGAAGAGATCACAATTCCTTCGCGTCAAGAATATTTAGATCTAAGGTATAGTGAACCGATTTACATTTACAGTCATTTTAAACCCGATCCTTGGTATCAACAATTTACCGACTTTCTACATAGCACTGGTCTCAATTATTCACCACACCACATCAATTTTTACTCTATACCCAGAGGTAGTTACATGTCTTCATCAAGCATGTCAAGTGAGTCATCCATGTTTTCTTCATCGCCAGAAACATTTTTTTATGGTGGTCCATCAGTTCTTTCTGGATACCATTCGCTCTCTGGTACTTTCTTAGGAGAATCTCCCTCTTCTGAAAATATTACACAATCAACTGGTCTTAATGAATCTAATACCGTAAATTTGATAATGGAATAAGTCTATATGATGTCTAGAAATATTCCTCAAACTGGTTCTCAAGGTGGAAATTTACCGCCTGGGGGGCAGTACCCTATGCTAGGGCCACATCCTATTCAAGGGCAGTACCCTATGCCAGGACCACAACCTATTCAAGGACAAAAACCTCCTCAAGGGCATAATTTTTATCAAGATCAACCATCCTTTCAAGGAGGTCAACCTTTTACTAGAACTTATCCGGAAAATTATCAAACTTACATTCCAATACCTCAACCTGGTTATGGTCAACCTTATGCACCACAACCTTTAATGGGAGCTCCTTACCCAGGCATTAATACTGTGTGGAACCCATCATTGAATCAACAATATTTGCAACCTACTATACAAGTACCTTATAATCAACCTGGTCATCCAACAGGACAATTTGGTTATACCCAAGTCCAACAGCCTATTCAGCCTGCACTTCAAATTATGTCCCCTTAGGTATATGTACCTAGTAGTCAGAAAGCTAGTCTGAGTACTCTAAGAACTCTTGTCCAATCTATTGTGAAAACTTATGTTCAACAACCAAGTACACCTATCCTTGGAGTTTCTCATGTCCCTATTGCTACAACCCTTCAAACGACTGCATCAATTATTACACAAGAAATCCCTCAAGTCATTGCTCATCAAACTAGACCTACCATCCAGTTTACAATTCAAACCTGTGTCGGACAACCTGGTGTAGCTACAGTTCAGACAAGCCAACCTTTTGTAGGTCAGTTTGTGAATCAACCATTTCAAGGGTAGTTTCAATATGGACCAACAGGACAAAATCCAGTCTACCAAGGTCAACCATACCTTGGTTATACATATGAAATACCAGCTCAACCTCAATTTGGTGTGGATAACCCTAGATACCTCAGATATATTCCAATCCCATCTGCTCAGGCTATTCGAGGTTCTACTAGATATCCTCCTCTGGGTTTTGGCATTGTTCCTCAAGGTTATCAGTTTTCTCAATAGGACCCTAATCGTTGGTTACCATTCATTGCAACTTTATACTTACTAGATTTTTCCTGCCTCAAGAATGATACGATTTATTATCTTCCATTCTGGCTGGAAATGCCAACTAAGTTTCCCAGTGATATACCTAAGTTTGAAGGAAAATCAGGAGGATGCCCCTCAAATCATGTGATGACTTATCAACTTTGGTGCGCATCCAAATCCTTAATCGATGATTCCATTCGATTGAGACTTTTTTAGAGAACATTGATAGGCTTAACTGCAAAGTGGTATATTGAATTACCACATGGTTCTTTCAATAATTTCACTGCTTTAGCAACAACTTTCTTAACTCACTTCCAGTTTCCAGTCCATTATGACAATGGCACAGAACTTTTAACTTCATTAAAACAAAGTACGTCTACATACATTTCAGATCACATACATGAATGGAGACGTAGACAATGTTTAGTGAAGGTTTTCATTCTCGATCAAATTTTGGCAGAATGGTTCATTAAATCATTACTTCCAAATATCACTGAAAATGTAGCTAATGGAGGTGTCATTACAAAAGAACATGTCATAGATCAAGTGTAATACTTAGACCTTGTATACACACATTCTGGTACTCTATATGAAAAAAATCCCGATCTACCACACCCAAGTCAAATTATTACAACTCCTTTTGGTTCTCATTCTGTAGACGGTGTAATTGGTACATTTAATACTAAAAAGATTAAGAAGAATTCGTCTAAATCTACTTCTCCCATAATAATTTACCAGATTCACCTAAAGGAGATTCTTCGCTCGAAACTTACGCCAATATTCACATTGCAGATTCATCCACGACTAAAGCTAAATATGGTAATAAGAAAAAAGGAAAAAATAAAAATAAACAAAATAGATCATCTAAAGAGAAATAGAAAAAACCAAACCATCTGATGAAAAACGGAAACCTCGTTATCCTTTTCTTATCTCCAATGAGGATCACTATACCAAAGAGTGTCAACATCGGGCTGAGGTATCCAAATTCGTCAAAGGTTCACCCACACCTGTTGTCTTGAAGGATCCTTTTCCATCTCAAGATAGTAAAATGATCGGATCTTCTTCCAATTCATCGGAATATATTTTATCGATGTCTCGGCTCATGGCTGAAACCCGATCTGAAGACTATGGATATAAGAGTATTGTAACTGGTAAAGAGACTGAATCTTCTAGTCTAACACTAGCAACCACTCCTTTAGTTTTCTAACCAATTAAAATCGAGAAATATAACCATGATTTAGTGATTAAACTGTGTACTAAAGGTGTACTTCGAAAATAAACTTTCAATCCACATGCGAGCACTGCTCAGAATTACAACATTGTTGAAGATTTGGCCATATCCCCTTCAAAAATGTCGGCCTTAGAAGTGCTGCAATCCTGTCCAGCACAAAGGAAATTAGTATTATCAGCAATCAGAGCTATTTATCCTCAAGACTCAAACCTAATGGTCTTTGATCTCGAAAATTTTGTACCTAGAATCCCACATCAAATGGCTTTTCATATACCAGTATTAGTCAAATCAAGACGAGTTTTTCGTAATGTAATTGATGAGGGAGAATCTACGTGTATTATGTCGTTAAACTATTGGAAAAACCTTGGTTCTCCAACAATCAACCAATCACACTATCCTTAAAGCCTTTGACAGAAGAGGATTTCATCCATATGGAATACTTCAGGATCTACCTATAGAGGTAGAAGGAAAAACCGTAAACCTAGACGTGGAATTTGTTGATGCCCCTCTTGATTACAACCTTATTTTGGGCTCGCAATTGGTCTTACATAATGACTGTTGTTGTTTCATCAGTCTTTCAGATGATAATGTTTCCTCACAAAGGAAATATTGTTAAAATCGATAAGTTGTCATACTTCTCTTCAGACCCTACTTCTACAGATAGTATCCAGCATCTAGGAAAATTGGTTATCCCATACGAAGATGTTGGTGTAGGACTAATGAAATATTCCTTTCTCATGGGAAGTTTTGCTATACCCTCACCCAACATACCATGAACAATTGTCAATATCAATATGATCACATCAAGCACAATGTCATTTGATGAAACATGGACCGTGCCTTCAGAATCAAAACTGGACTCTTATAATGGCGAGATGTCTTTAAGTTGTTTTGAATCGGAATATGTAGCAGTACAATCATATTCTGACACCCCATCAATTTCTACTGATCAAGTGAATGTGGTCATAGAATAATCATGTTCTATATCAAACTCAACTTTAACATCATTTCCAGTTCCCTTTCAACATGTATTCGCTACTGATGAAAGTATTCAACAAATTTTGTCATTGGATGAATTACCACGGGACGATCTACATCATCGATCTTTTTTTCCTAATCTCGATAAACTTGAAAATGATTTTTCATCTATTTTTACAATTGATTATGTCAAGGAACCTCAGAATCCCACATCGATCACATTCATATTCTGAGACAAATTTGGGAAATATTTCTACAACAATTCCTATTGACGTATAGATTAAACCCAGAATTATTGAAAACATTCATATAGGTGCTTCTTGTTCGATTAAAGAGATTAAAACTTACAAATCCCTATTTCAAGAATTCTGAGACATTTTTTCCTGGTCTTATGAAGAGATGCCAGGTATCGATCCTAAGATTGTAATTCATGAAATCAATAAATACCCAGATGCTAAGCCTATTAGACAGAGATTACGTCCAATACATCCATGGAAAGCTGCAACAATCAAAGTTGAAGTTGAAAAAATATTACAAGCAAGATTTATTTATCCTATTCCTTTGACAGATTGGGTATCTAACATAGTTCCCGTAAAAAAAAAAACAAGGGACTATCAGAGTATGTGTCGATTATTTGGATATTAACAAGGCTTGTCCGAAAGACAACTATCCTACAACCTATATTGATCAAATTGTTGATGATTGTGCCAGAAATGAAATATTCTTGTTTATGGATGGTTTTTCTAGCTACAATCAAATCAACATACTCCCTATCGATCAACCTAAACAACGTTTATATGTCCTTGGGGCACGTTTACATACTGTAAATTACCTTTTGGACTGAAAAATGTTGGTGCAACTTTTCAAAGAGCTATGTCTTATGCATTTCATGATATCAAACATATTGTAAAACCTTTCCTGGATGACTTAACTGCTCATTATTTACGCAGAGAAGATAATCCTACACACCTACGTGCTATCTTCATGAGATGTAGGCATTACAAAATTCGTTTGAATCCACACAAATGTGTTTTTTTGTACAATCAAGATGTTTACTTGGGTTTTTTTTTCTCAAAATAGGGAATTTGTGTCGATCCATCGAAGGTTGAGACTATCATGACCTTACCTCCTCTTTCCACTCTTCGCCAACTCTAGAGTTTGTAGGGGAAAGAAAACTTTTTACGTAGGTTTTATCCTGAACTATGCAGAGTTAATGAAAGGTTTTACCCGGTTGTTGAAACAATATGTTCTATTTATTTGGGACGATATTTCCGACAAATATTTTGATGCACTTAAAAACGTGTTGACCCATGCATCGTTATTTCATCCACCCAATTACCACTGGGATTAATTTTTATACTTAGTTGCATCTGATTGCACGATTGGAATGGTTTTGGTTTAGGAGGATGAATCTAACAAAGAACATGTGATCTATTACCTAAGTTGGAATCTCAACCCGACGGAAAGCAAGTATTCACATGTGGAGAAATTGGCCTTGGTAGCTGTTCAAGCTGTCCAACGTTTCCATCATTACATATTGTTATGCAAAACCACAGTGATATCTAATTGCAACCTGATGATGTACATATTGAAAAAAAAATTACTCGAGGGAAAATACTCCAAATGGATTGTTATCCTGCAAGAGTTTTATTTGGAGTTCGAGAAGTCCAAGTCAAATAAATCACTAGTGTTTGTCGAACTTATGTGTCACTTTCCCAATACTGAGTTTGAAACGGTGGTAGAGAATCCTATCGTGGATGAACCTCTGTTTCTAATCAGTAATTGAGATCCCTGGTATGGAGATATCATTATATACCTTCAAGCCCAAACCTTTCTCCTAGAGCTTTCACGATCAGATCGACGGAGAATCTGATACCAATCCCAACAATACAATATTGTCGGTGACACTCTTTATCGTCATGGTGTCGATTTTGTGTTTCAACGATGTATAAATCACGAAGATGTTGAAATGGTTTTGAATGATTTCCACTATGGAGCATGTGGTGGTCATATGTCTGGGTTTGACATAGCCCAAAAGATATTGTGTGCTGGTTATTTTTGGTTGTCTTTATTCAAATATTGTATTTCCACAATTCAAAAATGCCACAATTTCCAGATTTTTCATCGAAAGATGTGTGCACCTCCATATCTTCTTCACCCAATCATTGATGTTGGTACTTTTTCCAAATGGGGCATTGATTTCATTACATGTAACCCTCACTCGCTCGAGGGGAATGGATATATTATTCTCGTCGTAGATTAATTTACCAAATGGGATGAGGTAATGCCTACATTCGCGGCTAATGACAAAACTACAGCTACTTTCATATTCAATCATGTGATTGCTTGGTTCGGTGTCCCTCAAGCTATCATTACGGAACATGGGAGCCATTTTTGAAATATTATGATGACTGAACTTTCAGATCAACTTGGCCTACGCCATGATAATTCTACACCATATTACCCACAGGCTAATGGTAAAGTTGAGGCCGTTAACAAAGTCTTAACCACCATCATTAAACATATTGTCGGGACTCATAAATCTAAATGGAATACCATGTTTTTTTTGGAATTATGGACATACCGTACCTCTGCAAAAATGGGCATTATGGGTTCACTCCTTTTCAACTTGTTAATGGTTTAGAAGTTGTTTTACCCATTGAATGTGAAATATCATCACTAAAATTAGCCATTGATTTGTTACCAGCTACTTCTGAAAATGAAAAACGCTTTCTATACCTAGCACAATTATATGAGACTCGTCGCACTGCTGGATTAGCCATCGAAGCTCAGAAGAAACGTGTTAAAGCTCAGTATGATCAAAGTGTTAATCCTTGCATTCATTCAAAAGATGACCTAGTTTTAGTATATGATAATGATAATGACAAGCTAGGCGCTGGAAAATTTGAACCGATGTGGCATGGTCCCTATATTGTCAAGTGTGTGCTTACAAAGGGAGTCTATGAATTAATTGATTATGATGGGGTCTCTTTAGATAAACCCAGAAATGATCTTTATCTCAAGAGATATTATGCATAACTTTTCGTGTGAAGACCTCCCTTGTACATTAGTTACATTTTACAACAGTGTGCCTTAGATTAGACAAGTGTGCCTAGATTAGTTATTTTTGCTATTACTACTTTCATTGCTTATCTTGATTACTCTGGATATTGCAGATGTCAACATCCCTTCCAACTTACATTAGTTTTGCTGACAGTGCTTGTCGTAGTACACAGAAAATATCTTCCGCGGATTGGGTTATATATTCACCCACCGATGAGTTGGTCTCGATTCATAGGATATGCCTTGGTCAAACAATGAACAATATTGCAGAATATAGCCCAGTCATTGAGTTATTATCTTATGCCTTTTCATTTGGTATTTGACTTTTTATCGTTAGGTTAGATTCACAACTCATTGTGTTACATTTAAACGAAGTTTATGCTATTATAAATCCAGCATTGTTAAGATATTTTTTGAAGGTTCGTCTCTTGGAAAGACAATTTGATTATATTGAATATCAACACATTTCAAGAAACTTAAACACATTGGTTGATGCATTAGCTAATCAAGTTTTAAGTATACATCTGCAACATTAACAAAGTAAATCAAAATAATATTCAATCCATGTTGAACAATATACTTAGAGAACGAAGGTAGTAATATCATTAGGTTAAATAAGTTTGTGTCAAAAAATATTACATCGTCTGTGATCATAGGTTCAAACACCTTATGATCTAAAAGGTAATGATACAAAAAAAAATGTCAATCTACATTGACCATCAACTATCCATGATCATGATCATGATAGAAAAATATGGCACGCGCCACCTTGAGAAAAAATCTCTTGAGTGGACCTGGGACACTAATCACATGTCTCTGGAGCTTGAGAGGTATATCATTGGTTACTATCTCAGGAATACCAATAGTCAATCTCTCAAGGTTGTGCTCCATCTCTGCCATGATCTCTATTGCATCATCTTGTGGTGCTACTATGGGTTGTGTCTCTCACCTGTCAAAGCAACGAAGCGCTGCTGGTTATGTCAGACTGACATATGCATTTAAAATTTTTGTCAGTATTGGACGATTAAAAAAAAATAAAAATAGATTAGAAACTTTAAAATGATTCACTAACCTGTCTCATCCCACTATGCCCCTGGTGGCAGATATGTTTCAAGATCACCTCTATAGTCCATCCCTGCATAAGTAAAATCTTCAATCATGAAGATATGATTCTTGAGCCACGATAAATAATGAGGAGTGAACCGAACCACTGGACCACCTTCGCCACCATGGTGAGCCATCAATGCTACCCATCGCATGATACGAGGTTCCTGAGGACTTCCATGATCCAATGGATTTTGTTGAGGTGCAAGAAGTGGGATCTTCTCTAGAGAAAATGAGATAAGAATGGAACCATACCTGAATTTTTTTGACTTCCCATTCTTGGCTCTCGTGAGTTGGCCCTTCATATTCGCTAACACTACTTCACTCCAATTGAATATTGTCTCTTCGAAACACTCAACTGCAGTCTGCATCTGTGCTTTGGTAGCCACATGAGTAGTTGCACTCCCACATAACCTGGTAACTGTGAATGCTATGATTTTGAGTTCTAGTCACACAATAGTTTTGATGTATATGCGACCATCCTTTAGCTCTAAATTATTTCTACAATACTGAGCCTTGTAGCTAGCAGTGGGAAGACCTCCTCGTCTAGTCCCAAATAAGGAAATTTTTCTCCCTCTACAAGTCAGCCCTATAAGGAAGTATATGTCTTCTGGCTCAATCACAAGCAGATGATCCCAAATTATGAAACATTGATCTTGCACATCCCATGCATTCACAAGCCAAGTCGTCAGCTCAACTTGTGCCTTCATGCCTTGAATCTCCTAGAACTTGTATAAGCCACAATTTTTTAATGCACACATGGTTGCCGAATCATCCATGGCTTTGTTTTCCACGGGCTCATGTTCTCGTTCCCGCCATTCCAACATGATTAAAGACCTACAAATAAATAAAATAAACATTAGAAATCAGTTGGAGGAAACTTGAACCATTTATGGAAAAATTTAGGTTTTTAAAAAACTCACGGTGCCTGCGCAGGTTCTGTGTTTACATAGTGCGTTTGTCTGCATGCGTTATACATAGAACCTGCGGTGGCCCGACGATTTTTATTTTAAAAAATCATCGGGGTGCATGGATTTCCTTCTAAAAAATGCCATGAAAGCTTAAAATAAGAAATTAAATGGATGAAAAAAAAGACAATGATGATGTGGATTACTTGGTTCTAACGGTTCTCGAAATGATCAGTCGGTTCTTTTGATATCAACTATGGAAGTTTTTGGCCAAAAGCTCTCTCTGTGCTATTTTGATAAGAAAAAGGTGAAAATGACTTATTTTAACTCTTTTTTGTAGTTTTAAATGAATAAAATATTATTACTTTATTTATTTTTACTTTTAAAAAGTCAAATCAAACTATTTTTACTTTTTGAGAGAAGATATTTGTAATTGTTCAAGTTTTTGTGTAGGATACAGGATTTTGGAGAAAAGAATTATTTTGACATCGAGTACACTTTTATCACTTTTTTGGGCTCTATAAAAATACGAAAAAAGTGAAATTTTGGAGTCCTCCTTTAAGCCCTTTTCAGACTCTCGAAACATGAAAATATTTTCGAGTACTTGACTATTTGAACTCGTTAAAGCAAATTAACAGTCATCCATTCAGTATAATTATACCCCTTTTCCAGATTGAATTGGACTAATTCGAAAAGGGTATGCGTTGACTGATTATGGTCAATGGAGTTATCTCCCACATTATTTTATCCCTTTTTGGGCTCGAGGGACTAAATTTTACGAAAAATAACAACCATGGAGTTTACTTATGTTTTTCTTATGACTCCCTAAAACTGAAAAACACAGAGTTATTCCTATACTGGACTCATTAAAACTAAACAGTACAGGACCTGTCGATCACAACAAGACCGAACCACTCCTTATTAGGGTTCGGTTTTAATAATAAGATGGACTCGTCCAAAGGATGAGATTACACAAACAAGAAAATGTTATCCTCCTCAAGCTTGACAAAAATAAAGAGGTACTTGCCAGTAATGGTGGGGGGAAAGAGAGAAAAAGAATCCATTTGTCGTCCTTATCTTAGAAAGCAGCATGTCACTCTTGAACACGACACTTCATCACACTTGTACCTAAGTTGGGAAATCCTTTGTCTAACAGTTAATCGAACCACATTTAAAGTCTTTAGCCCATTTCTGGGTATTAGCTTTAGGTAAAATGCGACCAAGCCATATACAGTGTCGTTATGTGTTCAAGAGAAAGTTCAATAAACAATTCATTGAAAAAATTTGTCTCCATTCGTGTCGACCATCCCTGAGTTAGTCCTTGCAAACATTTCTTCAAAAATTTATCTAATGGTTTCGTGTCGTAGGATTTCCTGCGACAGATTACTTTCTATCGACATTCGCTCATTATCAAGAAAGTTGATCTAGAATCCTATCAGTACCTTGGGATTTGCATGCCCTAATGGCAGGTTTCTCTCCTTTGATGATATGTTTTCATCAATTACCTTCGATTAGATGATTCTATGAGTGTTCGACTGCAAATAATTCATTCACACTTCATATATTGTACTGAAGTACTTTAAGGGTCATTGTCATTATTGGTGATTTCCCTCACACTTGTTAATGGTTCTCATCATTGACCAGAAATCAAGTGGTTTCTACCATGCTCGACTTTAACACAATCAATCACATGGATATATGCGTACTAGTTCAAGAAGCGGAAAACAAGACACTGGATCTAGTTTCCACCATCCAAGTTGCGAGGAGTTTTATTATTCATGATATAGTAGACTGATTATGACATATGGCTACGCCCATACTGTGTTTAATTTTGATGTAATACTGAAACCATATCTGTACCAGAACATTTAGTTAGTTTTGATCTGAGTATGGGAGTGCCTACCTCAATGATGATATACATTTGCATTGAATTTTTTTACAGGTTTTCGACCGGCGTCTCCAATCCAATCCTCGGAATGATAAAGCACTTCACTCTTTATAAAAACTCTCAGACTTCTCACTTTAGGGGGGAATCTGTTATACGTCATTTTTTCACCATGAAATTTGACTGTTCATATGGGTCTATCACCATCCATATCATGATCCATTAGAGGTCAAAAAACATTCATGTTCCTGAATTAAGTCTTGGAAATTGGAGAAAAGCTCTATAAAACCCTTAAAAGTTTCCCTGTGCAGTTTTACTAGCCTTTCCCTGCGCATGCATTGATGATACTTCCATTATCTATGATGATAGTTGTATTTTTTGCCACTAAAACCTGTGCACCCCCATGAAAATCAAGTAAAAATAAAAAGTAACTTCTAGAATCCTAGTTGGTCGAATATTCTCCGAACTGGAATCCTCTAGAGTCATGCTAGTTCGAGCTTTATCCCTCCACTCATGGAACTTATCCCTTGGTCCAAGGAACTCAAATCCCTTCATGGGAGGAATCCATCCCTCCCATTATGGAATTGAAGCTACCTCAATCTCCCTATATATTGAGATCAAGTTTCAGGTTCAAGGGTAGATATTGGAGATACTAAAGTAGATTATGAATGATGGTAACTAATCTGCATAGTTTCTAAACTGAAGAGAGTTGATAGAGTGCATAATTTCTATACTAGTGAGTTGTTGTTGACACATTGAAGATCACACCTTTGTTCCCATCACTTCATGTTGGTTATTCTAGAGAGGAAGGCTTATTAGACAGAAGGAGAATGATTTCTCGGACCCCGAGAGAAATTTGTACAACATCAAGGCATCCAGTTGTAAGATTTATTTTTCTAATTTATGATAATACATATGGATCTCTTTTTCTCATTATATTGTTTCTGAATTCATGGGAATGATGTCAATACTTAGATTCCTTTATCACTAAGTTGGATTAGTACTTTTCGATTATTATATATTGCAAATGCTTTGATCATTTGTCTTGTCTTTGATTGCAGGTTCTACTCATCATTGGAGAAATAATTTGGAGTGATAGGACAAAGGGCTACATCAAACATTTGGATTTCAAGGTAGGAGCATGTCCTCTCTAATTTATTGTCATAATGATCTTAAAATACAAATAATCTAGAGAAATAGGTATTCAAATGGATCTTTGTTTCTAGTTACTCGTTGGAGTACTATGGATATCACTCTTGTCCGCAAGAGGGATTAATCCTAGTATCCATACACATACAAAATTTCAGTCGGAGGAGCCTTCACGTCAACTTAGAACTCCCAAATTCCTTTAACTATAATGCCAAAATAAAACCCTATTTCCTCAAAACAACCATCCACATGTTAATTTCTCCCAACCAAATACATGACCCTTGCAAACTCTAGAGCGCCATATGTATATAACCTTTAACATTCCTATATGTTTACAACTTGGACAAGTGTTGACATTTGAATGGAATCAGAGGTAGTAGATTTGGTTCCCAGAGTTGTTCGCAAAGTTCTAATGTAGCCTTTTGATGCACAAACATGGTCTAGAGCATGGGATTTTGTCGGAACTTTGACCTAAATTTTGAGTGAAACACTCCATAAATTATTTGAAAGTGAATGCTAGTTGAGTTTATCTTGAGTGGTTAGAAGGAAAGGATGACGTACTCCACACCTTATTTCAATTTTTCCAAGTGACATTACCTGGGTTTAATTTTTCCAAGTGAATAAATGAACTTCAATTTAATGGCTTTAAAACTTATTATTTAGAAATGAAAGTTTACAATATGACAGGATGAACTTTGATTTAATGTTTATAAACCTTTTTATTGAGAAATGAATAGTTCCTTGAGGACGGGAAAGCACACCATCACCACCCTACTAGTTAGGGACAGGTGGTACGGGGTGGGCAGGGGAAAATTGTCACCACTATCACATCGGCACCAACCTACTAGTTAGGGACTTGTTGTAGGGAGGGGAGGGTACATAGTTACCATCCACGTGTCACTATGTCCCATGCAATTCATTAAAGGTTCTTCACTCCACTATGTGGTACGGTATGAGACTTAACCACCATTTGATGGTGCATGTTAACCACCACATCGCAGCTTTAATTCCAAGCATCGAATGTGGATTTTTTAAATATTGGGAGGTAATGATGAATCATCCTCAATTGTTAAATGATGCATTTGGGCTATAATTTCCCACGTGTATTGGTGATTTTTGGAGGTGGGTAGTTTGTACTCTTCTCAACATCACTACCATGCAAACGTCGAAACTTGATGGGATTCCGCAATTGGATTCAAATTGGAAACTCACGGGGGCTTCACTATGGGAGAAATACCATAGAACATGGGTTCATATTGGGGGCTATATAATGAGGAAAAAATGACATAATATATTGGGGGATATATAGGGGGTAAATGGTTTTTATATTCGAAGGTATAAAAAATGGAGCTCAAAGTTAATGATGTTGGAATTATGATTCATTATGATTAAATATGTTTTCCTTGATGGAAACTCCCTTGTAAAATATGAAGCATATGGTCTCCGAAGAAGCACAATGGTTTAGCATAAGATGGAAAAATTTCATATTTAAGAATCTATACGCGAGTTTGTTCTGGCCAAATCGTGTATGCACTCAGAAAAGAAGAAGCAAAGTAGCGTATGTATTTTGCACTCTAAATTTATGATACCAGGTTTCCTTACCATAGTTTTAGCCCAAAGTATTGAGCGTTGTGTCATCTATTTGATTCTAACCAAGAATACCATCTTCACTTGTATGGTTTTGCCTCATGGTATTGGGCAAGGCTCAAAATATATAAGGAGAAGAAGATATTAGTGCAAGGGGTGAAAGGATATGAATATTGAATGAATACTTCATTCTAAATTATATCTTCATGGTATGGGTTTAAGTTGTTTAATAGATCTAAATTAATTATGCACCTATGGATAAAATGATGGATGAGGATCTATAGACCTGAAATAGCTTTGCATATGCATGATATGTTGGTGAGATGTTTAGATCTGTGATATGGAGAATTTTTTTTTTGAAGAGGGTATGATCTCAATAAGTTTATTGATCTGAAACGTTATGCAGCTCTGAATATTTATTGATCTATACATTGGTTTGTCACGATGAAAGCACATGTACACATGGGTTCGTTTCAGCAAAAGCACGTATGGAAATTAGGGTTTTCTAAATATTGTTGAAGAGGTTGTCTGATTATTTCTTCAATATTTTTTTTATCTGTTAATGAATTGTTCATGTAGATATGGGTTGTTTCAATATTGAATATGCTGCTAGTTGATTATGTACAAATATGATCAATGACTGGGTGATTCGATATGATGGATGTTGCTGACTGAATAAGGGTTCTGTAAATATGATTAAATATGTGTGAATGCATATGATTTGTTCTAAGTCTGATTAGATTCCTAAATTAAATATATAAATATGTATACGTAGGTTGGTCCGTAGGAAAGTGCATATATATGCAGGTTGCATTAAGTGAAGTAGTGTATAAATTTGATTCTATGAATGATTAGGGTTGAAGTTGATTCTGCATATTATTTCAAAAGTCTGGGTTTATTACTGTGATATGGTGACAGTGATATCACTTTTCTGTTTAAAGTTTGGTCTATGGCTATTGGTGTTGATATAAAAATTGGATTGTGTTGATGCTGTTGGATCTAGTGTGAAAAATTATGAAATGTGGTCTTTAATGGTTCTGAGGGTTGAAGCCTTCAGTATGGAAGTAGAAGATTTCAGCCATTAGGAGCTGGTGATCAGTTTAGGGGGTTGTATCTCCCTTCCAGTAGTAGCTGGTAAATGAGATCAGGGGATTGGAGCTCCCTTCTAGTAAATGAGATCAGGGGGTTGTAGCTCCCTTCCACTAAATGAGATCAGGGGGTTGGAGAACGAGAGAAGGTTGCAGCCTTCTATAGGTGGGTGCTTGTGTACTGATATGATTCTGTATCAGTACAACATTGTAAGTAATTTTCTATATAATAAATATTGAAGACAGAGACGACAAAAACAGTGGTTTTCTCCCGACTTGGGTTTCCACCTTAAATCTTGGTGTTCATGTGTGATTTCCTTCTGTGATGATTTATTCTATTATTACTGTACATGTTTACTACTTAAATATCTAATGCATAACTGATAAACTAGGCTAAGTAATGTTTATGGTTTTCAAGCTTCTATGGCTATCATTTATTGAAGAAATATCTGGATTATCGACAATGTTCTAAAACAATGATTGACGTTTCAAATCCAAACATGGACCCATCTTCAGGATAACGTTGGGATTCAAAATGTCGACCATTGTTTTACAACACTAAGTAATGTTTCCAAATATTTATCTGAACAATAAGATAATTGTGTATACGCAAGTTTCCTTTAGGATAGTCGCGTACATATGCTAGTTTGGCTAATAAAAGTTGTGTATAGAAATCAATAAAATTAAATTAAAAGATTGTGATTCTTTTAAATAGTGATTCACCCCCCCCCCCCCTCCCCCTCCCCCTCTTATTTTTTTTCCCAACAATTGCTATAAAAGCAAGTCCTTCTGAAGAAGCTTAATCACTAGAAGGAAGATAATCAAAGATGAGAAATCAAGATGGAAAAACATCTATCAGACCACCACTCTTCAATGCAAACAATTTAATATTTTTTAAGACAAGAACAAGATCCTATCTTCAGTCTCTTGGAGCAGATGTTTGGGCAATATTTTAAGGCGATTACCAATATCTAGCTGCAGTTCCAACAGATCCAGCAGCAAAGAAGAACTATGAAACCAATGCAAAAGTTGTCAATGCATTATTCGGAAGTCTAACTGAATCATAATTTGTCAAATTTATGTAGTTAAATATAGCAAAAGAGATATGGGACAAAATAATTCTGAGTTATGAAGGTGATGCAAAGGTAAAAAGTGCTAAAATTCAAACTCTCAAAATTCAATATGAAAATATCAGAATGCATAATGATGAAAGTATTCCTAGTTTCTTTTTACATCTAGATGAGATCATAAATTGTATGAGAAATATGGGTGAATTCATAAGCGACACCACTCTAGTAGAGAAAGTATTAAGATCTCTAACTCCTAAATTCGAATCTAAAACATATTCTATTGAAGAGAAGTAGGATATTTAGACTCTTGCTTTTGCTCAAATCCATGGGATCTTGACTACGTGTGAAATGAGGAAAGGAGGTTTGTTTGAATTCAAAGAAGCTACCTTTAGAGCTTCTGCAAAAGGCAAGGAAAAGGAATAAAAAAATAATTAGGGTATGTATCAGAAGAATATGAGGTAAATTTTGTAAATAAATTCAACTTGGCACTGGAAGGTTCAGAGGTAAGCTTCCCTTCAAATGTTTTTCTTGTGGAAGGGTTGGTCATTGCACTGCTAAATGTCCTCATAAAAATAATAATGAAAAGGGAAAGGATTTAGAAAAAGGTAATAGGAGACGATTTGTAAATAGAAAAAGTTACTATAATCACGAAGATAGTGATGGTTTATCAAATTGTGAAGAAGGAGAATCTGACCAAGGTATTAGACTACTCATGGCATTTGAAAAAGACCCTAGTGAGGCTAAAGATACTTTTATGGATGCTTTAGAAGAAGATGAATTTCTTGAAGAAATAAATCAACTCAAAATATTTTTGGAAGAGAAAAAAATACCCATAGATACTCTAAAGAATCAACTCATAAAAAAGGAGAAGCACAATGAGAAATTAGAATGTGAAATAGTAAGTCTAAGAAAGGAAATTGAGAAAGTAAAAAATGTAAATCTTAGATTTGCTAAAGAATCTGAAACGTTAAATGAAATTATCAAGGTTCAACGCTCTCCTCTTGTGAAGACAGGTCTTGGATATATTAGTGAATCTTCTCAGCCAGAAAAGTCTTAAGCTACCAGCTATTTAAATGCAGCAAAATCCAGGCAGTAAATCCTTGACACTCAACAAAAGAAAAAAGACAATGTCCAGGTAAAGCATGATCACTCAATTTCAAGGATGAACAATAACAAATATATCAATCAAAAGGTAAGAACAATAGAAGGTTCTATGATCACATAAATTTCTTCTTTAATGGAAAATGTTTCTCATGTCATAATTTTGGTCACAAAGATGCTCAATGTGTTGCATACAAAACCATCATGACCAGAGAAGCAAGAAAGAAAATAAATGAGACAGGATTAAAGAAGAATACTTATAATAATTTTTCTCCTCTTCAAGGAAAAATTGAATGTTATTTTTGCAATAACTTTGGACATGAATAATCTGAATGTAGGAGAAAACTTCAGCCAAAATAACAGTTATCCACAAGTTCCAAGGTATGGAGAAAGAAGGACTTACAGTTTGAAATTTGTGGCACAACATTATTTGCAGAAGGAGAATAAAATCAATGGTATTTTGATAGCGTATGTTAAAACACATGACAGGTGATAGAGATAAACTTATTTCATACAATGTATTAGAAAAGGAAAATAATGTTACTTTTGGAAATGACTCTCCTGCTATCATCAAGGGTAAAGGAGTTGTTTTTATAAAAGAAAAGGTTAAAGCTAACAATGTTATGTATGTTGATGGATTAAAGCATAACCTGTTTAGTGTGAGTCAAATGTGTGATCAAGGAAATGAAGTTGTCTTTCATTCGACAGAGTGTGTGGTTCTGAAACATGACACATGAAAGACAATAATAAAAGGAACAAGAACACCAAGCAATATGTATATATTGAAAGGTGGCAAAGAGAAATGTTATCTAGTTAAACCTACAGAAAATTGGTTATGGCGTAGAATATTGGGACATTTGAGCTTCTGTCAAATAAGAAAATCAAGCAGACTCAAAGTTGTTCGTGATCTACCCAACATCACTCTACCAAAAAGTACCTTATGAAAATCATGCTAATTAGGTAAGAAAACTAGGGTGCAATTTAATGCCAAAGAAGGATTAGCAAGTAAGCCTCTTGAACTTATTCATGCTGATTTATGTGGTCCTGTAAGGAAAAATTCACCTCGTGGAGAACAATACTATATCCTATTTATTGATGACTTTCTAGAATGTGTTGGATCAGTTTAGTGAAACATAAAGATAAATAATTTGAGAAATTTAAGATATTCAAAGCTTTGGTTGAAAATTAATTAGATCTAAAAATCAAATGTCTTAGATCTTATTGAGGAGGAGAATACATTTCACAATAATTCTTTGATTTCTGGCATAAAAAGATAGTTTTTTGTAGCTAGAACTCCACAAAAAAATGGTGTGGAAGAAAGAATGAATATAACAGTTTAGAAATGGCTCATGCCATGCTTGATGAATCTAGGACTCTTGATACCTTTTTGGGAGAAGAAATGCATATTGCAGTGAATATTCTCAACAAGGCTCATGTTCGTGTAAATAGTGATAAAATTCTTTATGAACTCTATTATGGTAATATTCCCACTGTGAAGCATTTTAGAGTTTTTGGAAGAAAATGTTTTATAAAAAATAATTACGAAAAACTTGGTAAGTTTGAGCTTAGAGCAGATGAAGGAATATTTCTTGGTTACTCTTCTTGAAGTAAAGCATACAAATGCTACAATAAATGACTTTGGAAGGTTGTTGAATATATTGATGTTGTAATTGATGAATATATCTCAAATCCCAAAAGGGAAATAACAAAAAATGAGGATGATGATGATGTATATTTTCCCTCATCAAATAAAAACAATATAGAAGGATAACCCAATGAATTACAGGAAGAAGATATATCAGAAAAGGTTCCATCTAGGTATGTTCAAAAGAATCATCCAGAATCTAAAATTTTGGGAGAAAAGGAATCACGGGTTCAAACACGAAGAACTCTTGTAGGATCTCACAGTTATTTGTCACTTTTATGCACCATTGAACCACAAAATGTAAATCAAGCTAGTAAAGATGAATGTTGGATTCATACCATGAATGAAGAACTTGATCAAATTGAAAAGAATAGTACTTGGGAATTGGTTCCAAGACCTCATGATAAAAATGTTATTGGAACAAAATGGATATTCAAAAACAACTTAAATTAAAATGGAGATGCAATTAGAAACAAAGCTAGAATTGTTTGTAAGGGATATTCCCAACAAGAAGGTATAGACTTTGAAGAAACATTTCACCTATAGCTAGACTTGAAGCCATACTAATGTTTCTTGAATTTTCAATTTTTCAACAATTCAAGGTTTATCAAATGGATGTAAAATCTGCTTTCCTAAATGAAGATCTAGAAGAAGAAGTTTATATAGAACAACCAGAAGAATACATTCTAGGAAATGATGAAAAGCTTGTTTTCAAACTCAAAATAGCCTTATATGGTCTAAAACAAGCTCCCTGGTCATGGTACCATCGTCTTGACAAATATCTTCAACAAAAAGGTTTCACAAAAGGATCTACAGATAGTAACTTATACACAAAAATTGAGAAAGATAATTATTGTTGTTTATGTTGATGACATCATTTTTGGGAGTAATGAAGAATCCATGAGTCATAAATTTTCTTTTGTTATGCAACAGTAATTTGAAATGTATTTACTTGGGGAACTAACATATTTTCTTGGCTTGCAAGTGCAATAAGCAAAATATGGCATATTTCTATCACAAGAAAATTATCTCAAAAGGATCCTGAAGAAATATGGGATGGAAAGCTGCAAACCTGTAAACACTCCAATGGTGACCAAATGTAACCTCGGTTCTCATGATGATTCTCCCATGGTAAACCAACGAGAGTATAGAGCTATTAGCCTTGCTTTGAATAATGCATTGTTGGCATTATGTTGGTTGCTTAATTGGTTGTTGAAGTTGTTCAGGATGCATAGGTTTAGGGGGAGCATTAGCCTTGCTTTGAATAATGCATTGTTGGCATTATGTTAGTTTCTTAATTATGATATCTCTCTTGAGATCCTTTGGTATTGGTTATAAAAGTCATTTTATGTGAAGGTCATGTTTAGACCCGTGATGTAAATTTCTCATATTTCAGTCATGTATGGACATAGTCAAAGTTGTAACCCACTTGGTTGGGTAGGTGAGTCAAATATGTAACCCCACTTTGTTGGGATATTGATGTAATTATGAGTCATTGGTGATAAGAAAGGTCATATTTCGTCGAGTCATGAATTCATGTATTCTATTGAAACTATGAAGACTCAGCATGTGCTTAGGGGGAGCATGGTCTTTAGTCTACCATTTTCTCTTGATGTCAAAGGGGGAGAGAATCTTGGTGTCTTATATTGATGTATATTTTAGGTATCTATAGGTTGTGGTGATCAAACACCAACATGGTCGCCATCAAGTCCAAAGGGGGAGATTGTTGGCATTATGATTCATTATGGTTGCATATGGTGTCCTTGATGTAAAATCCCTTGTAAAACATGGAGTATATGGTCTCTAGAGAAGCACAGTGGTTTAGCAGAAAGTCTAGCAGAATATGGACAAAGTTCATATTTAAGAATCTATATGTGAGTTCGTTCTGGCCAAGTCACGTATGCACGCGGAAAATAAGAAGAAAAGTAGTGTATGCATTTTGCGCTCTAAATTTATGATACCAGGGGTCCTTACCATAGTTTTAGCCCAAAGTATTGAATGATGTGTCGTCTATTTGATTCCAACCAAGAATACCATCGACACTTGTATGGTCTTGACTCATGGTATTGGGCAAGGTTAAAACTATATAAGGAGAAGAAGATCTTAGTGCAAGGGGTGCAAGGATATGAATATTGAATGAATACTTCACTCTGAAGTATATCTGCATGGTATGGGTTTAAGTTGTTTAATAGATCTGAATTAATGATGCACCTATGAATACAATGATGGATCAGGATCTCTAGACCTGAAATAATTTTGCATATGCATGATCTATTGGTGAGATGTCTAGATATTTGATCTGGCACATGTTTGCTGAAGAAGAGGGTATGATTTGAATAATTCTATTGATATGAAATGTTATGCAGCTCTGAATATTTACATATCTATACGATGGTTCATCGCGGTGAAAGCGCGTGTACACGCGGGTTCGTTTCAGCAAAAGCGCGTATGGAAGTTAGGGTTTGTTGAAGATTACTGAAGTTGTCTGATTATTTCTTCTATATTTCTGTTATCTTTCAATGAAGTCTTCATGCAGATCTGGGCTGTTTGGATACTGAATATGCTACTAGTTGATTATGTACAAATATGATCAATGACTGGGTGATTGGATATGATGGATGCTACTGATTGAATAAGGGTTCTGTAAATCTGATTAAATTTTCCTGAATGCATATGATATGTTCTGAGTCTGATCAGATTCCCAAATTCAATATATAAATATTTATACGCAGGTTGGTCCGTAGGAAAGCATGTATATACGCAGGTTGCAATAAGTGAAGTAGCCTCTAAATTTGATTTTATGAATGATTAGGGTTGAAGTTGATTCTGCATATTATTTCAGAAGTCTGGGTTTATTGTTGTGATCTGGTGACACTGATCTCACTGTTTTGTTTAAATTTTGTTTTATGGCTATTAGTGTTGATCTACAAATTCGGTTTTGTTGAAGTTGTTGGATCTAGTGTGAAAATTTATGAAACGTGGTATGCAGTGGTTCTTGAGGGTTGAAACCTTCAGTATGGAAGTAGAAGCTTTCAACTAGTAGGAGTTGGTGATCAGTTTGGGGGGTTGTAGCTCCCTTCCAATAGTGGCTAGTAAATGAGATCAAGGGGTTGGAGCTCCCTTACAGTAGCAGATGGAGAATTAGAGAAGGTTGCAACCTTATGTAGGTGGGTGCCTGCGTACTAATATGAGTCTACATCAGTACAACATAGTAAGCAGTTTTCTATATAATAAATATTGAAGACAGAGACGACAACAGTGATGGTTTTCTCTTGACTTGGGTTTCCACCTTAAATCTTGGTGTTCATGTGTGATTCCCTTCTGTGATGATTTATTCTATTATTACTATACATGTTTACTGCTTAACTATTTGATGCATAACTAATAAACTGGGCTAAGTATTGTTTCTGAATATAATTGGGTATACGCAATTTTCCTTTAGGATAGTCGTGTACATACACTAGTTGGGCTAATAAAAGTCGCATATAGAAATCGGTAAAAGAAAATTAAAATATTGATATTCTTGTAAATACTGACTCACCCCCACCCCCCCTTAGTATTTTTCCCAAAAATGAAAAAATGTAAAGGGGTATAAAAAATGTTAATGAAAACATGGATACCTGTAATATATAGTGAAAGTAGGGGCTTTTTAAATTGGGAAGGTGTATTGGGTTTATATTGGTAGGGAGTTAACTAATGTCACTTTTAGAGGTATTTTCCAATATTTACTCAAATTAAGGGTATTGTTTAATATGCTATGATCACATGTGATATGTTTGAGGTTCATTGAGTGAAGCCCTCGCGTGGAAACTAAGGTCTTGGATGGAGAATGTTAGTGTCTGAATATCAGTGATCAAATAACTCTCATTTAGTTGTTTTCCTAGAAGTCACAGGTCAAAATTTTTTCTTTTCAAACAAGTTTTCAAAATAAATTTTTGTCACTGAAAGGGTTTAGGTCTGATTTGTTGCTCCCTCATCTCATCCATAGATGTCATCAGTTTCAAGGTCATATCATTTAAATTTTCAAAGGAAAAGGAGGTTAAGGTCATCAAAGTTCATAGAAGGGAAAGCCAATTTTATTTCATTCATACTTACCCTTTTTTCTATATATAAAAAACCTTTTACCTTTTAATTTTTCCTAAAACACAAAGCTAAGTGCTTAAATCCATTAAAACCCTTTAAACCCATTTTATATTATGATTTTGGGACTTTATAGAAGCTCCGCCCCCACAAAATAGCTTTATCACATATATTTTTATATTACCGTAGCTCTGCCCACTCCATAACAAACCTTTTAAATATATCATATATTATATATGATATCACTTACCGCACTTAAATGTATTGTGGACCCCTTCCCTTTTCGCAATCGGCATATCTCAAAAATCATTGCCACCTTCACTTTCCCTTAAATACTTTTCCCGATGTGATAATGGTAGGACCCATCATTCCCTTTGATATGCTTCGTAGCTTTCAAATCACTTAAAAAACCCTTTCTCTTATGTTTCAGGCGTTTTATGATATTTCTTTACTTAACACATTTCCTTTTTTCCGCTTTAAAAACTTTTAAAATGGGACCTACTCCATCGCAAATCACAAATTTGCATTACTTCCACTTACTTATGCCTTCTCATTTCCCCAATTAGTATATTAAAGTGTGACCTTTTCCCTGCCACGTCACCTTCCATGTCGCATATCACAATTTATATTGTCATCCATTCATGTTACCTGCCCCATTTCCTCGATCCCTAATATGCGATAAGTGTTCCTATCCCCGAAATGCGATATTATCTCTGGTCCTCAAAATGGGATGAGTCCCGAAAGCCCCAAAATGAGAAAAGTTTACATTCCCGAAATACGATAAAGTTTGACCGTCGATATGTGATAAGTTTGACTCCCTGATTTGCGATATCGTAAATCGCAAAAAAAAAAGTCCATTTTCTCCTCCATCACCCTCTGCTTCTGATTGCGATATATAAAAAAATTTTCCTCCTGTTGGCCTACATCAACATGTCTCCTCCCCTGTTCTTCCTGCTTCACTCCATTTCTCTAAAAAATCATTAATTCATTAAAAAAATTCCTTCACGCCAACAATCCTTCCATAAAACCTATTTACATCGGTTTCTTATTTTAAAAACTAAAGTATAACCGCAAAATAAAACCCTATCAAGTCTAGTAAAGCCAAAGGAATGGAACAACGGTAGAGTTTTCTCCAGAAAAGCAGTTCAGATCTCCAAAGGACCTGTGATACCATTACTCCTCAATATATGAACACATTTCCAAAAGTAGCACATGCAATATTTAAAGGGGTAGTTACAGGTTTTTCAAGCAGCATGGTTTTAAATTATTTGACACCTATCATCAAATAACACTACCTTCTCAAAGCTCGAAGATAGTCTGTTAATGTGATCAATTCTATCAGAGTTCTAATAAGTTTCACATTCCTAAAAATAGTAGAACTTCTACTTTTTATCCTTCTATTTTGTCTTTCGTTAGCAAATTTGTTGTGAGAGGAATCCAAAGGTCTAGCCTTTCTGATAGACTCCTTGTAAAATATATAAATAAACAGAAAATAGATAGAGAAGAGGTTGGTGGTTGGTTGTTGGTCTAGCCTTGCTTCCACCAGTTTTCCTTCTCCCTTTTTGAGCTTGAGCCTTGTAAGCATCTAAAACTTGCAAACAGCTAAACAATTATTTTCACTAAACAACGCCAGAGAAAAAATCTAGCTCTGATACCATATGATTTGAAATGACTATATTAGTTTTTTTGTGCTAAGGGTCTTTCAGTTTTAAAAACATGTGCATAATTGGTTCATTAGTTTGCATAAGGATTAAGGAGTATTTCCATGATTTTGTAGATGATATTTAGTGAATTGGAAGCATAAAATAAGCATAAATAACACTGTAAAACATTGTAAAATAGATAATTAAGTCACCACATGAAGTTTACACAGCAGGCATGATGAATCAATTCACCCTTCTGACGCAACAAAACTGAATTTTGGACCCCTAAGGAGAGGTGGTCAACCGTAGTCGTGGCTCTGTCAGCATTTCCCTTTGGGTTACCCCACGTGGCTCTTTAATCTTCCTTTTAATTTATTTATCAATTTCAAAGAAATTGACAAATAAATACATTCCCAGCTTTTGAATTCCCAATGTAATTCCCGAACTTTTATTCCTCCAACTGAACCTTAGGACTAAGGTTACAACCCTTCGAACTCATACACGTTTAATCGCGGGAATTCAAATTATTTATGTGCGCCATGCCTTATAACCAACGTTTATGCCTTTCGAACTTTATATTAATACCCTGCGCCTTTTAAACAAATGGCTTATAATAAACCGTGGCTCCGGGCCCCACCTATATATCGATGGTCAATCCAACACACACACCGTACCTCGTTATCTTCCGCGCATCTATAGCAAGCGATCACCGTCCGATGGCCCCTTCCCAAATCAACAACCTGTACGCATATCGCTCGACGTCCTGATACAAACTTTAACGCGCAATGGCGCGCAGCAATGGTGGTTTTCCGTGGGTCTACCTCGCCACGTGTCAACAGATCTATGGAATCGCTCCCCAACCGGAAAACACCCCTTACTCACCAAAAGTGGTGTGATATGGGCAATCCTCCTTTGTAAATCCACTTGCAGGTTTTGAACAGTGACTAACCAAGGTTCATCCGGGTTTTCACGATCCTTTTGGTTCCTTAACTCAAGTCCGGGTTCCGATAGTAAAACGAATTTCTCTTGTTATGAAGCGGGAATTCTTCTATCATTTAAATAGAATTCAATGACCACAATAATATGCAGACTTCTTCTAAGAGTGGAGATTTATTCGACAGAGCCTGTTCGAAAAAATTTGAGGGAATCAATAGACAGGGGAATGCGGAGCTTTTGGGACCATTCGATTTGATAATTTTTATATATATACGGAGTTCAATCACTTCACAGTTAAACAAAATTCTTCACAATTATAAATTCAGACAGTTGGAAATCAACAGGACTTGAAGTCTATTCAACCGGAAGCATTTTCTCAATACACAGAGTTTTATTTCATAAATCTCTCCTTTTCTCTTCCTCCTCAATGCATCTGAGGAATACAACTTATATACATCAATATATGACTCTTCGGTTCCTCTGCGAGGACTGTTCTAGAAATCAAAGGTCTAATTACAACTTATTCAAATAACTGAACTGACAGATGGATCGAATCCAACTATTCGACTTCTATGGACTCTAACTAATCTAAATAAAAACAGTCAGCTGAGGTATCGACACCTAGCTGTTACAATTCAACGATTTAGAACCCTCCTAGCCACAACATGTGGAAAAACCTCCTACATTGCTGGCTAGTGTCTAATGCCCCTGCATCAGACTCCCAAAAGAAATATTCTTCATGGGCTCCTGTCCATGAGCTCTTCCACTGATCTGCCTATCTTCTGCAACATTCCTTCAGTCATCCAAGTGGCATCTTCCTCTGGCTTGTCCTTCCATTTGATTAAGTACTGAAAGTAATCTTTTCCTCTGGTCCTTTTGAACACTCTTTTGTCCAATATCTTCTCTGGTTGCAATGGTTGTGCTGGAGGTAGCTGCTCTTTCCACTCAATCTGTTCCTTGTCTGTTGATATTTCTCCTGCACCATCATCTTCATACTTGTAAAAATCTACAACATTAAAAATGGGAGATATTCCAACATCAGGAGGTAATTCAATCTCATAAGCATTTGCAGAAAACTTTCTAAGTATCTTGCATGGCCCAATTCTTTTTGAACTTCATTTTGTTATACTGCTTCCTTGGGAATCTATCCTTTCTCAAGTGTGCCAAAACCAAATCTCCTACTTCAAAATGAACTTATTTTCTGCTCAAGTCTGTTCTACTTTTGTATTTGATGTTGCTGCCTTGTAGTTGTTGTTTCACTTGTTCATGTATGTCCTGGATCTCTGAAGCAAATTCCTCACCATCTACACTCCTTAGCTCTGCCTTTCCCAGAATTCTTAACTCTGATATTCCTCTGGGGTGCATTCCATAAAAAATATGAAATGGAATCTTCCCTGTGCTCCTGTTTCGTGAGTCATTATATGCATATTCTGCCTGGGGAAAAATATGGTCCCACTATTTGGGATGCTCTCCTGCAAGACTTCTCAACAAATTTCCCAGACTCCTATTCACTACCTCAGTTTGTCCATCAGTCTGGGGATGATAAGCTGAGATGAAACTCAGTTTGGTACCAAGTTTCTTCCATAGTGTCCTCCAAAAATGACCCACAAATACTCTTGGGCAACCCATGCAATCTAACAACTTCTTTGAAAAACAAGTTAGCAACATGGGTGGCATCACTAGTTTTATAGCATGGAATAAAATGTACCATTTTGGAGAATCTGTCCACTACAACAAAGACTGCATCATTCCCTCTCTGAGTCTTCGGAAATCCTAGAACAAAATCCATACTCACCATGTCCCAAGGCCTGTCTGGAATAGGCAAGGGAGTGTACAATCCTGCATTTTGGCTCCTTCCTTTAGCATACTGACAGATTTTGCAATTCTTCACAAAATTATCCACTTATGTTATCATCTTAGGCCAGTAATAGAAGTGACTCAGCTACTCATAAGTCTTATCAGTACCAAAGTGTCCAGCAAGTCCACCACTATGCTTCTCTTTGATCAAATTTTCTCTCATGGAACATTTTGGTACACACAGTTGGTTTCTTCTAAATAGTAAGTACTCCTGCAGGAAATAATCCAGCCACTGGCTTCTGTCTATTAAAACAGGGTTACTACATGCCTCAAATGCTTCCTTAAAATCTGGATCTGTTTTATACAATTCTTTGAGAAAATCAAATCCTACAACTTCAAAATTATTTTCTTGAACAAGCATGTGCCTCCTACTCAAAGCATCAGCTAATTTATTTTCTTGGCCACTTATGTGTTTCAAAAAAAAATTAAAACCTTGGAGATACTCAACCCATTTGGCATGCTTATGTTTCAACTTGGGCTGCTGCACAATATATTGCAAAGCATGATTGTCAGAATACAACACAAATTCCCTGGACATCAAATAGTGTCTCCATTTCTTCAGTGCCTGAAAAATTGCATAGAATTCCTTCTCATAAGATGAATAATTTCTTCTGGTATCATTCAGATTTCACTGAAATATGCCACAGGCCTATCATCCTGACTCAACATAGCTCCAATGGCCTCTCCACTGGCATCACATTTTACTTGAAATGGTTTAGTAAAATCAGGCAGAATCAAAACAGGCTTCTCTGTTATATTTTTCTTCAAACCTTTAAAGTTTCTTTCTGCTTCAACAGTCCACTTAAATGGCTATTTTATCTTATTTATTGTCTAAATGATGGGTGCATTAATCTTACTGAAGTTTCTTATAAACTTCCTGTAAAAACTGGCAAGTCCATGGAAACGTCTTACCTCAAAAACATTCCTAGGTGAAGGCCACTCCACAATTGCCTTAACCTTTTCTGGGTCCATCTTCAATCCTTTTGCAGAAACAACAAAACCCAAATAAACCAACTCTTCCTTCATGAATGAGCATTTCTTCAAATTTATCAGCAGTTTCTCTTGGTGCGGCTTCTTCAAGACATGATTAAGATGCCTTAAATGTTCTTCTTTAGTTCTACTGAAAACTAATATATCATCCAGATACACTATCAAAAATTTACCCATTGGAGTTCTTCGATGCTTGTTAACGAAGTCACTTCAAGTACTAGGTGTTGACCTTCAAAGGCATTACCATCCATTCGTATAATCCTTCATTTGTTTTAAAGGAAATCTTCCACTCATCACCCTCTCTTATTCTAATCGGATGGTATCCACTTTTTAAATCTATCTTTGAGAAATATTTAGCACCACTCAAACAGTCCATCAAATCCTCAACTCTGAGCAAAGGGAATCTGCACCTGATTGTGATCTTATTGATTGCTCTGGAATCAGTACACATCCTCCAGCCTCCATCTTTCTTTGGGCTCAATACTGCTGGTACTGCACATGGACTCAAACTTTCTCTAATCAACCCCTTGTCCACCAATTCCTGTACTTGTCTCCTGATTTCCTCATTTTTTGTGGGAGTCATTCTGTAGGCTGCCTTATTTGGTAGATTTGAACCAGGGATAAAATCTATCTGATGTCTGATCTCTTCTTCTTCTACCTGCTGCAGATATTCCTTCCCACTCAGAAACAAGGTCTTTGGATCAATCACTCTGCTGGATGGCTCTCCTTCTTCCATGGGTATCAATGTATGATGTACCCCATCTTTGAAGAACTTGTAAGTGTTATTCTTGCCATCATGCACTGCTGCTCTGTCAAACTGCCAAGGTCTACCCAGCAGTATATGACACACATCCATGGGCATTACATCACATAGGACCTTATCTTTATATTTTCCCATTTGCAGCTCTATCTCACACTGCTCCTTTACAACCAGCTGGTGCCCTTTATGCAGCCAGGACACCCTGTAGGGAGTTGGATGCTCCCTTGTCTTCAACTTCAACTTTTATATTACCTCAGTGGAAACCAGATTGTCCGTGCTGCCACTATCAATGACTAGCTGGCAGCATTTCCCTTGGACTTTGCATATGCTCCTAAACAAAGTCTTCCTTTGTGTAGGCTCAGTGACCTCTTTAGCTTGCTTTAACAGGACCTTATTAACCACCAAGGACTCTCCCCTCTCTGGAAGAATTTCTTCTTCAATTTCTGCCTCTTCTCCAGCCTAGGCAACAATAGCATTTCTTGGGCCAGCACCCACATTCTCTGGACACGCATAGTGCTTATGTCCCACTTGTTGACATCTGTAGCACCTCAATTCTCTATCTCTGCCTCTGTCTCTGCCTCCTCTTCCCTGTCCTCTGTAAGAACCCCTTCTACCCCTTGCATCATCCTCTGTAGATGAATTCTAAGGTGAGCTACTGTTAGCTCCATCCCTGGGTGTAGTAGGCTTTCCTCTACCACCCTGACTTCCCTTTCCACGGAAAGTACCTCTCTTCTTGGCAGACTGTTTCCTCAGAAGTTTCTCCTCTACTTTCAAGGCCATCTGATAGGCCTCTTCTACTGTCTTAGGAGACAAAAGACCAATCTCATCTTGGATCTCCAGCTTGAGACCATTCACATATCTGCCAGTCTTCTCTGGTGTGTCTTGGAATTTCCCAGCCCTTATGCTCACTCTGTAGAATTCCTCTGTGTATTCTTTTACTATCAGCAACCTCTGTCTCAGGTTTTGCATTTGCCTATACAATGTCAGCTGATAATCACTAGGCAAGAATTTACCTTGTAATTTAGCCATCATTCTGGTCCAGCTCTTGATAGGTTTCTTGCCAACTCTCCTCCTCTCTGCCTGCACTCCATCCCACCAAAGTGCAGCATGTCCTTTCAGCTTTGTCACCGCAAACTTGACCTTTTTATCTTCACTTATTTCTGCATAATCGAAGCACTTTTTCATTTCATTTATCCAGTCCACCAGTTCCTCTGGATTCAGTCCCCTCCATAACTCGACACTTCAATTCTGGGCTTAACTGCAGACCCCAGAACAGTTCTAAGGAGCCTCATGTCAGGAGGAATCTCAACATTTTCTTCCGCTTCTTCTATTTCAGGTTCACTAATGTCTTCAGGATCTCTAGGCTGTCTTCGCTCCATGGCATCCATTCTAGCCTCGACCCTCTGCAACATCCCCAACACCTTTGCGTTGGAAACAGGTCTCCTTCTGCCAGTACCTCTACCAACTCGGATCGCCATGTCAGCTCTCAGCAAAACAATTCAAAAACAACATCTCTGATACCACAAATGACGCAAAAAAACTGAATTTTGGACCCCTAAGGAGAGGTGGTCAATCGTAGGCATGGCTCTGTCAGCATTTCCCTTTGGGTTACCCCACGTGGCTCTTTAATCTTCCTTTTAATTTATTTATCAATTTCAAAGAAATTGACAAATAAATACATTCCCAGCTTTTGAATTCCCAATGTAATTCCCAAACTTTTATTCCTCCAACTGAACCTTATGACTAAGGTTACAACCCTTCGAACTCATACACGTTTAATCGCGGGAATTCAAATTATTTATGTGTGCCATGCCTTATAACCAACGTTTATGCCTTTCGAACTTTATATTAATACCCTGCGCCTTTTAAACAAATGGCTTATAATAAACCGTGCCACCGGGCCCCACCTATATATCGATGGTCAATCCAACACACGCACCGTACCTCGTTATCTTCCGCGCATCTATAGCAAGCGATCACCGTCCGATGGCCCCTTCCAAAATCAACGACCTGTACGCATATCACTCGACGTCCTGATACGAACTTTAACGCGCGATGGCGCACAGCAACGGTGGTTTTCCATGGGTCTACCTCACCACGTGTCAACAGATCTATGGAATCGCTCCCCAACCAGAAAATACCGCTTACTCACCAAAAGTGGTGTGATATGGGAAATTCACCTTTGTAAATCCACTCGCGGGTTTTGAACAGTGACTAACCAAGGTTCATATGGGTTTGCACGATCCTTTTGGTTCCTTAACTCAGGTCCGGGTTCCGATAGTAAAACGAATTTGTCTCGTTATGAAGCGGGAATTCTTCTATCATTTAAACAGAATTCAATGACCACAATAATACACAGACTTCTTCTAAGAGTGGAGATTTATTTGACAGATCTTGTTTGAACAAATTTGAGGGAATCAATAGACAGGGGAATGCGGAGCCTGTGGGACCATTCGATTAGACAATTTTTATATATATACGAAGTTCAATCGCTTCACAGTTAAAATAAATTCTTCACAATTATAAATTCAGACAGTTGGAAATCAAGAAGACTTGAAGTCTATTCAACTGGAAGAAATTTCTCAATACACAGAGTTTTATTGCAGAAATCTCTCCTTTTCTCTTCCTCCTCAATGCATCTGAGGAATACAACTTATATACATCAATATATGACTCTTCGGTTCCTCTGTGAGGACCGTTCTAGAAATCAAAGGTCTAATTACAACTTATTCAAATAACTGAACTGACAGATGGATCGAATCCAACTATTCGACTTCTATGGACTCTAACTAATCTAAATAAAAACAGTCAGCTGAGGTATCGACACCTAGCTGTTACAATTCAAGGATTTTGAATCCTCCTAGCCACAACATGTGGACAAACCTCCTACATTGCTGGCTAGTGTCTAATTCCCCTGCATCACCTTCCTAGGCTACATCTGCTAGTCCAGCTCCCAATGGCTTGTCCATCTTTCATTATGCTCAAAATGTTTCTATTAAATGTAGTTAAAGTGCTCTAATGGCTGTTTTCTATGCACCAAGGCTTTAGAATGCTCCAATTGGTCAAAAATGACTCTTCATTCACTCAAAATCGTAAAAAATTCAGCCTCCTACACTTTTGCCCAATATCTCCTAGGAAAAATCCACTAAATGTGGAGAACTCCAGTTAGCTTGAGTTAAATCAAGGCTGACCGCCAAATCTGGTGTGCCCCTATCCACTCCATCGAATAAAATGCTTATTAAATGTTACGGTTTTGCAGTGGCCACATGCGCACCCCAAAACTGTTAGAAGACTTGGTGGTTAGTGGAACCCACACCGGAACTGTAGTTAATTGTTGAACCAAGGTTTAATGTTGTCGGGTTAAATCTGACCACGACGGTTGGGCTAGTGTTAGCGGTTTCCATGTGATATCTACTGGGGACCGCTAGTGGGTTGGGACCACCAGCAATTCCCAACCCCCAAACATATGTGCAATACATGATAAAACAAACTTGTAGCCTTATGATGTTAAGTATCATGTGTAGAGCAGATAGTAAACTGTGTGCGTGCTCAGAGAGAGTTCAAGGGGTCAAACCTTGCGACCTCAATCAAATTTTACAATGAAGTTTTAGGGCCACATTGTGGCCTCAGGGATAGCCACATAGCACCCTCTAATTGGTTCCTCCAACCCTTACCTCCAATAGAAGAGTGACACTTGTAAACCAAAGATTGGTCCAGTGGAAGGAATATTTTGAGGAATATTATCCTTTTTTATTGATTTTACATCCAGTTTGCTGACTGTGCATCCCAGTCAAACCTAGTCAAACTATCGTAATTTTACATGTTTTCCATTTTGATCAGAACACAATATCTTCCTCATACGACATCGGTTTTTCAAACTGTTCATGGCACCGAAATTAGGAAGACGAGATCTACACAACTAGGTTTGTTTCAACCCAATCCTATAACTTTGAATTTTGAGAAAAATTTATGAACTCCTGATCATTCCTCCCCATTGGGAAGATTTTGGACCCCAAAAGGCTTGATTATATGTTTATTAGATGAGGGTGAAACTCCCTCACCTTTCCAATCTCCATCCATTTTTCGTTTCTTGGTTTAGTGCGTTTGAGCCCAACTCGAAGGTAGTCATCACTTCCCCTCTTTGATGCTCTTATCCTCCTGTCATGAATTGTATCTTCTTTGAGATCATCCATAAATTCTGGTGATAAATCTTCAATAGAAGGTAGCTGAACATCACTTCCTTGATCGTCGATCAAAGGAGGCTCATAGAAGCATAAGTTTTCAACATTAACAACTGAATACATTTGCATGTAAGAAGGAAAATCAAGTTGGAATGCATTATTACCAACTTTTTTTATGAACTTGAAAGGACCATAGCGAATGGGTTTGAGCTTTTTACCTTCCCCTTACATCCTTTCTTTGGTAATATGAAACCATACCTCAACTCCCTCCTGAAACTTGTGATCAACTTGGTGTTTGCCATGCCTCTCTTTGTATTTTCTTTGACTTTTCTCAAGTTGTTCTTGAACTTTTTGATGTATCATTTGAATTTTCTGAATGAACTTTCGAGCCTTATAAATATCACTATGGTAAACAATTGCAACATCCTTCCCAAAGATGAAGTCTAATGGCGATTTTGGAAAATACCCAAAGCATGCTTCAAAAGGTGAGGTTTGTGTTGATGAGTGCTTTTCCCAATTGTAAGCATGCTAAATATAATGCAGTTGTTCATCCCACAACTTAGGATGTTTGCTGAAATATCCTCTCAATAGATGCACAACTATTTTTTTCACTACTTTGGTTTGTACATCTATTTGTGGATGGAAAGAGGTACTCTTTTTCAATTTTGCATCCACCATTCTCCATATATTTGACCAAAAATTCCAAATGAACCTGGAATCCTTGTCATTAACAATAGAAGTGGGCAATCCAAAATGAACCCAAACATTTTAAAAATAAAATTCAACATTAATGGTTTTCTTACATGGCATGAGTATACACATTTTACTGAATCTATTCACAACTGAAAAAAGATAATCATGTTGCTTTCTTGACATAGGTAGACCTCCAAAAAATTCCATGGAGAGGCTCTCCCATGGCCTTGATGGTATTGGTAGTGGCGTGTACAATCCAAGCTTCCCATTACTAGGCTTACTTGTTGCACACATAGAACAACCTCTTATAAAACATGACACATTATCTATCATGCAAGGCTAATAACAATACCTCTGTAGATGCACCATTGTTTTTCTTACCCCAAAGTGTCCAGAAATAAGAGAAGAATGAGATTCTATCATGACACTTAGCCTCTCTCCTTGTGGAATACATAGCTTTCCCAAATGAAACAACAAATTGTTATGCATGTGATAATATTTTTATTCAACTTGATTCCCTTCACACAAACTAGCATACACATCTTGGAAATCAATTTCATGTGCATATTGTTCTATGTAACTCTCATGTAAAATAGAATCAGTTTTTAGTAAAGTAGAAGCACTAATGATTGGTATCGAAAGCATATCTACAAATTTATTGAATATAAGATTTTTTACCTTATAACCAAGTGAAATTTTTGAAGAAATCCCATCCACCTGAAATTTCTTGAATGTTGCAATTTTGTTTGTGACTGCAAGTATTGTAATGGTTGGTGATCGGTGTGGTAAATAGTCTCTTTACCCATCAAGTAGTGTTTCAAATTCTTGAAACTTTGTACCAACGCATATAGTTATTTTTCATATGTAGGATAATTAGTCACAACACCATTAAAAGTTTCTGAACGAAAGGCGATAGGCTTACCATGTTGCAAAAGGACTGCGCCCATGGCATAGTCACTAGCATCGGTTTGTATCTCAAATGGTTGTCTCAAATTTGGTAGTGCAAGGACTGGAGCTGAATTGATCTTGTCTTTTAAAGATTTGAAAGCTTTTTGTTGTTTTCCTCCCCATTGGAAGCCTTTCTTCACACTTGTCACTGCATGCATAGGAGCTGCGATGGAAGAAAAGTTAGTAATAAATTTCCTCCAATATTGAGTTGCACCTAAGAAACTTCTTACCCTAGTAACTTTTTTGGGTGTGGTCCAATTCAAAATGGCCTCCACTTTATAAGGATCAATCCTCAATTCTCCTCCTCCTACAATATGTCCCAAATAGACCAAAGAAGTCTTTCCAAACTCACATTTTGACATCTTAAGAAACAATTTCTCTTTCTTCAAAATATCAAGCACTCTATTTACATGAAAGACATGATCTTATCTTGTTTTGCTAAAAATTAAAATGTCATCTAAGTACACAATAAAAAATTCATCAAGAAATGGTCACAAAAAATTATCCATAACTCGCATAAAATTTGTCGGTGCATTACATAAACCAAAAGGCATAACTAGCCACTCAAAAAGTCCTTGTTTGGTTTTGAATGCAGTTTTCCATATATCACTTTCTACAATTCTTTCTTGATGATATCCACTTCGTGAATCTAACTTAGTGAAAAAATTTGCTTCTTTCAGTGATCAATCAAATAATCTATTCTTGGGAGTGAGTAAATATTTTTTACCGTAATTTTGTTTAAAGCTAAAAAATCTACACACATGCGCCAAGTCCCATATTTCTTTGGTATCAAGACTATGGGTGAACCACATGGCGAGGTGCTTGGCCTTATGATACCTTTATCCAACATCTATTTGATTTTCCTCTTTATTTCAGAATTCTCCATTATTGACATGCGATACATACCAATGTTTGGAAGAGGACAATCCTGCTGCAATTGAATCTCATGTTGAATTTCCCTTTTTGGAGGCAATCCTGTTGGCTCCTGAAACATCTCATGATGCCCATTAACCACATCATATAATTCTGATTTCAACTTAGGATCACATCCCTCAAAATTTTCATGATTAATATCAGCTTTGGGCTTAATCATAAGAAGAACAAAAATTCTTACTTGAATTTACCAGCCTCCTTACCTATCCATATCCAGCATTTACCAAAGCAATGTTTGTCTTCTTGCGGTGTGCTCTAACAATGAACTCCTTGCCATATTTGAATAAATGATACTTTTTCTCATGGCGATAGAAGATCGCTTTCCTTCCATACAAGTAAGGACTCCATAATACAATACCAGTTATGTCAAGAGAAACCACATCTAATTCAACTGTGTCAATAAAGTTTGCAATGATTACAAACCTTAATATACATTTCCTTGTAACCTATAGATTTGGAAATGGATATGGTTTTGGATGTAGTATGGTATAAAGGTTAATTTTTTTGACCAAATATTTAGAGATTAATTTTTCTTGTGGCCCACTATCAAACAATGTGTGAATCTTGGTATGCTTGGATATGACCATCACATGGAACAGTTCTATTCTTTCTTCTTCATTTGGAGTGTTTATGTGACAGTTTGATGTACTGGTATTTGGTTTAGTTTCAATTTATTTTCCCTTCATGTTCTTCAATCCCGTGGCTGTAATTTTAGTTTCATCACCTGAATCAGACCCTAAGTCATGTTGAGTTGTAGCAGCAGTTTTCTGTTTCCCTTTGTTATTGGGTTTCTTTGGCCTCAATTCTGGATGTAATTTCCAACAATGAGTTTCATCATGGCCTTCCTTTGAAAAATGTTCACAAGTCACTTTTTATCCCTCTTTATTAACATATGCATTTTTTTTTATACCTTTTGGGGTCTTTTCCTTGGCTTTACCCTTAAAACGTTTCTTCCTACCCTCTTCAGAAATGTTCTTCCCTCTAGCTTCTAGATGTGTGGCCTGAACACAAACTTCATCTCTACTGGTGGGGTTAAACATGAGAATAGTATGTTTTAGGTAGCTATGTAAGCCTCCTATGTACTTTAGAAAATTTTCTTGGCTCTACAAATCCACCTCTAATAAAAGATCTCTTCTCCTAAATTCCTGGGTGTATTCTTGCACATTTTTTCCCTTTAACTGCCTAAATTTCTGCTAGTTCATGATGGTTTTTTGCATATGAGCTAATGGATAAAACTATTGTCTAATAGCAGCAATAAAATTTGACCATAATAGAATAATCTTGCCATGTTTCTTTATTTCCTCCTATGTCTTGGCTTCCCACCAAACAAGTGCTTCATCTTCCATTTTCAAAGAAGCTAATTGAATTTTTGTATCATCATCTTGAAGGTTTTGTATTCTTAAATAGACCTCCAATTCTCGAATCCAATTATCTATCTTGTTTGTATTTACTTCACCATTAAACATTGGCAATTCAAACTTAACGTCAAGTTTTAATAAAGGAGATTTACCAGTGCTCTTGCACTTGTGTGGCTGATGTACTGAAGAAGAGGTAGAAGATGATGATGATGATGAGCTTGAAGATGGTGGCTCTCCATTGCCTCCATTTCCTCCATTTCCCTTCTTTGACTTGTCTTCATCATGTTGACCTCCTAAATATCCTTGTCCTTCCTTTTGGATTTTAGATCCTTCTCCTTCCAGTCTCTCATTCCTTTCTTGATAAAGAATTATAACCATCTCCGTCATGTCAATAAATTCTTTCCTAAACACTCTTTCTTCTTCCTTAGGGTCAAATTCTTCATGAATTTCTCCTTCCTCATGAGGCATTCTTAATGGAGCTTCTGCTTCTTTAGGAGGTGAACTAGGTGGTGGAGATTGTCACAATATTTCTCTCCTTTTCTTTGGCTCCTTTTGAGACCCTCCTACTTCCACCAATTTTCCTTCTCCCCTTTTGAGCTTGAGCCTTATAAGCATATAAAACTTGAAAATAGTTAAAAAATGATTTTCACTAAACAACACCAGAGAAAAAATCTAGCTCTGATACCATCTAATTTGAAATGATTGTATTATTTTTGTTGTGCTAAGGGTCTTTCAGTTTTAAAAACATGTGCATGATTGGTTCATTAGTTTGCATAAGGATTAAGGAGTTTTTCCATGATTTTGTAGATTATATTTAGTGAATTAGAAGCATAAAATAAACATAAATAACACTGAAAAACATTTTAAAACAGAGAAATAAGTCACCACATGAATTTTACACAGCAGGAATGATGAAGCGGTTCACCCCTCCTGGGCTACATCTGCTAGTCCAGCTCCCAATGGCTTGTCCATCTTTCATTATGCTTAAAATTTTTCTATTACATGTATTTATAGTGCTCTAATGGTTTTTTTCTCTGCACAAATGGATTCATAATGCTCCAATTAGTAAAAAATGACTCTTCATTCATTCAGAATCATCGAAAATTGAGCCTCCTACACTTTTTCCCAATATCTCCTAGGAAAAATCCACTAAATGTGGAGAACTCTAGTTAGCTAGAGTTAAATCAGGGATGACTGCCAAATTTTGCACGCCCCTATCCACTCTACTGAATAAACTGCTTGTTAAATGTTATGGTTGGGCAGTGGCCACATGCGCACCCCCAAACCGTTAGAAGACTTGGTGGTTAGCGGAACCCACGCCGGGACTGTAATTAATTGTTGAACCATGGTTTAATGCTGTCAGGTTACATCTGACCCCAACGGTTGGGCGGGCGTTAACTATTTCCATGTGATATCTACCAGGGACCACCGGCGGTTCCCAACCCCCAAACATATGACAAATACACCATAAAGCAAACCCGCATAGTTATGATGTTAAGTATCATGTGTAGAGCGAATGGTAAACTGTGTGCATGCCCGGAGGGAGGTCAAGGGGTCGAGCCATGCAACCTCAAACAAAATTTTACAATGAAGTTTCAAGGCCACATGGCGGCCTCAGGGCTAGCCACGTGGCATCCTCTAATTGGTTCATCCAACCCTTACCTACAATAGAAGAGTGACACTTGTCAACCAAAGACTAGTCCAGTGGAAGGAATATTCTGAGGAAGATTCCCTTTTTTGTTGATTGTGCATCCCATTCAAACCTGGTCAAACTGTCATAATTTTACCTGTTTGCCTTTTTTACCAAAAAAATATATATTCCTCATATGACATCAGTTTTTCCAACCATTCACTGTGCCAAAATCAGGAAGACGATATCTATGCAACCATCTTGGTTTCAACCCAATCTTGTAACTTTGAATTTTGAGCAAAATTTATGAACTCCTGATCAGTTACACTGGAAGGATCATATCATATGATTTTATATATATCTTCAGCACACACATGGTTATCATCAAGATTTGAAGCCCGAGGTGAAGACCCTAAGATCCCGATGATCTGCTACCTTCAATAATTTTGTCAATTTTGTTTCAGTCAGAGTCAATTGTTAGAGTCAAGTTAGTTTTTTTTAGTCATTTAATGTCTAGTTTTGACTCCATTTCCCGTGATAAGGCCACTTGGTCTACGATGTTCTTGACACCTCTTGAAGTAGTTTTCATCCCCAATTGGAGCTAATTATAGTGTTAGTATATAAGTGATCAAATAAATCTCATTTAAGTTTTTTCCTAGAAGTCACAAGTCAAATTTTTTTCTTTTCAAACAAGTTTTCAAAATAAATCTTGGTCAATGAAAGAGTCCAGGTCTGATTTGTTGCTTCCTCATCTCATCCATAGTTTTCATCACTTTCAAGTTCATATCATTTAAAGTGTCAAAGGAACAAGAGGTTAAGGTCATCAAAGTTTATAGAAGGGAAAGCCAATTTTATTTCATTCATACTTACCCTTTTTATCTCTCTCTCTCTCTCTATATATATATATATAACCTTTTACCCTTTAATTTTTCCTAAAACCCAAATGTAAGTGCTTAAATCCATTAAAACCCTTTAAATCCATTTTATATTATGCTTTCAGGACTTTATAGCAACTTCGTCCCCCACAAAACAACTTTATCACATATATTTTTATATTACCGCAGCTCTGCCCGCTCCACAACAAACATTTTAAATATATCATATATTATATATGATATCACTTACCGCACTTAAATGTATTATGGACCCCTTACCTTTTCGCAATCGTCATATCGCAAAAATCCTTGCAACCTTCACTTATCGCTTCATAAATTTCCAGATGCGATAATGGTAGGACCCATCATTCCCTTTGATATGCTTTTTAGCTTTCAAATCACTTTAAAACCCCTTTCTCTTATGTTTTGGGCACTTTATGATATTTCTTTACTTAATTCATTTCCTTTTTTCCGCTTTAAAAACTTTTAAAATGGGACCTACTCCATCACAAATCGCAAATTTTCATTACTTCCACTTTCTTCCGCCTTCCCATTTCCTTGATTACGATATTAAAGTGGGACATTTTCCTTGCCACGTCACCTTCATATTGCATATCGCAATTTCTATTTTAATAAATTCATGTTACCTGCCCCATTTCCCCAATCCTCGATATGTGATAAGTGTTCCTATCCTTGAAATGCGATATAACCTCTGGTCCTCGAAATGCAATATAATCTCCAGTCCCCAAAATGCAGTAAGTCTACATTCTCGAAATGCGATAAATTTTGACCATTGATATGTGATAAGTTTGACTCCCTGATTTTCAATATCGCAAATCACAAAACACAAAGTCCATTTTCTCCTCCAACACCCTCTTCTTCCGATTGCGATATTAAAAAAAAAATCCCTTCGACTGGCCCACATCAACATGTCTCCTTCCCTGTTCTTCCCGCTTCACTCCATTTCTCTAAAAAATCATTAGTTCACTAAAAAAAGGCCTTCACACCTTCAATCCTTCCATTAAACTTGTTTACACGGGTTTCTTATTTTAAAAACTAAAGTATAACTACAAAATAAAACCGTATCGAGTCCAGTAAAGCCAAAGGAATGGAATAGTGGCAGAGTTTTCTCCGGAACAATAGTTCAGATTTCCAAAGGACTCACGCTACCATTACTCCTCAATATATCAGAACGTTTCCAAAAGCAACACATGTAGGATTTAAAGGGGTAGTTACATGTTTTTAGGTAGCATGGTTTTAAAGTATTTGACACCTATCAGCATATAAAAACGACTCCTCAAAGATCGAATATAGTCTATTAATGTGATTAATTCTATCAGAGTTCTGATAAGTTTTACATTCCTAAAAATAACACAACTTCTACTTTTTCTCCTTCTATTCTATTTTTTGTTATCAAATCTTTTGTGAGATAGAAAATAGATAGAGAAGAGGTTGGTGGTTGGTTGTTGGTTGTTAGGTTGGAAAGTTGAGATTGATACTCTTATATTACAGTGGAGTTATTGTAAGTACTTTTTAATGAAATCAAAGATGTTGCAGCTACAATCCTGAGATTCCAGTGGTATTATTGTTGAGCATTGTTCCTTCTCTGTTATTCCATCTCCATTACATATTTTTTTATGTTAATATTATTAGTCTATAAACAGAAATCATTATTTATATGCTCTGTTTATTAAGATTTTCATAGATGTGTCAATTCTCCTGAAGAATGAATTCATTTTAAATGCTCATTCAGACTCCTCTCTTTCAAGCCCTATACACATTGACAAATTAAGTATGCTCAATAGTTTACCTACTTGGCCTCATCTTTTTCTCTACAAGTTAACCTTTGAAATCAACCTTAGTTCCCTGATTCTTATTCCTATACAACATCCCAATTACCAATCAAACTTACTCATTCAAAGCTTATATATATATATATATATATATATATATATATAGCCTAAAATCTCATGGTACTCAGCCATTCATTGAATATTTAAAGTGACATAGAGAGAGCCCTCTCTAGTTTAGGTAGGGCTACCTACCTGGCCAAAAGATGGTTCATGGTTACCTTTCTTCAATCCTATTTTAAACCTAGGAAGTTGGGGAGAGTGATAATAGAAGAAACACACTCTATTTCACTGGCTTCGCTACAGGCCTTGCGTTGTTTCGTCATTATATATCTCGTGGTGGATGAGTTTTTATCCTGCAATCTCTCAATGTTTTTGATATTCATAGGGGCCACGATAGTCATTTATTTCTTGTGTTCATAAACACTAGCTTAGCTACACTAGGTTTTTTCCTCTGCCTCTCCCTTATTGTTTGCAGTTGTTTCTCCTTCCTTTCCTCCTCAAGTTTCCCGGGCTCCTCTTATGTTCAAGACTTCTTTAGAGCCCTAGTCCCCCAGTCGATCTCTTTTCCATATTTTTATAGCCCTTCGTAGTAGTATGCACCCTCATGGTTTTCCACCTTCTATTGTATGTGACTTGAAGTTTCACCCTACTTGTGTGCACACAAATTCTCTTCCTATCTGGGTCACAATTCTCTGTCTATGAGCTATAATTCAATGTGAGGTGTCATATTATCAAGAATGTGGGAGCTCAAATTCCCAACAATAAGCGGAAATATTGACTTCCAAAAATCATGAGCTCACTCTCTAGTCGGTTCAAGAGGAGATAAATCAGGTGGAAAGAGAGTTGGTTAATGAGAGGCATGGTCTGATAGACTCAAAAATTTTGGTTGATATGGCAAAATGGGTCCCGGACAGGGGTCACGTCAGGGGCTACTACAACCAATACATGTATACAATGAATATTTATGGGCATATGACATTACTATTGGGAAGAGTATTAGTTGACTAAAATGAATTTAAAGAGAATAATATTTTGATGTTGGATGAGATGCAACTGCACATGACATCTATGGATCATAAGCTCAGGTGCCAGAGAATCATATGGGCACTCCCCCTAACCCAGGCTACTCTTCTAACAACAACAAGAAGTTCATTCTAGTGGAAGCCTCTGAATCTGATAAGTCTCGATGGTAGATTTTATGTTGTTTTATTTTTGTATTCTTGTCTTTATATTTCTATGTTTTTCATTTAAAAATGACTCCAGAAGTCCTACACAATTAATAGAAAACTTTTCACTTAACTATTACAAAAATTGTAATTCTATTTTTGAATTAGTTTTCCTGATAATAAAACCATAAAACCCAAAAAAAACTTCATTAAACTATACATTTTCTTAAATTTAAGAAATAAAAAAATTTATATTTAAAAAAAATTATTAAAAAGGTACATAAAAAAAAAGATTTGAACTCTATCGATTGTTCTAGAGATGGATGCATGTAAAAAGAAAAGGAAAAGAAAACCATTAAAAAAATGATAAGACCCACATCACTTTTGTTCTCATTTTTAATACACTTGCAAGCCCAATACCTTGCCACTTCGCAATTAAAAGTCGTTTTCTAACCAATCCTTCTTAACCACAATCCCCTACTAGAATCATGAATATAAAATTTGAGCATCAAACCTCTAGTTTGAAAGCTTATTAGATATTGGATAGAGAAGTCTAAGAAAAATGTTTTTTATGAAAACATTTATAGGCAAAATATTTAGCTTTCATATGTTTTTATTAAAACATTTAAAGGTAGAATATTTTTCTTTTATATGTTTTTATTAAAACATTTAAATCTAGAATATTTAGCTTTTATATGTGGATGATGCTTCTCTTTAAGGTGTCAAGAACTATAGATTTATACCTTTTTTATTATGGAGTTATTCTTTTTATTTCATTGTTATAATTTGTTATACCAATTAGAATTTATTATATATTAAGAAGAATCAAATCATTAAAGATATAAGTTTTAATTTTTTTTATACATTATGGATTTAGAATTAAGATAGATTTATATTGATTTTTAATATGTAATGTGTCAATTCAATATTAAGCACTAAAAAAATTACCATTATACTTTTATTAGAATACATAGTTGAAATGTATATATATTGAGAGTACAATATGATCTTTGTTTAATTATAAATCTTGAGAAATCACATAAAGAATTTTTGGAACCGTACGTTTGAGCGAGCCGGTTCCGGAACCCCGCGCGTTTTATAAATTTATAATTAAATGTTATATATATATATATATATATATATATATATATATATATATATATATATATATATATATATATATATATATTACACCTCTATTATATTCATGTTAAACTACACACAATTAAATGTTATATATATATATATATATATATATAGAAAGAATTGATATTATGGTTGATTTAAAGAGTTTTTTAAAGTGAACATGACACATTATTTATACTTCATATATGACCATTTAATTTATTATTAACAATTATTTATGGTTAGATGTCAATTTTATATTCAACAATGCTAAAAATAAAAAATGTTATATATATAGAAAGAGAGTATTGATATTATGGTTAGTTTACAGAGTTGTTTTAAAGTGAACATTGATACATTATTTATACTTCATATAGGAATATTTAATTTATTATTAATAATTTGTAAGGTTAGATGTCAGTTTTATATTGAACACAACTAAAAATCAAATGAAATTGTTGATGAAATAATAAATTTTAAAATTTTAATTATTTTATCTCTTTCTCTAGATAAATTTAATATATTAACTTATTTAGATTGTACATAGAAATATTTTATTTAAGTTGGATATTGAAATATTTTATTTATTTCCATATTCAAATATTTTTATTAAATATCACATGTCAATTTTACATAAAAGGAATTATGAATCTCTCTTATATTAAGGTATAAAAAGTAGTTTTTCTACTTTCAATTGCTTTATATATATGGTTGATATTGAAATGTTTTATCTATAGTCCACATTAAAATAATTTTTATTATTAATATATTTTTAAAGTTACATATTAAATCTGTAATAAATATTAAAGGACATAAACATCTCCTTCATATTGGAAAGTAGAAAGCACTTCTAGGAAAAATAATATTTATTTTCAATATCTCTCATAAAGTTGCTATAAATTTATTTATTTGAATTGGACATTGCAATGTGCAATGTCTTGTTTATAGCCAATATTAAAATATATTTTTTAAATACCACTTTTCAACTCCATGTTGCCATGAAAGGAATATACATCTCCTTTATATTGGTTGTATGTCCCCTTTATGTTGAGTTGTAAAGGGTGTTTTTTTTCTTAACTTTCAATTACTTTGTCTATTTTTTTTCTATTTAAAGTTGATATAAATTATTTCATTTAAGATTTATATTTAAATATTTCATTTGTAATCAATATCAAAATATTTTTTTATTATTAATACTTTTTAAATGCCATATCATAAAAAAAATATCTTCATTACTGATGTTGATAATCTTTAATAAATAAAGAAAAAAAACAATAATCTAGAGGAATTAATCCTTCATCAAACCCTTCATTAAAAAACCTAAATCTAAATATCTAAAATTAATTTTCCAACAAATATGGAATAATTAGGAGGAAAAATAGGATTTTTATAAGGTAAGGACTCCATCTAGTTACCCATTGAAATTTCCTCAATTTTCTTTTGTTCAAGAGGGCTTAAACTTGGTTTAAATTGATGTGGACCACTTTACACACTTCACGAAGAAGATTCTCCACTTGAGGCCGCCCAAGGACAGCCACCTAGAGCCACCTTGAGACCTCAAGTGAGCACACAATGGAATCAACCACCACTCTTGTGTCACTATCCACAACTGTACAAAGAGAGTGAATAATATTTGAATTTTGCCTATAAAAGACCACCATGAGAAGAACAATTTAGAACACATTGTTACGTCGGCCAAATTTCCCATGATCAAACCAGCAGTGTGTTGTCCAAGAAGCAAGAGAGTGAAGGGATTAATTTGTTGGCCATCCAACATCTCAATCCCAAAGGAGAAGTGCATCAGTTGTCCGTTATCTGATCACTCATTCGAGGAGAAGAGCGAGGAATGCAAACAGATTAAGGGTAGAGCCCTCCTTGCTTTGAATATTAGAGCTCCATGACTCAAAGGACTCACTGTGAGTGTTTTAGTGTTCTACCTTTTTTTTACCACCAACGAATAATAAAAGAGGATTCATTCTCCATTGGTATTATTAGTTCGTTTACTCGATATTGAGCTTGTGTTATATGTGTGTTTGTTGTTTCTTGTTTCCTCCTATTTTTATAGTATGCTATGTTTTATAACTAGTTCTTCTACATGTTATGATGCTTCACTAACCATCTAACAACCCATTTTTTCCCTGTGACATTTCTTGTAGGCTAGAAATCACTCATACCAAGCACTGGTGTTTTTCGTACACATGTACTAGACACACCAACATAGGATTGGAAACTCCACTTATTTTTTCTCTTAATCTAAGTGGTTGTGGTTTTGTAGAACCTCTTTTCTGCTCAGGATTGCTGCAGGACCAACTCTCATCTTCATCAACTTCTCTCATTCACTCTCTTTGAAGAGAGTCAGTTCAGGAGAAGCAGAATTTATGTGTGCAGGAAAACCAGGTGTGTTCAGCTCAGATAGATGCACAGGTCTGCGCACGTTCAGCTCAGACAGACATGCAGAGTCACGCGCCTGTGTAGAAATAATCCGCGTGTAAACTAGTGAGCCATTTTTTCACTGATTTTATCCATTTTTGCAAGTGTAAAGTGACTGGCAGCCTAGAATAAATATTCCAACATTGTGTTATGGTGTCCCTTGACTGTTAGGACATGTTTTTAGCTGAAATTTAGCTCAATTATTGCATAGTTCTAATTTTTAGTTTATTATCACAAATTCACATAGTTTAATTAGGAGGAAAGTAAGTGGTTAAAATCCACCCATGCTATATGAATGAAATTATTAGTGATAATAGACACCAAACACGTAGGTAATTAGCAACAAGTAAGTGGCCCATATCCACACATGTTTAGCTAGTTTCCAATTTTTCCAAATTTTTGCATTAAGTTCAGTTTAATTTTTTCATTAGTATCTGGGACTAGGATCAAATTATCTAAGAAGATAAGTAATATATGCTACCCTTGCACCTCTTGGTGATCCTGGGCATGGATATGAATGTCATCTTTTGATATTTTTCCATATCCCTATAGTGCAACATTTAGTATAAATAGGAAATTTGTAAGCAACCCATTATCCGCGCATCATTTAATTTTTGAAAGGAACAATCAAAACATAGTTTAATTAGGAGGGAGTGTAAAGGATAATCACATATCTGCATCTTATAAAAATTGTGATTGTACACTTCATAACACACGTTGGCACACCATAAGAAAAGTAAGACTCCATAAAACTAACCATTAATTGAACTCATTAAATCTCTCCACAGGGGCCACAAGATAATTAATAGTTTAGGTTAGGACCATTGGGGGTAGGCAACCAATAAGTCGCCATGGTCATTTTACATTCTTGAAACATAGAAGCTGAATTTTTAAGGAGCTTTAAACCCAGCTATCCACCCATGGAAAATAATTCTCGAGCACCAAAGAGACCCGATCTAGAGGGGGTTAAGCTTAAGCCCAGTTCGTGTGGTACTATTTGGGGCTACTTGACCCATCTAGTGCTCGAGACTGGTAACTGAATAATAAGAATCTCAAGACTCGAATGCTCACATGGGACGAGGTACTTAGTGGCCAAATCTAGGGAATCCTTCCTTATAGGTGGCGGTGTAGGAAGCACTAGATCCTCTTTCCATTACCTTGGTCGATTATTCGGCTATTAGAAAGTGTTGCTAGTTTTTTCGAGATGTTGGTCCCAGTACCCACCAGAAGACATATTCACAAGGCCTAGTTAAAATTGTGAGTGTGAGGATGATTAGGTATTCTCGTATTTTTGAGTCTCATACGCGAAACAATCAAACCATATTTTTTGATTGACTGATCACATAGGATTAATCTAAAGGGAAATTAACCTTTTATTTTTTCGCTTTGTTTTATGTATGAAATCTCTTTTTTCTTTGATAATAATCTCTCTCCTCTCAGAAAACTAAAAAATATTTCCAAAATTAAACCGAGTCGACATCGTAAAGGACTCAACAGGAACTTGTCGATCTAGACATTTTTTGGACCTCCCCCCATTAGAGGGAGGAGTGTTAGGTATTTCACCATTCAGGTGTCAAAGATGGCACACAACCACCCTGATTGGTTCATCCTTGATCAGGGTGTCTTTAGTTGGGAACCCCCAAGGGTCACCCAACACCACACTAGTGGAAACCCCCTCAGGTCACCAAACACCACTCCTCCCACAACCCCCAGAGGGTGGAGGAGTGCTACCCATACGGGGAGCCAACATAACACACAGTCGGGTACATCACAGAAAAACCCCATACACAACCAAAATCCTGTGTTTTCACAGTCTACAATGGCACTCAACCCTCAGTTACCTTTCCTAGCATCTTTAAACTTATCAAATCTATGAAAGTTAACAAATGACCCCATTGCCCAAAATCCCAATTGGCCCCCCATGCCCATGAAGCTCCCTTTGGAAATTCCAAAATTAGAAGGAAAGCAAGAGGAAGAACCTGGAAACCATGTAATTATTTTCCACCTATGGTGTTCATCAAACAATATTATTGATGATACTATTCGATTATGACTATTTCAGCACCTTAACTGGACCAGCCGCGAAATGGTATGTGGAACAACCTTCTACTTCACATGGAACCTTTAGCGCCCTCACTACTATGTTCCTCACGTATTTTCAGTTACTCATCCACCATGATTCAGAAATGGAGTTTCTGACTCATTTTAGGAAAACACCAACCGTCCATATCTCGGACCATCTCCATGAATGGAAAAGATGTAGAAGTTTGTGTAAAGCCAAACTCGGCGATCGCATTTTACTAAAAATTTTCTTGAATACTCTCACAGCAGATATTTCAAAAGACGTGGAAACTCAAGGACCTAATTCCGAAGAGGATTCCATTAGAAAAACCTAGCAACTTGAGCTGATATACACTCATTCAGTATACATATATAACATCCTTCCTAACACCCCACACCTGCAAACTTACAAATAATTTCCAGGCATGTCAAATACTGCAGATAGATTGATAGGGTCACTGACCCAAAGTCACCTAGGAAAAAATATACCATACCCCGGTTATGTGTATGATCCTAACTAGAACATCCCGCAACCATGCTACCATCAGAGTCATCATGCACCTCTATAGAACATGTTCAATAGGGCGTTGTCGTACCACCATCAGTAGGGAGGATCATACTCTCCCTCACAGGGTACCCAGTACGCAGCTAGGAACGCTGACGGAAGAGCTACTCCCTACCAACCATATAAAAACTAGGGACAAGGACCTCAATATTCCCACTCCCTAGTAAAAAACCCATCGATGCAAAATAATGCACCAGTGAACTTCGTGCAACCTTCCTAGGCCCAACCGCGCTAGTCATACGGCCAGGAGAATCATAGTCATCCTCCTAAAGTGGCAAGTAAAAATCCAAAAAATAAACAAAAGGGAGATCCTTGAGAAGGGGGAAATAACCAACAACGCCCTCCGTGATCCCAGGCTAGGGGCAACCCCAACCAGAATCAAAATCAGGATGAAAATAACTCCCCAAGGTAGAATAAGAGGGTTAATCTACAAACCAACCACTCTTGCACTATTTGTTGTGAGTATAGCCATTACACTCATAATTGTCCCGTACTCCCCGAGCTAAAGAAGCTTCAGGGTAATCGAGGACAAGGGGGACCTACAAAGCAAATAACTGTAATGCGGGGGCCCTTCCCCCACCAAGGGCCAGTTAGTTCCCAACAACAATAACCGCCCCCTGACGATTCCGGAAACAACAACCACGAAATCTATATGACTAGCGAGGAAATTTTCTTTCAGACACGGAATCGAAGCTATGATACCCCGCCAGACACCATTTCGTCAGGGGCTAGCACGAGTGCACCTAACGCACCGTTGAATATATCGAAAATGCCTATTGAACCCCTGCCGAAAATGGCTAAGGGTCCAACAAGGTGAGCATGACACCACTCCAAAGCAGCCCATAATTATAGCATCATGGATGATTTATCAAAATCTCCCACTACCATGTCAGCTTTAGAAGTCCTGCAATCTTGCCCAAAGAAAAGGAAAACCTTACTTTCTTTGTTAGGCATAATAGACCCTATTGATTCGCGCTTAATGGATTTTGACTTAGATAAATCCAACCCTGGGCTTCCTTCATTGGTTGCCTTCCAGATATAGGTGTCAGTCCAGAACATCACTATCCACCAATGTATCATTGACGAGGGTGCATCCACATGCATCATGTCAAAAAGAGTTTGGAAAAAGTTAGGATCTCCCAAACTGAAGCCATCGAACATCAACCTTAGAGCATACGATGGGCGCCCTTCTGCTCCCATCGGTCTCTATCAAAATGTCCCAGTCTGCTTGGCTGGCAAGACAATTATTATAGCCATTGAGGTCTTGGACACTCATTTGGACTACAATATACACCTTGGATGGAGTTATATGTATGCCATGTCTACCATATCATCCTTCATCTTCTGGATCATGATGTTCCTCCACGAGGATCGCATCATCACCGTCAACTAATTGATGTACCATGATAAGAATCACATGACAAAAGCTGATGTCGTTCCACCATATGTACACACATATACGGAATTGATCACGTGGTACCAGGAATATGGCCCTGGCCAATTCAAACTGTCATATATCCTTGGATCATTCCTAGGAGATCCCCATGTCATACCAGAATTTCTTGTTGATATCATAGGGGCCTCGGTGTGCATGATGTCATCATCAAACACCGAAACCAGTCAGGAGACAAAGATGAGTAGTAACGAAATTGTGGCCACAGGCACAGCTTTTCTACCCTACACCATCTCCCAAACTCCATTTCTATACCCTCCACCTGGCTTTGTGTCACAACAAGTCTTCGCAATGGTAAAATTTCCAAACATGTTGTTCATGATACTTGTCTGGTACCTAGTCCCACCAACCATGCCGAGAGCCCTAGAATTACATATAAAAGAATAATCCCCATCACTCCTCAGGAGGCGACATCGGTTAAAGAGACTCTCATAGCAACGTCGGTTAAAGCAACTAGGAAAACCCATAAAAATGGAAAAAGATAGAAAACCCCATCATGCCAAGGGAAATAAAACCTTGCGCATTGTGTGATATTGTAGGCCACCCTACCAATATCTACTCAGAGTTGGACAAATTGAAACCTCTCCTAAGCTCCGAATGAAATTTCACAGCCGTAAGCTCTCGTAAAAATGAACTAGCCACAAAAAACCAAGGCAAAGCATTGCATACCAACCATGCATGCACTATCTACAACAATTATGGGAATTATACTCATCATTTTCTAGAAATATCGCGATATAGAGATGCCTTACATGCCCTAGAACAATCATATCAGGAGGATCCCCCTATGTAGTCAAATGGGGAAGAACCTCGGGTCATATTATACCTTCAAGAGGTAGGGCAGTCACCAAAAAGACCCTTGTTTGTTCCTCCTCCCCCTGTCCAACGTTATGCACTTTGCGACAAACACAATCATTTCATCACCGACTGTGCAACGTTGGAGCTGTTTCAAAGATGGTATCCAATTAACTGTGTATATTATGGTGGCCTACGAGAATCCCAGTATTTGTGTCAGATATGTTCTGGCGATCACCTATTACATCATTTCCATTACATCCCTCGATTTAGCTTAGCGTTAATCATTTTATGCACAACCATAATTCGCCTCTCACTAGAAGACGATTCAGATACAGAATCCATGGAGAGCTTGACAATGCAAGAGGAGGTGACAAGCAGATCCATCCTCTTTTTGTCAGCAGAAAATCAGCCGATTGGGGGGCACATAGTCACCCCCAACCACCCTCAACGGAGAATACCAACCTGTACGTTATGCAACACATTAACCATTTGGTTGCCAAATGCCCAGACCTAGAATCGCTACGCAGATGGTACCCAATCACCCCCACCAACTCTAAGGGAAGCGAATACCTAAGAAAGACATTCCTGTCTAGTATGTCAGGGAAAACATCACGCTCAACATTGTACTTATATCCCTCGAGTGTGCCCACTAATCGACATCATATGTTTATTATAAATACACCACCGGGATATAGTTAGTCCTAAGTTTAGAGAACCTAACATAAGGCATACTGCCCCTAGCCAGCCTACCCTATTTTAATACCAAAGTAATGGGCGAGTCAAAAAGATGCACTGCCCTAATAGTACCCATGTCCAAGCTAGGGAGACATATGGTCTGTGTAACAAAATTGACCACTAGTTCAATCAGTGAAAGGATCTGAAGCACCTCATGAACATCTTTCGCATGGTCTCCCCTATTCCACATAAGAATCTCTCTAATCAAGGGAAGATCACACACTATTATTGCAGGAACTGATCACATTTTCACCATACAATGAACTGTGAGCACATCCCAAGGCTAAGAGCGGCAAGAGCAGCGTTGAGTCTAGTAACCCCAAAGGATCTAAACCTACCAAAACCAAAAATTCAGAGATGACAATAGAAGAATATTTCCCCTATGCCTGATCCTTTCCAAGCGTCCACTTCAGGGACAAAGAGTAGTGTTGGTTCTCACACCATCTGCTCGATAGGCACCATGGTACCGTGCACTACAAGGAAAATACCCTCTAGAAAAGGTTATGAAGGGAGTTTTTAGTTTTATAAAATTGGCCAAAATTGTCAAAAAAACATTTTCTACAACATTTGTTTTTGGTAACAGAGGTTTTGGCAGAGATTTTAACGGAATTTCAACACAACTAAAAAACCTAGGCGACCGAAGGTTATTACGGATGTTTTTTTCATCGGTGTGCTACTAATATGTGAATGCATTGGTGCGTGTCATATAGACAGTTGGCCCGGGGCGGTCGAAGGTGCATGCACCAGGCTATAAAGGTATACAACCACACTGGGCACACTGTAGGTGATACATCGCATGGGGCCATTCTAATTCATATTGGGATTTGTGCGGTGCCCATATGTCGTATCCACGCACCAACATGTAGTCTTATTGAAGGCACCGGTGTGCAGTATCAGAAAAATGCATCGATTGTTCTAATTCATATTGGTATTTGTGCGGTGCCTATAGGTCATACAAATGCACTAGTGCGTATTCTCACATAGACACACTGGTGCGTAGTATCGCACAAAAAAACCGAGATTTATAATTGGTATTTGTATTTGTGTGATGCCCATAGGTCGTAGAAACACACCAGTGTGTTGTATCATACAAACACACCGGTGTACAGTAACTGACACGCACCTATGTTCATTTTTTATTTTTTAGAAACATCAACCTATGACAGTGCAATTATTGTGATTTTTTAAAATTCATTATTCATCAAAATTCGACATCTTATAACAATATTCATATTAATTAAATTTTTACTAATGCATTTGAATGTCATGTTTGGATTAATTTGTTATATCATATCATAATTATTGTTATTTTTTTAAATTCATTATTCATCAAAAGACCACACATATCTTATAAAAATATTCATATCAATTAATTTTTTATTAGTTCATTTGAATGTGATGTTTGGATTGATTTGTTATATCATATCATCAAATTTCACATCTCTTCATTATAATATTTAATCATCCATACATTTAATCAGTGGTGTTACATTTCACAGCGACAATGGAGAACAAAATAGAATAAATTAAAACATATATATATATATATATATATATATATATATATATATATATATATATAAGACAGTGTTTGTCATACAAAATGGGACAGTTATTGGTATCCCTTTGTCTTTCAATTGGGACCGTATGTCCATTACATTAAAAAAAATGTCTGATTTCACAACCAAATATTTCAAAAAATAAAATGCCTTGCCTTGATATCCAAACATAATGATCATCATTCTTCACTTAAACTGCTGTCACTACTCGAGCTACTTCTATGACGTGTTATTTTAAGGAATGTTTTGTTCACGGTCTTGATTTTTTTCTTCTTCTTCACCTTCCATATAAAAACATAAAAATAAATTGTAATGAGTGTATATACATTTGTAAGAATAATGAAAATTACAATATTAAATAATATACATCAATGTAAATCGAAAAGAAATGACGTACCAGAGCAACAATTGACTCATGAACTATACACATTCTTTCAAAACCATGTAGTATGCCATATTTCAAGATTTCATCTGTTGGCACAATTCCATACTTTGTTTCCTGCAAGTTTTATACCCCATAACAAATCATATATTTAATATAAAATATATATATATATTTTTCTATTAATTATAGACGGAGCTAAGTAAAACAAGATCGATAGATGCTTACAAATTCCACAATTAATTTCTGAGATGCCAACATATACTCACAACCCATATTTAACCCAATGTCATTCAATTCATCTGATGGTTCTTCTTTATATGTTAGCACTTGTTTGAAGACATTCAATGATGATTTTTGTAAAACAAATTAAAATATACAAAATTGAAATCTAGTTAAGTTGTTATAAGAAAGTAACAATTACTCACAAACTTAGATATCAACCCTTTTCTTCCTTGTCATCCTGTTTTATGTGCTGAATGGGTTCCATTTTCTTTTCTTTTCTGCAAGAAAATACTTGAAAATAAATATTTAATGCTAAATTATTTATTTATTGTACCTAATGATTGAAAAATTCAATGATTACATATTACATTTGAAGCACGTTGTTGACATGGCTCCTCCTACGATGCAATTTTTTCCATTTCTTTGACCATCTCCTTATACACCCTTTTGGACATTCCCACTGGCATATTTTTGAAATCAGCTCGTTCATCTTTTGAGATTTTCATAATCTTCCTAAAAATTTAACATGACAATAAACTATTTAATTTTTATATTAATATATGAAAAGTAAATATAACAAAAGTGATATTTATAAATGATATTTAAAATAATTCTAGAAAAACATTTAAAGGAATATTAATTTTTCATTCCTTCTTTTATGTTGTTGTACGTTTTTTCTATTAAAATTCTGACATGTCTCATTGACCAATTCTCTGGAAACTCTTCCTGTAGTTTAGATAAAATTTGGTTCTTGGAATCATTGGATTGAATTTTGTATTGTAAATGGAAATAACATCTATACATTCGTTCCACTAGATCCCTCAAACATTTGTAAAATTTTTCCCCCCCTTTCGTTAACCTCTAGCACCACTCCAGATGAGCTAATGAGCAATTCATTTTCATTTGCATGTTCTATTTTCTTTTCTTTTCTTAGAACAAAACTCATTTTCTGAGTTGTTGGTCCTTGTAGAGCATTAAACAAATGTGAATTAATAGATTGTTTGAAACATGTTATCTAATAATTTTAAGTATATTATTAATGAAAATTAAAAAAAGAAACTCATATTGGATTGATAGTATTTTTTCATTCACCCGATTCATCTTTTTGCAATTTTTCCATCAAGCTTTTACGCTCTTCTAATCCTAGATCAGAAATAATCTTATCGAGCTTCATCATTTTGTGGCTCTGCATGATACACAGTAAATAATACATATTAGTTAAACTTACATATAGTTCAAAAATAATATTTTTTGTAAAGAATTTACAAAGAACTTGCCTTTTTAGCTTTTCTTGATGTGTTATCAGTATTTTTTTACTTGATCTATTGTCAGCCATTTTCTTATCAATATGAAACCTGTACCATATCTTTCATTAATATATTTTATAAATAAATTGTCAACTTTTCACATTAAAAAATATCAAGAAACTGGTGTGATTTTCATGGTGTATGCATTGACGTCGGTTTGTGGTGGTCTTATAAACGCACCACCCAAACGGTATAAAACATTGTACAATGCTCTATGTCAACAAGGAGCATCGGTGCGTTACATGTTAACCACCGCACCGATTAACATAGAACAAATAATAAAAATTATCTACTGTTAGTTTTTGTAGCATATGGTGTCATGGAGGGGGTAGTACGGCCTATTCTTATAAACGCCCCACGCAAACAAGGGACCATCGTACACTACTTTCTGTCAACTAGGAGACCCGGTGCGTTATATGTTACATGGTGCACCGATTAACACAAAATAAAAAATTATTTTTGCCACAGTACGTGAGTGGTGCGCTATAATGAAATAGTGCACCGGTGCCCTATTTTATATATTGCGCACGGACTAAAAAAAAATTGTTTTAATTTTTTTATCAAAAAGGTCGTGCACAGTGTGCTGGGATAAGCTAGCGCACTGATGCACTAGGTTACGCAGGGCGCAACGATTAAAAAAATTATGTTTTTTTTTTTTAAATTCACGCAAGGGCCGACTTGGATTAGGATCCGACTATGCAAGTCATCTCGTGGGTTGAATGTCATAGGCCTATATATATATATAGCAATACAAACACTATAAATCTAAAAAAAAAAATCCCTAATTCTGAAATCACAGAAATAGGAAGAAGCAAGGGAAGAAACAAAAAGAATGAAGGGTTTAGGGTAAAAACGGATTTTTTTTTTTTTTGAAAATGAACAACAAATTGAAATTTTTTACTTACTGCGTAAAAAATACCACAGAAAATGTAAAAAGCAATAAAATTTAATCACGATATCATTTGAAATTCTATGCTACATGGTTTGAATCACCAGAGGTTTGGAATTCTGATTGTCTAAATACTTCTGTTCGAAATTATTTCGTTGTTCCACAGTGCTCTCGTGCTCTCTTGCTCTAGGTATGTCTCCTGCATATCTCTAGCTGAACTTTTTTGAAAAAATAGTGAAATAATGAAAAAAATTTAGTATTTAAAGAATTGTTTTATGAAATTAGATTTTCGAAAATAATTTTCCACCCATTTTTCAAATAACCATTTTTTTTCACTCAAAAAAATAAAGTTTTGTTTTTTATTTGTGGATTTTCGTCGTCAATGCGTCAATTAATAACACCGCACCGGTGTGTCCTTTAATAACATGGCATCGGTGCGTAGTAACTAAAACAACACCTGTGCGGTTATCTGTACATACGCACCAATAATAATAAGTCCATTTCTAATGCACCGAAATTACTTTTAGGTGTGTGCGCTAAAAGTTATTGTTGATTTTGCTCAAATGCATGGAGAAAATATCATAATTATATCAAATGGAAAATTCTTAAAAATCCAGCTTGTTCCATAATATTTCTCAAAGTCCATCGTGGATTTCTCCCTATCTATCTCGAGACGTAATATTTACTTCATATTTTATTTATATTTTCATTATCTAATTGAATTTATGTTTTTTATCCATGTCAACCAGCTTAATAAAATTTATAATGTATACAAATTTTCAGGTTCATGCAGATTTAGAATCGAGTTTAGATACAAAAAATAATCAAACAACTTCAAAACGTCGGAAGCTCTTATGAGGAGCAGCATACTGCAAGGTGCATTTGGTAGATGAAAATGGACATCCGCTTCACCCTGCCAATTGTAACAATATTGCATATTCTAGCCACAATCTCGAGAAAATGATGGTAATAATAATTTTTTGGTATATTAATGTAATTATTAATTTCAACATCAAACAAATTAATCATGCATTGTCAATGTTCTTACTAATTGATATCATAGATTTTGTACTAATCATGTTCAAATATTTTTTTTTTAAATTATTAGGATTCAAGTGATGATGAGCGACCTACCTACCATCTTCCATTGCACCCCACAACAATGTCAAATCGAGAGAAGGTTGAATTAAGAGAAAAATCGGAGAGGAATGATACCAAGAATGGTTGAATCAAACCACCAATTCAATTCTTGCTACATCCAGATTCACCAATTAGGAATGACTACAGAAATAGTAGTTATTCACAAGTTGGCAATGGAGGCAATCAAATAGAGTTTGGTATGGATGATTACTTAAGGGATACAACTTCCATGGAGACAATGTTGTTAGATGCATTCCAAAACGATGATCAGCTAGGGGATGATGCTCATATCGCTGACACCACTTTTGAAAGCCTTAAATTTTCTTCCACCACCCCTCTCTTTGGACCTGGCGGTCAGTCAAAGTCTACCCAATTGGGGACAACGATGTTACTGTATAACTTGAAAGCAAAGTTTGTCTTGTCAAATGCATGTTTCTCAGAAATTTTGAGGTAAGTTACCATAAAGTCCTCCCTTATATAAATTTGAGAAATATAATCACAATAAACATTACAAATGGTAAATTTTATGAACATTAATCATTATATCGGCATTAATGTACATTTAATATTTTCCATGATGATCACCAACTACAGGTTATTAAAATATAAGGTTCTTCCGAGTGAAAATGTCTTGCCCGGTAGCTGCGAAGAGGCAAAGAAATTGCTGAAAATGTTGGGTGTCGAGTACATATCATATCATGCATGTCCAAATGATTGTATGCTATATAGAGGAGAATATGCAAACAAAGATATAAGTCTGAAATGTGGGCATGACACGTATGATAAATAAAAAAAGAAGGGTAAATCACATGGTCCTCCTTTTAAGATATTGAGGCACATGCCTATAATCCCAAGGATTCAAAGGCTCTTTCTTTGCAAAGAATTAGCTATGTTGCAGGGATGGCATGCCTCACATAGAAGTGATTTGAGAGTTATGCGAATCCTAATTGATTCATTAGCCATGTAGCATATAGAGGATACATGGCCCAAAAAATTCAAGGATTAAATACAAAGTCTACGACTCAGCATATCCATGGATGGCATCAACTCATATTCCCTCCAGAACACCAACTATTCTATTTGACCTGTAGTAGTGATCAATAGCAATATCTCTCCATGGTTTTCCATGAATAATGAACATCTTATGTTGGCTCTCATAGTCCCTGGTAGAAGACAAGTGAAGAATCTAGATGTTTACTTACAACCACTAGTAAATCAATTTTAGCAATCATGCGATGGGATAAATGTATACGATGTATCAAGACCCATTGCAATAGAGAGGAGTTTGGTGTTGTATGGCATATGTGCTTACACGACACATGATTATCCAGTCTTAGGAGTTCGCTTTGGTAAATTACATGTTTATTGATTTCTTTATATTTATAACAATATTCTTTCACATATTAGTTATTTAATTCCTTCTAATTGTTATGATCTTCATGATATTATTTAACATTCCATGCATATAAATTGTATACAATAATCTCGCAGGTCTTGTCACAAAAGGGTATTTTGGATGTAAATGTTGTGGACCTTCTTTAAAATCTAGATGGTCCAAGGACCTACGAAATGCAATGTATGATTACTCTAGGGTATTCCTCCCATAAGAACACCCTTCCAGAAGAGCAACATCAGCTTTCAATGGTAAACGAGAGAGAACCCAAAGGCCTCCAATAACAACACCAGTTGAATGGCTTAGAGCATAATATGAGAGAGAAGGAGAAGGAGTTCATAGAAATGTTCAATTCAAATGGGGAGCCTATGTTTTATGATCCAGAATTCTTAGACACCTATGTTTAGAAATTTCCCATTGGGATGAAAAGGAAATCTATATTTTATAACCTCCCATATTGGAAGCATCTTAAGATTACCCACTTATTAGATCCCATGCATATATTTAAAAAAAATTCATCTTCTTTATGGAGGCTCATATCATCGAAACAAAGTGATACATTGGCTGTTAGGAAAGATCTTATTACTTCAAAAACTGAAAGAAACATTGGCCAAGATGATTAGAAAGTACAGGATCAGAGGAAGGCGTTGGTCCCTCTAATTCATGGTATTTCAAAGAAGGTGATTTCCCATGGATTTTAAAAAAAGATGATATTTCTTTGGAAAAGGAAGTTATAATGGGTGTGACGGTGCCATCTTCATACGGGTTTTCACTATGGCGCTGCTTCACCATGGATGACCATTTGTCGGGGTTGAAATTGCGTGACCATTTGAATATTCTAAGAGTGCGTATAATGTCAAAAGCATGATTTTATTATTTTTTATATTAATAAATTTTATCCCATGCAAGGATCATAAAACATAAATAATTTTGTATATTATTGCACGTGTTTATAAATTTGTAGTGTAATTATCCTTGGTTCTTGCGTGGGTGTGTGAAACATGAATCCCCTCAAGACCTAGGATGTGCCATATCTAAATTATCTGCGTTTTTACGTTGGATCATGTCAAAGGAGATTCATGTGGCTAACATTCCACGGTGGCGTCAAGAGATAGTTGAGATCGTTTGTATGTTTGAGAAGGAATTGCCGACAAGTTTCTTGGACTTGCAGGTTCATCTTATAATCCACCTAGTAGATGAGGTTGAATTAGTTGGGGTGGTTTCTTATCGTTGGATGTTCTTCTTAGAGAGGTACATGAAGAAATTGAAATAGATGCCCTCCTCAGTGGGTGCGTACCACTGGTTAGGACCAGCCTAGAAAGCCTACAGGTGGGCATTCCACCTGCGGATAAGATGTCACAAAAACACACCATGGCCCTTCAGGGATGTAGCCTCCTCATAGAACTTGAGGAGGCCTACCTACCTTAGAAGGCCCTAGGTAGCTGATGTAATAGGGTGATGGTATTCATCTCTCTCCCTCTCTCGTGCCTCCCACAAGCGAACCATGTTATATTGGTTTTCGCCTTTTTTTGTTGTTGTTCCCTCTCTTCTCTCCTTTCATATACCTGAATGATTGACATATTAAATACAATTTTTTTATTAAATGAGACATGTATTTAGGAATATACATATATAATTTTTTTTGAAAAAAAAAAAAACAGTCAGTGTGCCAAAAAACATCCATGAAATGGTGCACCTGAAAATTTTTAGCACACCACCCTCCTGGAATTGTTCCAAAGTCAATGGTGTGGTGGTATAACATACTGCACCATTAACTATGGACCAATGTCAGGAGGGCGATGCGCTAACCAAACTATATGCCTCAAGGTGTATAGTTTGGTCAGCGCACCTCCCTCCTGACATCACTACATAGTCAATAGTGTGGTCTTTTACTAGGTTGCACTATTGACCATGTCGAATTGGCAGAATGCGGTGCACTAACAAAATTACCCACCCCAGAGTGGATATTGTTGTCAACGCACCAGATTCCCGCTATTCAACAAGGTCAATGGTGCAACCGGGTAACCGACCACACCACACTTTTTTTAAATTTTAAAAAAGCACAGTGTGCCTTTCGGTACCGCCAAGGAACCAGTGCAGATACTGTTAGCACTAGTGGCGGTGTGGCCTGTAAATTTACAGGCAGCACCGCGAACTGGCGTGAGCCGAATGACTCGAGTGCACCACGTGGAAAAAAAAATTAAAAAGAAGGTGAATTTTAAGCTAATTTACAAAACTAATCCACTAAAAGGTTTAATTAGGGAAAAACAAGGAAAATAACTATACATTTGGCCGTCGAGGAGGCATATTGGTTGTATAATTTGCAAAACTAAATTTTCCCACCGTTTTGAAAAATTCAAAATGGAGATGGTGGGCAATGGACAGTAGTAGTTCGTGCAATGGGAGCACCGATGGTAGGGCACCTCACACAAGGTAAAGTTGCACCGGTGCTTGAGATATTTGGAGCATTGAAAAGTGAAAAATGCAGATTTTTTGCCGTAATTATTTTTTATTTAACCCTGTTCTGGCATGCGGGTTTTATTTTAGGGGCTAATATTTGCAAGTGGGCTAATTTTCCATGGTTTTTCCAAAAAAAAGATTCGCCAATTTCCATTTTTTTATAAAAATGATTCGCCCAAATTTTACAATATAAAATTATTTTACGTTAAAAATTGCCAAAATTACTTAGACAATATATATAATATCATTATAAATTTGAATAATTTTACAAATACATCAATAAAATTTGTATAGTTTTCATATTAGGGACTAGTGAGATTCGCCAATTTTTAAACTTCAAGATAATTTTCCATCCTTAAAATTATCCCTTAGGTGCATTGGTGCGGTTTCTTAAGACCGCACCAGGCTGTCTCAATTTTGGCGCAGGGTTTTTGGACGCACCGGTGCAGAATCTTTGTAAAGCACCAGTGTGCTATAATAATAAGACTCACTGGGTGGGTTTGTACAGAGCACACAGTGTCCTAGTGTGCCAATATTTTGTGCACACCGGTGCTTTCTCTAGTTGAATGCACCAGTGCGGTTTAGGATGATAGGCACACCGGAAGAAAAACATCTGCAAAAACCTCGACCTGCCAACCTCCTCTAGTAACCTCCACTACAAATGGATGTTTGGGGTATTTTTATAAGGGGTTCCTCAAAAAACATCTGTTAGAGGGTCTTTTCCTTGTATTGTGTTGAAGTTGTTGGATCCAGTGTAAAAATTTATGAAACGTGGTCTGCAATGGTTTTGAGGGTTGAAGCCTTCAGTATAGAAGTAAAAGCTTTCAACCAATAGGAGATGGAGATCATATTAGGGGGTTGTAGCTCCCTTCCAGTGGGAGCTGGAGAATGAGAGAAGGTTGCAGCCTTCTGCAGGTGAGTGCCTGCGTACTGATATGAGTCTACATCAATATAACATTGTAACTAGTTTTCTATATAATAAATATTGAAGACATAGATGAAGACAATGGTGGTTTTATCCTAACTTGGGTTTCCACCTTAAATCTTGGTGTTCATGTGTGATTCCCTTTTGTGATGATTTATTTTGTTATTACTATACATGTTTACTACTTAACTATCTGATGCATAACTGATAAACTAGGCTAAGTAATGTTTATGGTTTTCAAGCTTCTGTGGTTATCGTTTATTGAAGAAATATTCATATTATCCACAGTGTTGTAAAACAATGGTCAATGTTCCGAATCCCAACGGGGATCCATCTTCAGGACAACGTTGGGTTTCGAAACGTCAACCATTTTCTTACAACATTAAGTAATGTTTCTGAATATTTATTTGAACAGTGAGATAATTGGGTATACACAAGTTTCCTTTAGGATAAACGTGTACATATGCTATTTGGGCTAATCAAAGTCGCATATGGAAATCAGTAAAAGAAAATTAGAAGATTTTGATTCTTGTAAATATTGATTCACCCCCCCCCCCTCTCAGTATTTTTCCTAACAATTTCTATCAGAGCAAGTCCTTCTGAAGAAGCTTAATTTCTAGAAGGAAGATCATCAAAGATGAGAAATCAATATGGAAAAACATCTATCATACCACCACTCTTCAATGGAAACAATTTAATCTTCTAGAATAAAATAACAATATCCTATCTTCAGTCTCTTGGAGCAGATGTTTGGGCAATAGTTTAAGGCGATTACCAATATCCAGTTGCAGTTCCAACAGATCCAGCAGCAAAGAATAATTATGAAACCAATGCAAAAGTTGTCAATGCATTATTGGGAAGTCTGACTGAATCATAATTTTTCAAAGTTATGCAGTTAAATACAGAAAAATAGATATGGGACAAAATAATTATGAGCTATGAAGGTGATGCCAAGGTAAAAAGTGCTAAACTTCAAACTCTCAGAAATCAATATGAAAATCTCAGAATGCATAATGATGAAAGTATTGCTAGTTTATTTTTACGTCTAGATGAGATCATAAATCGTATGAGAAATATGGGTGAATTCATAATATACACCACTCTAGTAGAGAAAGCATTAAAATCTCTAACTCCTAAATTCGAATCAAAAGCATATGCTATTGAAGAGAAGCAATATATTTAGACTCTTATTGTTGTTCAATTCCATGGGATTCTAATTGCATGTGAAAAGAGGAAAGGAGGTCTATCTGAAGTCAAAGAAGCTACCTTTAGAGCTTCTACAAAAGGCAAGGACAAGGAAGAAAAAAAATAATCAGGGTATGTATCAGAAGAATATGAGGTAAATTTTGTAAAGAAACTTCAACTTGGCACTGAAAGGTTTAGAGGTAAGCTTCCCTTTAAATGTTATGCTTGTGGAAGAGTTGGTTGTTACACTGCTAAATGTCCTCATAAAGATAATCATGAAAAGGGAAAGGATTTAGAAAAAGGTAATAGGAGATGATTTGTCAATACAAAAAGTTACTATAATCATGAAGATAGTGATGGTTTATCAAATAGTGAAGAATAAGAATCTGATCAAGATATTAGACTACTCATGGAATTTGAAAATACCCTAGTGAGGCTAAAGATACTTTTATGGATGCTTTATAAGAAGATTACCTTCTTGAAGAAATCAATCAACTCAATATTATTTTCGAAGAGAACAAAATATCCATAGATACTCTAAAGAATAAAATTATAGAAAAGGAGAAGCGCAATAAGAAATTAGAATGTTAAATAGTAAGTCTAAGAAAGGAAATTGAGAAAGTAAAAACTTTAAATCTTAGATTTGCTAAATGATTTGAAACCTTAGATGAAATTATCAAGGTTCAACGCTCTCCTCTTGTGAAGATAGGTCTTGGATATATCGGTGAATATTCTTAGTTAGAAAATTCTTCAGCTAGAAGCTATCTAAATGCAGAAAAATCTAGGCAACAAATCCTTGAGACTCAGAAAAAGAACAAAGATAATGTCCAGGTAAAGCATGATCACTCAATTTCAAGGATGAACAATGAAAAATATATCAATCAAAAGGTAAACAACAATAGAAGGCTCTATGATCACAACAAATTCTTCTTTAATGGAAAATGTTTCTCATGTCATAATTTTGGTCACAAAGATGCTCAATGTGTTGCATACAAAACCATCATGACCAGAGAAGAAAGAAAGAAAATAAATGAGCCACAAATAAAGAAGAATACTTATAACATTTTTTATCCTCTTCAAGGCTAAATTGAATTTTATTTTTGCAATAAATTTGGACATGAAGAATTTGAATGCAGGAGCAAACTTCAGCCAAAAGAACATATATCCACAAGTTCCAAGGTATGGAGAAATAAGGACTTACAGTTTGAAATTGGCGACATAAAATTATTTGCAGAAGGAGAAGAAAATCAATGGTATATTGATAGCGGATGTTCAAAACACATGATAGGTGATAGAGATAAAATTATTTCAACAATGCATTAGAAAAGGAAAATAATGTTACTTTTGGAAATGACTCTCCTACTATCATCAAGGGTAAAGGAGTTGTTTTTCTAAAATAAAAGGTTAAAGCTAGAAATGTTACGTATGTTGATGGATTAAACCATAACCTATTGAGTATGAGTTAAATGTGTGATCAAGGAAATGAAGTTGTCTTTCGTTCAACAGAGTGTGTGGTTTGTGAACTTGACATAGGAAAGAAAGTAATAAAATGAATAATAACACCAAGAAATTTGCATATATTGAAAGGTGGCCAAGAGCAATGTTATCTAGGTAAATCTACAAAAATTGGTTATGGCACATAATATTGGGACATTTGAGATTCTCTCAAATAAGCAAGTCAAGCAGACTCAAATTTGTTCGTGATCTACCCAACATCACTCTACCCAAAATTACCTTATGAAAATCATGCCAATTTGGTAAGCAAACTAGGGTGAAATTTAATGCCAAAGAAGGATCAATAGGTAAGCCTCTTGAACTTATTCATACTGATTTATGTGGTCCTATAAGGAAAAATTCACCTCATGGAGAACAATACTATATCCTATTTATTGATGACTTTTCTAAAATGTGTTGGATCGGTTTATTGAAACATAAATATGAAGAATTTGAGAAATTTAAGATCTTCAAAGCTTTGTTTGAAAATAAATTAGATCTAAAAATCAAATTTCTTAGATCTGACCGAGGAGGAGAATACATTTCAGAAGAATTCTTTGATTTATGTGAGCAATATGGCATAAAAAGACTGTTTTCTGTAGCTAGAACTCCAAAACAAAATGGTGTGGAAGAAAGAATGAATAGAACAGTTCGGCAAATGGCTCGTGCCATGCTTGATGAATCTAGGACTCCTAACACCTTTTGGGGAGAAGCAACGCATACTGTAGTGAATATTCTCAACAAGTCTCATGTTCGTGTAAATAGTGATAAAACTCCTTATGAACTATGGTATGGTAATATTCCCACTGTGAAGCATTTTAGAGTTTTTGGAAGAAAATGTTTTATAAAAAATAATTACAAAAAACTTGGTAAGTTTGAGCTTAGAGCAGATGAAGGAATATTTCTTGGTTACTCTTCTATAAGTAAAGCATACAAATGCTATGATAAAAGAATTCAGAAGATTGTTGAATGTATTGATGTTGTGATTGATGAATCTCTCTCAACTCCCAAAAGGGAAATAACAACAAATGAGGATGATGATGATGTATATTTTCTCTCATAAAAAAAAAAAAAAAAAACAATATAGAAGGAGAACCCAATGAAGCACCAGAAGAAGATATATCAGAAAAGGCTCCATCTAGGTATGTTCAAAAGAATCATCTAGAATCTCAAATTTTGGGAGAAAAGGAATCAAGGGTTCAAACAAGAAGAACTCTTGTAGGATCTCACAGTTATTTGTCACCCTTATCCACCATTGAACCACAAAATGTAAATCAAGCTAGTAAAGATGAATGTTGGATTCATACCATGAATGAAGAACTTGATCAAATTGAAAAGAATAGTACTTGGGAATTGGTTCCAAGACCTCATGATAAAAATGTTATTGGAACAAAATGGATATTAAAAAAAAAAGCTTAAATGAAAATGGATATGTAATTAGAAACAAAGCTATACTTGTTTGTAAGGGATATGCCCAACAAGAATGTATAGACTTTGAAGAAACATTTGCACCTATAGCTAGAATTGAAGCCATAAGAATGTTTCTTTCATTTTCAATTTTTGAACAATTCAAGGTTTATCAAATGGATGTAAAATATTATTTCCTCAATGGTGATCTAGAAGAATAAGTTTATATAGAACAACCAGAAGGATTCATTCTCGGAAATGATGAAAAACTTGTTTTCAAACTCGAAAAGGCCCTATATGGTCTAAAACAAGTTCCTCAGGCATGGTACTATCATCTTGACAAATATCTTCAACAAAAAGGTTTCACAAAAGGATCTGCAGACAATGACTTATACACAAAAGTTGAGAAAGATAAATTGTTAATTATTGTTGTTTATGTTGATGACATCATTTTTGGGAATAATGAAGAATACATCATCATCATTGGGTTCTCCTTCTATATTGTATTTACTTGGGGAAATAACATATTTTCTTGGCTTACAAGTGCAACAAGAAAAATATGGAATATTTCTCCCACAAGAAAAATATCTCAAACGGATCCTGAAGAAATATGGGATGGAAGACTACAAACCTGCAAGCACTCCAATGGTGATCGGATGTAACCTTAGTTCTCATGATGATTCTCCCATGGTAAACCAACCAGAGTATAGAGCTATGATTGGAAGCCTACTTTATCTAACCAGGACTAGACCAGATATCATGCATACAGTTGGGATTTTTGGACGATTTCAAGTAAATCTAGAGTCACATCTTCAGGCCATAAAAAGAATATTCAAATATCTACAAGTACTCAACATTTTGGTCTATGGTATCCCAAGAATGATGATATTACTCTTCATGCCTACACATATGCGGACTGGGTTGGAAATGTTGATGATTGAAAAAGCACTAGTGGTGGTGAATTTATATGGGGCCCCGATTAGTATCTTGGTTCAACAAGAAAAAAAGCTCCACTGCCTTATCTACAGCAGAAGCAGAATATATGGGAGTCACATCATGTTGCACACAACTTCTTTGGATGATGCAGACATTACAAGATATTCAAATTAAATGTTCTCCTCCCATCTCTATCTTGTGTGATAATACAAGTTCCATCAGTATCTCGAAAAATCCTGTTATGCATTCCAAAACCAAGCATATTCCTATCAAGTATCACTTTTTACGAGAACAAGTGCTTGAGAAAAAGGTTAAAGTGGAGTGTGTTCCCTCAAAATAACAAGTTGCTGACATATTTACTAAAACTTTTCCCAGGGAAGCATTTTAATATCTCAGATAGAAGCTGGGAGTTGTCTCTACCTCTCTTATCAAATATGTTTGATTTCAGAAGATTAAATTCGGTACACAGGTTGCATGAAGCCTAGTTGTGTATATACGCGAGTTTCTCTCTATATAGTCGTGTATGGATCGTGTTGTCCTAAAATCTATGGATCAACCTTCAAAATATTCTGTGTCATATTTTTGGCTTTTTTGCTCAGGTTTTGATGGGTACTTTCTGTGATTCTGGTGTTCATCTTACATTTACTTTCCTTGATAATTATCTACTTGATTAATATGCTTAGATGATTGGTTGTTGAATTTTTTCAGGATGCATAGGTTTAGGGGGAGCATTAGCCTTGCTATGAATAATGCATTTTTGGCATTATGTTGGTTGTTGAATTATGATCTCTCTCTTTGTAATATCCCAAAACTGGAATTTTCTACAACAATAAGAATACCTTAAGGTATTCAAAAGTTGGAGAACAGCAATTAATCAACTCATGTAATTTTTTTGAACACATATCCATCATAATAACAATCACAACAACAAACTATGCCTTTATACAGTTCACCAAGTGGGGAAAAGCAACTAATTTTTCCTCAAAAAAGCTATTTTCTGAATATTGAGTTAAAACAGTGGAAAATAATGGTTGTGTCCCTTATAATAGACAATATAGGACATTCATGCAAAATATTTTTAGAAACAAATGCCTTTAGCCTAGTTAAATAGGCCTCCCATGCTCAAGACAACTAAAAATTGCCAAAACCCCAAGACTGCAAAATGCCGGAGCAGCTGCACAAGTGACTGCGCAGTCTAAAGAGAGGTTAAATCAGAAAATATAGAAATATATCTGATAATATTATTAGAATACTCAATTATGTACAAAAACATAGATCTAATCTCTTTTACACAGATCCAAGAAGACCCGGCAAGGGTTTCTTATCAGAAAAGATGTACAAGAGAAAGTTGTTGCAAATCTGTGGTTGAATAACACTGTATGGATGTAGCTCTGCATAATAATGGATGAACATACAACAAATTTTTGTATAATCCTTTTCTAGTTCTCCCAAAGAAAGGTTGATCCTTCTCTTGGGGAAACTAGCTCCTCAAAATGGGATTTTCACCCCTTCCATTGGACACCCTAAGAAATAACGTAGTTTCCTGAAGGGACTACATTTTTGCTGAAGGTAGGTGCTTGGCCGAACACCAGGTAGTGAAAAATTCATATCAGAAACCTCCTCTTAGATTTATCAAGCAAGATCTCCAAGAAAGAGTAGGGAATCCCCGCTCGGGCAAACCCTTGCACTAAGCAGTGCAACAACTTAGCTAAACAGCTAAGTATGTAGGAATTCTAAGCAGACCTCATGAAAATATAATCTCCAATATTTCCATATTCTTTCCATCTCCTTCATTATATAATTGATGAGCTTCCTCACCAAGGGTCCCACCCACTATGAGGTTGCTTCCATGCAAAGGCTCCTCCAAAAAAACTGCGTTGTCCAACAAGATGGTGCAATGTATCTAGAAATTTTTGTTGACTTGGTCAACCTTGAATGATTCTTCATGCCCTGTCCCTTTTCACACTCAAGGTGCCTTCATTTTATCTAGCCGAATTGATCTCTATTCACATTGAGCTGGTTTTATGTAGGATCCACTTCTTTGAGAATAAATCATGTTGACTTGGTCAAACTTAACCTTGCCCACATAGTTTATACCTTGTTCACACATGTGGATGATTGAACTAGTTATTACATGATCCCTTTTCACACTAGGAGGGATTTTTATTCATACTTGAGCAAATGACGAGCCTCCTTGCCCATTTATTCACCAATCTAAGTTTCAAGAGAAAAATTAATATTCCTATTAGCTTAAGCTAATTTAGGAATATTACAGACTCCCCCTCCCAAATGTTGCTTGTCCTCAAGAAACTACAAGGGTGCTGCAAAATCTCCCCACTTCCTCATGTGGCCCTTCCATCCGATAGTATCCTCCATTGCTTCAGAATTTCTGTGAAAATTCCATCTCCCAATGGCTCCTCCCAAGTGTACAAGTTGGCCTTTGGTGAATAAAACCAATGGCTCTCATTATGAAAGAACGAAAGGTTGTTATGGAAACCTTCTTGCTGATCCATGGCCTTCTCAAGAAATAAATGATTACAATCATGGGGAATTTCATCATCAATGGAGGTCTCCCTCCTCCATGCTATCATCCAAATAAAATGAATCACCCTCTAGCTTGGTAATTCATAGAAAAGATCCTCCCAATTTCTCATGAGAGGCATGCCCCAAGTGCTCCAACCAAAAATATGGTCCACATCATAAAGAAACAAGTGGTATGCAATGGTGGCCATATAGTTTCCCATGCTCCCCTTGGAACATGTAGTGCAGACAAAGTAGGGACTCTCTTTCCCCAAAGACACACCCCACAAATGTGTCTCTCCTCCAACCATGTTCCCAACAAAATTAAGAACATCTTCAGCATGTGGGATCATAAGTAAGATCATGCTAACTTCCATATACAATAAGGGAGAAGGAAAATGGTCCCTCATGTGCAACCAGCACAATTTTCCTCCTAATTGTCATAGGATATGATATGACAAGCGTTATCCCCAACACTTGTTTGCTGCCCCATCCTTCTTGCATGCTTGGAGAAGGTGTATGATAGTGGGTGTTGATGAATCACACCATGAGGAGTACATCATCTATCCAAGACCTCCCAAAGAATGGCCAACATCACCATTATTCATGGCCCAAAGTGGCTCATGAAGCTCATCAGAAAAAGTGTCCCCTCTTGGAGGCAAGACCTGCACATGAGTGTTAAGAAAATGAAAGTATATAATAAATACATCATGAGATTCAGTAATAAAATGTTTATCATATACTTGTTTAAAATCAGCAAGGTAGCTCATAGATGAGCTCCCTCTCACACTCAAATAATAAGGAGGTGATAATGATAATTCTTCCCAAAAGCTATGTTTCTCATCAACCAAAAAATTATTCATGCACTTACTCATATGAGAGTTCATCTCCTCTTTTAAATCTTCCCACATGAATCCATCTAAGATAGTATGACATGTTTTAATGAAACTAGTGGGATTTGAAAGCAAGACCTCATAAGTTGTATCAAGTAGTTTATCCTTGAGCTTGGAATATTTGGTTAAGTAGATCTGATTATGAACATAAATGATTCCATTAACTACCTCATACTCTTCATCCATTTCTTTCCCATCAAGTTCCTTACATGTGAATAGGTCCTTAGAATATTGCATCAAGAGTTGGGACTCCCAATAAGGGTCTAGGCTTCCCAACATTGACAGCGTTGTAGAAGTATGAAATGATGCATTTGTCACATAGTGGCTCTCCTCCTTGACATTCTTGATGTCAAAGTCATATGTTGGAGTATTCCCAACTTTCCTTTGCTGCCCTTCTTGCAGCTGATCTTGCTCAAGAAAAGATTGAAGTTTAGGAGAGTCACCCTTCCTTTGAAAGGTTCTCTTTCTCAAAATTTCCACCTTTTTGCTCCTACATACAAAAATAAAATTATATTTTTGTTATGTTCATAAATATTCATTATATATTGGAGTATATTTTTCTTCCCCAAAGATATGGAATAGTCCTTTGATACTATGCTCATATCAGCACAAATTTCTGAATCTATTCCCTCCAACGCAAATAGATGAATGGAAGAAAACAAGGTCAATTTTAGAAATTTTCCTAGCCTCCCATCAATGGTTTGAAGTGTTGTAGTGGCTCCTTCCAAAGTTCCATCTTTAAACAAATATGTTTTTGCTACATATATTTGAGAGAAAACTTTATTTTCCCTCCAATCAGGAGGTCTTCCTGCTGAAATGCCTCCTTGCAAAAAGGCATCAAGGCATAGAGTAGGATGTGAATGTAGGTGGACAGATTTTCCCCCACCTTTGTTGCATGGGTCCTCTTGCCTTCTTTGTTATTTAAAACTATGAAATAGAGAAGGGCTCATGCTCTTCATCTTATTATGCCATTCCTCCTCTTTTCCTCCTCCTATCTTCAAGATCCCATCACTTGGAAATGAAAGTACATGCTGCTCATGTGTTATGCCAAAAACTCTATGTGTGAGATCTTGTGGAACTCCTTGCAAGAGTGCAAGAGTTTCCTTTCTTGGAGAAAGTGCTCCATCCTCTTCTCCATGAGGTGCTTGAGGTGCCCTTGTCATGACTGCGTTATTCTCCCTTGCCTTCCCTTTCTCCTCTTAAATATTTGAAGTTGCCTTATCTTCAACAAGAGACCTCAAATCTTGGTCTCCTTTTGAAGAAGGAATCTTCATGTCTTTCCTTTGAGAAGAAATCCCTTCATCCAAAGGAGATCTTGCCCTTGGAAAAGCATCAAGCAAGCTCACCTCTTCTTCATTGGTTTTCAGAAATGGAATTGGATAGATAGACCCTCCCAACTCATGCAAAAGTTTTGTTTGATGTGGTTTGATATTTGCAATAGAATATATTTCACATGAAGTATCATAAAACCTCTCTACTAATATTTCAATGAACTTTGCATAAGTAGATGTATTTGCATTCTTTAAGGAAAATGATTCAAACAACCACCAAGCATAAGCCTTACCCTCAAAATGCAGCGCTACTACTTTGATGGCCTCAAATTCTGAAACTTGATGTTGTTGCACAAAGGTGTCTAGCTCCTTCACCCAAGCCCTAGCTGGACATAGAGGTGATCCATCAAAAGTGGATAGAAAGAATCTACCCTCACGCTACTTCTTGATCCTTGTGCTCTTTGGCTCCTTCATTTGGAAAAACCCTTGGAATTTCAAGTGATCTTTGAACTTCCCGGATTGATCTTCATATTCCTGCAAATAATCACCAAGAGTATCTTTCTTTGGCACATCTCCTTTCTTCCTATTCATGAAGAAATGGCTGATAGAATGTGGTAGATCTGATGATATGGCTGAGTGCTCATATCCATAAGATGAGTATTTATAATCTTCCTCTTGTATAGATCTTGTTGAGGGATTTTTAGATTTCTCCCTCATTTCTTTAATGCCCTTGCTTCCACCTTGCAGATTTGGAAAAAGAAGTTTTGAGAACCTCCTTTATCTAGAAAATAAGGGTTTGATCTAATTTATTATACAAATATCTTCCTCCCCATGAGAATACTCCATAATTCTTGGGCTCACAGGCTGAGCCAAGATTGTTGCTCTGATACCACTGTAATATCCCAAAACTGGAATTTTCTACAACAATAAGAATACCTTAAGGTATTCTAAAGTTGGAGAACAGCAAGTAATAAAATCATGTAATGTGTTTTAACACATAGCCATCATAATAAAAATCATAGCAACAAACTATGCCTTTATACAGTTCACCAAGTGGGGAAAAGCAACTACTTTTTCCTCAAAAACGCTATTTTCTGAATATTGAGTTAAAAAAGTGGAAAATAATGGTTGTGTCCCTTAGAATGGAAAATATAGTACATTCATGCAAAATATTTTCAGAAACAAATTCTTTTAGCCTAGTTAAACAGGCCTCCCATGCTCAAGACAGCTAAAAATTGCCAAAACCCCAAGACTGCAAAATGCCGGAGCAGCTGCACAAGTGACTGCGCAGTATAAAGAGAGGTTAACTTAGAAAATAGAGAAATATATATGATAATATTATTATAATACTCAATTATGTACAAAAACGGAGATATAATCTCTTTTACACAGATCCAAGAAGACTCGACAAGGGTTTCTTGTCAAAAAAGATGTACAAGAGAAAGTTGCTACAAATATGTGGCTGAATAATTATATATGGATATAGCTCTGCATAATAATGGCTGAAAATACAATAAATGTCTGTAGACTCCTTTTCTAGTTCTCCAAAAGAAAGGTCGATCCTTCTCTTGGGGAAACTAGCTCCTCAAAATGGGATTTTCACCCCTTCCACTGCACACCCTAAGAAATAACGCAGTTTCCTGAAGGGCCTGCATTTTTTCTGAAGGTAGGTGCTTGGCCCAATACCAGGTAGTGGAAAATTCAGATCAGAAACCTCTTCTTAGATTTCTCAAGAAAGATCTCCAAGAAAGAGTAGGGAATCCCCACCCGGGCAAACCCTTGCACTAAGCAGTGCAAAAACTTAGCTAAACAACTAAGTATGTAGGAATTCTAAGCAGACCTCATGAAAATATAATCTCCAATATGTCCATATGCTTTCCATCTCCTTCATTATATAATTGATGAGCTTCCTCACCAAGGGTCCCACCCACTATGAGGTTGCTTCCATGAAAAGGCTCCTCCAAAAAAATTGCGCTGTCCAACAAGATGGTGCAATGTATATAGACAGTTTTTTTGACTTGGTCAACCTTGAATGATTCTTCATGCCCTGTCCCTTTTCACACTCAAGGTTCCTTCATTTTATCTAGCCGGATTGATCTCTATTCACATTAAGCTAGTTTTATGTAGGATCCACTTCTTTGAGAATAAATCATGTTGACTTGGTCAAACTTGATCTTGCCCACATTGTTTAGACCTTGTTCAAACTTGTGGATGCTTGAACTGGTTATTACATGATCCATTTTCACACTAGGAGGGATTTTTATTCATACTTGAGCAAATTATGAGCCTCCTTTCCCATTTATTCACCAATGAAAGTTTCAAGAGAAAAATCAATATTCCTATTAGCTAAAGCTAATTTAGGAATACTACACTCTTGATATCCTTTGGTCTTGGTTATAAAAGTCATTTGATGTAAAGATCATGTTGAGACATGTGATATAAAGTTGTCATATTTTAGTCATTTATGGACATAGTCAAAATTGTAACCCACTTGGTTGGGTAGTTGAGTCAAATATGTAATCCCACTTTGTTTGGAGATTGATGTAAGTATGAGTCATTGGTGATAGGAAATGTCATATTTCGTTGAGTCATGAAGTCGTGTATTCTATTGAAACTCTGAAGACTTAGCATGTGCTCAGGGGGAGCATGGTCTTTAGTCCACCCTTTGCTCTTGATGTCAAAGGGGGAGAGAATATTGGTGTCTTATATTGATGTATCTTTTAGGTATCTACAGGTTGTGGTGATCAAACTCCAACATGGTTTCCATCAAGTCCAAAGGGGGAGATTGTTGGCATTATGATTCATTATGATTGCATGTGTTGTCTTTGATGGAAAATCCCTTTTAAAACATGAAGTATATGGTCTCTAAAGAAGCACAGTGGTTTAGCAAAAAGTCTAGCAGAAGATGGACAAAGTTCATTTTTAAGAATCTATACGTAAGTTCGTTCTGGCCAAGTCATGTATGCACGCGGAAAATAAGAAGAAAATTAGTGTATGTCTTTTGCACTCTAAATTTATGATACCAGGGGTCCTTACCATAGTTTTAGCCCAAAGTATTGAACAATGTGTCATCTATTTGATTCCGACCAAGAATACCATTGACACTTGTGTGGTTTTGGCTCATGGTATTGGGCAAGGCTCAAACTATATAAGGAGAAGAAGATCTTAGTGCAAGGGGTGCAAGGATATGAATATTGAATGAATACTTCACTCTGAAGTATATATGCATGGTATGGGTTTAATTTGTTTAATAGATCCGAATTAATGATACACCTATGGATACAATGATGGATCAGGATCTCTAGACCTGAAATAATTTTGCATATGCATGATCTGTTTGTGAGATGTCTAGATCTTTGATTTGGTGCATTTTTGCTGAAGAAGAGGGTATGATCTGAGTAATTATATTGATTTTAAATGCTATGCAGCTCTGAATATTTACATATCTATATGATGGTTCGCCACGGTGAAATCGCGTGTACATGAGGGTTCGTTTCAGCAAAAGCACGTATGGAAGTTAGGGTTTTCTGAAGATTGTTGAAGAGGTTGTCTAATTATTTCTTCTATATTTATGTTGTCTATCAATGAAGTCTTCATGTAGATCTGGGCTATATGAATACTGAATATGTTCCCAGTTGATTATGTACAAATATGATAAATGACTAGGTGATTGGATATGATGGATTTTGCTGACTGAATAAGGGTTCTGTAAATTTTATTAAATTTTCCTGAATGCATCTATTATTTTCTGAGTCTGATCAGATTCCTAAATTCAATATATAAATATCTATATGCACGTTGGTCCCCAGGAAAACATGTATATACGCAAGTTTCAATAGGTGAAGTAGCGTATACTTTTGATTCTATGAATGATTAGGTTTGAAGTTGATTCTGCATATTATTTCAGAAGTCTGGGTTTATTATTGTGATCTGGTGACAGTGATCCCACTGTTTGGTTTAAATTTTGTTTTATGGCTATTGGTGTTTATCTACAAATTGGTTTGTGTTGAATTTGTTGGATCTAGTGTGAAAATTTATGAAACATGGTCTGCAGTGGTTCTGAGGGTTGAAGCCTTCAGTATGGAAGTAGAATCTTTTAGCTAGCAGGAGTTGGTGATCAGTTTAGGGGGTTGTAGCTCCCTTCTATTAGTGGTTGGTAAATGAGATCAGGGGGTTGGAGCTCCCTTACAATAGCAGCTGGAGAACTATAGAAGGTTGTAACCTTTTTTAGGTGGGTGCCTGCATACTAATATGAGGTTGCATCAGTACAAGATTGTAAGTAGTTTTCTATATAATAAATATTGAAGATAGAGACGACAACAATGATGGTTTTATCCTGACTTGGGTTTCCACCTTAAATCTTGGTGTTCATGTGTGATTCCCTTTTGTGATGATTTATCCTATTATTACTATACATTTTTATTGCTTAACTATCTGATGCATAGCCGATAAACTGGGCTAAGTAATGTTTTTGAATTTTTATCTGAACTGTAAGATAATTGGGTATACGCAATTTTCCTTTAGGATAGTCGCGTACATACGTTAGTTGGGATAATCAAAGTTGCATATAGAAATCAGTAAAAGATTGTCATTCTTATAAATACTAACTCACCCCCACGCCCCCACCCCCCCCTCTTAGTATTTTTCCCAACAAATGAAAAAATATAAAGGGGCATAAAAAACGTTAATGAAAAAAGGATACCTACAATATATAGTGAAAGTAGGGGCTTTTTAAATTGGGAAGGTGTATTCAGATATTATTGGTAGGGAGTTAAATAATGTCATTTTTAGAGGTATTTTAAAATATGTACTCAAATTAAGGGTATTGTTTAATATGCTATGATCGCATGTGATATTTTAGAGGTTCATTGAGTGAAGCCCCCGTGTGGAAACTAAGGTCTTGGATGGAAGATGTTAGTGTATGTATATTAATAATCAAATAACTCTTATTTAGTTGTTTTCCTAGAAATCAGAGGTCAAAATTTGTTCTTTTCAAACAAGTTTTCAAAATAAATTTTTTCCACTGAAAGAGTTCAGGTCTGATTTGTTGCTCCCTCATCTCATCCATATCCATCATCACTTTCAAGGTCATATCATTTCAAGTGTCAAAGGAAAAAGAGGTTAAGGTCATCAAATTTTATAGAAGGGAAAGCCAAATTTATTTCATTCATACTTACCCTTTTTATATATGTATAAAACCTTTTACCCTTTCATTTTTCCTAAAACCCAAAGCTAAGTGCTTAAATCCATTAAAACCCTTTAAATCCATTTTATATTATGCTTTCGGGACTTTATAGTAGCTTCGCCCCCCATAAAATGTTTTTATCACATATATTTTTATATTACCGCAGTTATGCCCACTCCACAACAAAACTTTTAAATATATCATATATTATATATGATACCTCTTACCGCACATAAATGTATTGTGGACCCCTTACCTTTTCGCAATCGGCATATCGCAAAAATCCTTTCCACCTTCACTTGTTATTTCATAATTTTCCCGATGCGATAATGGTAGGATACATCATTCCCTTTGATAATAATGGTAGGACCGATCATTCCCTTTGATATGCTTCGTAGGTTTCATATCACTTGAAAAACCCTTTCTCTTATGTTGCAGATACTTTATGATATTTCTTTACTTAACTCATTTCCTTTTTTCTGCTTTAAATTTTTTTTAAATGGGACCTATTCCATCACAAATTGCAAATATGCATTACTTCCACTTACTTCCACCTTCCCATTTCCTCAATCATGATATTAAAGTGGGACCTTTTCCCTGCCACATAACCTTCCATATCGCATATCAAAATTTCTATTGTCATCCATTCATCTTACCTGCCCCATTTCCCCGATCCCCGATATGCGATAAGTGTTCCTGTCCCTAAAATACGATATAACCTCTGGTCCTGAAAGCCCTAAAATGCAATAAGTCTACATTCCCAAAATTCGATAAAATTTTACAACCGATATATGATCATTTTTACTCCCTGATTTTCGATATCGTAAATCGCAAAACACAAAGTCCATTTTCTCCTACAACACCCTCTTCTTCTAATTGCGATATATAAAAGGTTTTTCCTCCTACTGGCCTACATCAATGCATCTCCTTCCCTATTCTTCCCGCTTCATTCCATTTCTCTAAAAAATCATTAACTCATTAAAAAAAATCCTTCATGCCAAAAATCCTTCCATAAAACTTATTTATACGGGTTTCTTAATTTAAAAACTAAAGTATAACCACAAAAGAAAACCCTATTGAGTCCAGTAAAGCCAAAGGAATGGAACAACGACATATTTTTCTCTAGAACAACAGTTCAAATTTCCAAAGGACCTGTGCTACCATTACTCCTCTATATATCAGCATGTTTCCAAAAGCAGCACATGCAAGATTTAAAGGGGCAGTTATAGTTTTTTTCAGACATCATGGTTTTAAAGGATTTGACACCTATCAGCAAATAACAGTGCCTCCTCAAAGCTCGAAGACAATCTGTTAATGTGATTAATTATATCAGAGTTATGATAAGTTTCACATTCCTAAAAATAGTATAATTTCTACTTTTTATCCTTCTATTTTGTTTTTTGTTAGCAAAGCTATTGTGAGAGGAATCCGAAGGTATAGCCTTGGTGACAAACTCCATGTATACATGTATAAATAAACAAAAAATAGATAGAGAAGAGGTTGTTTGTTAGTTGTTAGGTTGGATAGTTGAGTTTGATACTCTTGTATTACAATGGAGCTATTGTAAATATTTTTTAATGAAATAAAAGGTGTTGCAGCTACAATCCTGAGATTCCAGTGGTATTACTGTTGAGCATTGTTCCTTCTCTATTATTCCATATCCATTACAACTTTTTGTGTGTTAATATTATTAGTCTATAAACAGAAATCATTATTTCTATGCTCTGTTTACTAATATTTTCATAGATGTGTCAATTCTCCTTATGAATGAATTCATTTTAAATTCTCATTCAGACTCCTCTCTTTCAAGCCCTATACACAATGAAAAATTAAGTATGCTCAATAGTTTACCTACCTGTCCTTATCCTTTTCTCTACAATTTAACCTTTAAAATCAACCTTAGTTCCCTGATTCTTATTCCTATACAACATCCCAATTACCAATCAAAATTACTCATTCAAATCTTATATATATATATAGCCTAAAATCTCATGGTACTCAGTCATTCATTGAATATTTAAAGTGACATAGAGAGAGCCCTCTATGTTCTAGGTAGAGCTAGCGACCTGGCGAAAAGGTTGGTTTCTGGTTACCTTTCTTCAATCCTATTTTCAGCCTAGGAAGTTGGGGAGAGTGATAACATTATTGGCGTCGCTTCCGAGGAGCGATTGCTAAACATTCCCTGGGAAATAAAAAAAAAATATTAGCTTTGATTACTGATGGTGAACAGTGGTCAGACATAAGAAGGCTGAATCATTCACCTGGTGACTCTAGTGGTAAAGAATCCAAAAATTTAGAGTGTTCATGGCGACTCCACTTCTCAAATATCAATAAATTGAAAAACTTCTTAGTGACTTCAATGTTTTAAAAATGGGTTCAACTTCAAGAAAAAATGCCAAGTATGCTCCTATGGATTAGTCTCATATCCTTGGCTTTCCAAACCGTATGCCTTATGTTGATTGGTTATCTTATCTTCCCAAGTTCAAAGATGAAAATAAATATGATGTTGCCTTGCATTTGATCAAGTTTCATATGCATATACATAGACTCAAAGTTAAGTTTCTTGAGGATTTCTTAATGAAGATATTTATGGCTACTCTGGAAGACAAAGAAAGAACTTGGTATGAATGGTTGAAATGAGCTAGCATATGTTCTTTAAAGGATTTTCATTCAGTATCTTTTGAGAATTATAAAGAGCATTATCCATCTTTGTTTTTGGTACAAAATTGTTAAGATTAGTTTGAGGATTTCATTCAGAATATTTAAAGTATTGATGAGGATATAGAATTTATGGATTATGAGATCATATAAGCCCTTCATGATTTCTCTTCCTAACAAGAATCAGAATTTTCCTCTTTGGATGAAAAATACTGCAATCAAGAAAGAGAAATGCAAATTTCAGATTCTGAAAATGAAAATCAGCAAGCCAATGACAATTTCTATCAAAGAAAGTCTTCTCCTTTGCCTGAAGATGAGATAGATCAGCTCTTGAACAACCATGTTACAACCCAAGAAAATTCAGGTTTGCATTGTTCACACAAGCAAGAATATGTGAGTCAATATTCTTCCATTATTGAAAATGAAAATCTGAATTTAAATGATGATAGTCATGAGATTGATGAAAATATACAAGAAGTTGTTATGAGTAAACCAAATTGTGAAGATGATTTCATGCAAGGAGATCAGACAAAAAGCACTTTTTTCTTTCATAAAGAGGATAGGGTTGTCATCTTTAATAATCTTGAAGAATGTTTTCTATTCAAGGAAGATTTAGAATATGAATTGGAGTATGAATCCAAGAAAAAAAGCGTGCGAGAGATAGAATCAAAGTTTCTCATGCTTGAATAATTGACAACCAACACTCAAAAATCAGAAAGTCACACTTCCTTATGCCTTCATATGGAACAAGAACCGAGTATTATTTCAAATCAAAATGAAGGAAGTACTTGTATTTTTGTTGTTGGATTTCAGGACAAGGTAATATTTCAAATTGAAGATCGTTATGCTGATTTGTTACAGTCAACAGGGAAGATGGATTTCTTGTATTTATGCATCATGAGCATATCTTCAGTGGACACTTGGAGTGGCCTATACTTTGTTCTTTCCACCTGCTCAAGGAAAGTGTGAGTAGGACTCAAGTAAGTAGCCATCTACTAGATTGGTTACACTAGAAGGATCATATCATATGATTTTATATATATCTTCAGCACACAGATGGTTATCATCAGGATTTGAAGCCCAAGGTGAAGGCCCTAAGATCCTAATGATCTGATACCATCAATAATTTTGTCAAATTTTTTCAGTCAGAGTCAGTTGTTAGAGTCAAGTCAATTTTGTTTTAGTCATTTAATGTCCATTTTTTACTCCATTTCCCATGACAATACTACTTGGTCTATGGTGTTCTTGACACCTCCTGAAGTAGTTTCCATCCCCAATTGGAGCCAATGTTATTTTCAGTATAACAGCGATAAAATAAATCTCATTTAGTTGTTTTGCTAGAAGTCACAGGTCAAAATTTGTTATTTTCAAACAATTTTTCAAAATAAATTTTAGTCACTGAAAGAGTTTAGGTTTGATTTGTTTCTCCCTCATCTCATCCATAATTGTCATCACTTTCAAGGTCATATCATTTCAAGTGTCAAAGGAAAAATAGGTTAAGGTCATCAAATTTTATAGAAGGGAAAGCCAATTTTATTCATTCATACTTACCCTTTATATATATATATATATACAAAACCTTTTACCATTTCATTTTCCTAAAAACCAAAGATAAGTTCTTAAATACATTAAAACCCTTTAAATCCATTTTATATTATGCTTTCAGGACTTTATAGCAGATCCGCCCCTCACAAAACAACTTTATCAAACATATTTTTATATTACCGCAGCTCTGCCCACTCCACAACAAACCATTTAAATATATCATATATTATATATTATATCACTTACCACACTTAAATGTATTATAGACCCCTTACCTTTTCGCAATCGGCATATCGCAAAAATCCTTGCCACCTTCACTTGTTGCTTCATAAATTTTCGGATGCGATAAGGGTAGGACCCATCATTCCCTTTGATAATAATGGTAGGACCCATCATTCCCTTTGATATGATTTGTAGCTTTCAAATCACTTAAAAAACCCTTTCTCTTATGTTTCAGGCACTTTATTATATTTATTTACTTAACGCATTTCCTTTTTTCCTCTTTAAAAACTTTTAAAATGGGACCTACTCCATCGCAAATCGAAAATTTGCATTACTTCCACTTACTTCCGCCTTCCCATTTCCTCGATTACGATATTAAAGTGGGACCTTTTCCCTGCCACGTCACCTTCCATATCGCATATCAAAATTTCTATTGTCATCCATTCATGTTACCTGCTCCATTTCCCCGATCACTGATATGCGATAAGTGTTCCTGTCCCCGAAATGCGATATAACCTTTGGTCCCCGAAATGTGATAAGTCTGAAAGCCTTGAAATGCGATAAGTCTACATTCTCTAAATGCGATAAAGTTTGACCACCGATATGCGATAAGTTTGACTCCCTTATTTGCAATATCACAAATGGAAAAACACAAAGTCCATTTGCTCCTCCAACGCCCTCTTCTTCCCATTGCGATATATAAAAGGTTTTTCCTCTTGCTGGCCCACATCACGTGTCTCCTTCCTTGTTCTTCCCGCTTCACTCCATTTCTCTAAAAAATCATGAATTCATTAAAAAAAAGCCTTCATGCCTCCCATCCTTCCATTAAACTTGTTTACACGGGATTATTATTTTAAAAACTAAATTATTACTGCAAAAGAAAACCCTATCGACTCCAGTAATGCCAAAGGAATGGAACAGTGGAAGAGTTTTCTTCAGAACAATAGTTTAGATTTCCAAAGGACTCGTGCTACCATTACTCCTCAATATATCAGCACGTTTCCAAAAGCAGCACATGCAGGATTTAAAGGGGCAGTTACAGGTTTTTTAGGAAGCATGGTTTTAAAGGATTTGACACCAATCAACAAATAACAACGCCTCCTCAAAGTTCGAAGACAGTCTGTTAATGTGATTAATTCTATCAGAGTTCTAATAATTCTCACATTCCTAAAAATAACATTACTTCTACTTTTTCTCCTTCTATTCTATTTTTTGTTAGCAAAGTTGTTGTGAGAGGAATCCGAAGGTCTAGCCTTGTTGGTCGAATCCTTGTAAAATCTATAAATAAACTGAAAATAGATAGAGAAGAGGTTGGTGGTTGGTTGTTGGTTGTTGGTTGTTAGGTTGGATAGTTGAGTTTGATACTCTTATATTAAGATGGATCTATTGTAAATACTTTTTAATGAAGTCAAAGATGTTGCAGCTACAATCCTGAGATTCCAGTGGTATTACTGTTGAGAATTGTTCCTTCTCTGTTATTCCATCTCCATTATAGCTTTTTGTATGTTAATCTTATTAGTCTATAAACAGAAATCATTATTTCTATGCTCTGTTTTTTAATATTTTCATAGATGTGTCAATTCTCCTGATGAATTAATTCATTTTAAATGCTCATTCAGACTCCTCTCTTTCAAGCCCTATACACATTGACAAATTAAGTATGCTAAATATTTTACCTACCTGGCCTCATCTTTTTCTCTACAATTTAACCTTTGAAATCAACCTTAGCTCTCTGATTCTTATTCCTATACAACATCCCGATTACCAATCAAACTTACTCATTCAAATCATATATATATATAGCCTAAAATCTCATGGTACTCAGCCATTCACTGAATATTTAAAGTGACATAGAGAGAGCTCTCTCTGGTCTAGGTAGGGCTAGCTACCTGGCCAAAAGGTTGGTTTGTGGTTACCTTTCTTTAATCCTATTTTCAGCCTAGGAAGTTAGGGAGAGTGATAACAGAAGAAACACCCTCTATTTCATTGGCTTCGCTACAGGCCTTGCGCTAATTCGTCATTATATATCTCGTGGTGTATGAGTTTTGATCCTGCAATCTCTCAATTTTTTTGATAGGCTCAGGGGCCAGGCTAGTCATTTCTTTCTTGTGGTCACAAACACTAGGTTTTTTCCTCTACCTCTCCCTTATTTTTTGCAGTTGTTTCTCCTTCCTTTCCCCCTCGAGTTTCCTGGGCTCCTCTTATGTTCAAGACCCATTTAGAGCCCTAGTCCCCAAGTTGATCTCTTATCCATATTTTTATATCCCTTCACAATCGCATACACCCTCATAGTTTTCCACCTTCTATTGTATGCGGCTCGAAGTTGCACCCTACTTGTGTGCACACAAATTGTCTTCCTATATGGGTCACAATGCCCTATATATGAGCTATAATTCAATGTGACGTGTCATATTATCAAGAATGTGGGAGCTCAAATGCCCAGCAACAAGCGAAAATCACAACTTTCGAAAATCATGAGCTCGCTCCCGAGTCAGTTCAAGAGGAGATAACTCAGGTAGAATGAGAGTTGGTTAATGAGAGGTATGGTATGATAGACTCAAAATTTTTGGTTGAGATAGCAGAATGGGTCGCGGACAGGGGTCACGTCAGGGGCTGCTACAACCAATACATATATACAATGGATATTTATGGGCATATGAAATTATTATTGGGAAGAGTATTAGTTGACTAGAATGAATTTAAAGAGAAGACTCTTTTGATGTTGTATGAGATGCAACTACACATGACCTCCATGGATCATAGGCTCAAGTGCCAGAGAATCATATGGGAATTCCCCCTAACCCAGACTACTCTTCTAACAACAAAAAGAAGTTCATTCTAGTGGAAGCCTCTATGTTTTTCATTTACGAATGACTCCAAAGGTCCTACACAACAATTTAATATTTTTGTTTATTAGACAATTAATAGAAAACCTTTCACTTAACTATTACAAAAAATTGTAATTCTATTTTTTATCTAGTTTTCTATAATAAAACCCAAACAAACTTCATAAAACTATACATACTCTCTTAAATTTAAAAAATAAAAAAATATATATTTAAAAAAATTCATTAAAATCTGGAAATGGATGCATATAAAAAAGAAAAGGAAAGAAAACCATAAACAAAAATGATAAGACCCACGTCACTTTTGTTCTCATTTTTAATACACTTACAAACGCCACTTTGCAATTAAAAGTCGTTTTCTAACCAATCCTTCTTAATCACAATCCCCTACTGGAATCATGAATATAAAATTTGAGAATCAAACCTCTAGTTTGAAAGCTTATTAGATATTGGATACTAAGAGAAGTCTAAGATCAATGTTTTTTATTAAAACATTTAAAGTAGAATATTTATCTTTTATATGTGGATGATGCTTCTCTTTAAGGTGAGATTTATACTCTCTCTTTTGATTATGGAGTTATTCTTTTTCAAAACAAATTTTATTCCATTACTATAATTTGTTATAACAATTAGAATTTATTATATACTAAGAAAAATCAAATTTATTATATATTAAAAAGAATCAAATCATGAAAGATACAAGTTCTAATTTTTTTAAGGTATTATGGATTTAGAATTAAAATATATTTATATTGATTTTTAATATGTAATGTATCAAATCAATATTAAATATTAAAGAAATTACAAATATATATATATATATATATATATATATATATATATATATATATTAAATTTTTGTTAAACTAGACACAATTAAATGTTATATATATAAATAGAAAGAGTTGATATTATGGTTAGATGTCAATTTTATATTCAACAATGCTAAAAATCAAATGAAATTATTGATAAAATAATAAATTTTTAAATTTAAATTATTTTATCTTTTTCTCTAGATAAATTTAATATATTAACTTATTTAGATTGTACATAGAAATATTTTATTTAACTTATTTAAGTTGGATATTGAAATATTTTATTTATGTTCATATTCAAATATTTTTATTAAATATCACTTGTCAATTTTACATAAAAGGAATTATGAATCTCTCTTATATTAATATTAAGTTATAAGAAGTAGTTTTTCTACTTTCAATTCATTTATATATATATGGCTGATATTGAAATGTTTTATTTATAGTCCACATTAAAATATGTTTTATTATTAATATATTTGTAAAGTTACATATTAAATCTGTAATAAATATTAAAGGAAATAAACATCTCCTTCATATTGAAAAGTACAAAGCATTTCTAAGAAAAATAATATTTATTTTCAATATCTCTCATAAAGTTTCTATAAATTTATTTATTTGAAGTGGACATTGCAATGTTTTGTTTATAACCAATATTAAAATATATATTTTTAAAGACTAGGTTTCAACTCCATGTTGAGCATAAAAGGAATATACATCTCCGTTATATTGGACGTATGTCCCCTTTATGTTGAGTTGTAAAGAGTGTTTTTTTTTACTTTCAATTACTTTGTCTATTTTTTTTCTATTTAAAGTTAATATAAAATTATTTAATTTAAGATTTATATTCAAACCTTTAATAAATAAAGAAAAAAGAAATAATCTAGAGGAATTAATCTTTCATCAAACCCTTCATTAAAAAACCTAAATCTAAATATATGAAATTAATTTTCCAACAAATATGGAATAATTAGGAGGAAAAATAGGGTTGTTATAAGGTAAGGACTCCATCTAGTTACCCATTGAAATATCCTCAATTTTCTTTCATTCAAGAGGGCTTAAACTTGGTTTAAATTGATGTGGATTTTTTAAATCGATCAACTTCTCACATTAGTCTTAATAGCCAGAGCATGAAAGGACTTTCCAAAAAAAACATAGTTGTTCTTTTCATCGACATTTTCATTTGATTTTTGTTCTAGAATATATGTAATTCAAAAAGTGAAAGAGCAGCACAATTATCATAAAAATCAATATTAAAATATGCAATTGAAGAAAACCTTGGGCATGTATTGGTAGGTAAAAGTCTAAATTCAATTGCATTTTTCATATTCATCATTTGAAATAGAAACATGTTTTCAATATGTTGAAGATAGTCCACAATCATCAATGTATCTATGTCAAGATCAAGGTTTCTAGGGTCTGAAATATTTATTTCCTGCAATCCTGAATCATGAACCCTCTTCTTTATAAATTCCACATCTTCTAATGGTTTCCTAACTATGATATATGCAAGACCTCACTATTGTGTTGGTTTTGCAGATGAAGTCTACCAACTCTCAATAACATCATCATTTTCTAAAGAATGATACACATATTCTATTTCATATTCTTTACCTAATTATTTAGATTTGTGGCGATACGGAAACTAAAAGTATAAATTGGTTTTGTAGATTGCATCATCACATAACAAGTTTTCTGCATCCTTAGCTATACCTTATAGGTTGCTTCCATATCTTCATTTTCTTCTTATACAACCATGTTGTCATACAGATTTCGTATTGCAACATCCTCATCAAATTTTTAATTCAAATTATTTTATGTACATTTCAACATTTCAACTCATTGGAATTCTTCATGATAATTTGGGATAACAACTTGTTCATCAAAATGTTGATTTGTGCTCATTTGAATGCAAGGGAGAGTTATGTGTTCTTAAGATTTTTCTTTCAAATCCACAAACATATTATCTTGAAAAATATCTTCTTAAAAATTAACAGAAAAATCTTCCTCATTGTTATCACTGGAAAACTGGACAAGAAAAAGACATCATGAAATGTCAAGCAGAAGGATTTACAGGGTGGAAAAACATTAGAGAATATGGAAATTTTAACTAAGACACTAGCACAATGCACTCTGTGCACCCTTTTATTTGATAGTAGCGCAGGTCTCTGTGGCTTTCCCTCAATAAGCCACGCGGTCTTGGGTATGGCAGAAGATCACCATCCGGGACCACTTTTCACACTTCAGGAAGAAGATTCTCCACTTGAGGCCACCCACAGACAGCCGCTTAGAGACACCTTGAGACCTCAAGTGAGCACACAATGGAATCAACCACCACTCTTGAGTCACGATCCACAATTTTACCAAGAGAGTGAATAATATTTGAATTTTTCCTATAAAATATCACCATGAGAAGAACAATTTAGAACACATTGTTATGCTGGCCAAATTTTCCATGACCAAACTAGCAGTGTGTTGTCCAAGCAGCAAGAAAGTGAAGGGATTAATTTGTTGGTCATCCAACATCTTAGTCCCAAAGGAGAAGTGCATCAGTTGTCTGTTATCCGGTCACTCATTCGAGGAGAAGAAAGAGGCATGCAAACAAATTAACGGTAGAGCCCTCCTTGCTTTAAGTATTAGAGCTCCATAGCTCTAAGGACTCACTGTGAATGTTTTAACATTCTACCTCTTTTTTACCACCAACAGCTAATAAAAGGGGATTTGTTCTATGTTCGTATTATTAGTTTGTTTACTCGATATTGAGCTTGTGTTATATGTGTATTTGTTGTTTCTTGTTTCCTCCTCTTTTTGTAGTATTTTATGTTTTATAACTAGTTCTTCTACATGTTATGATGCTTCACTAACCATATAACAACCAATTTTTTCCCAGTGACATTGCTTGTAGGCTAGAAGTCACTCCTACCAAGCATTAGTGTTTTTCGTACACTGGTGTACCAAACACACCAACACATGATTCATGACTCCACTTATTTTTCCTCTTAAGATAAGTGGTTGTGGTTTTGTAGAACCTCTTTTCTGCTCAAGATTGTTGCAGGACCAACTCTCCTCTTCCTCAACTTCTGTCATTCACTCTATTTGAAGAGATTTAGTTCAAGAGAAGTGGAATTTCCATGTGCAGGAAAACCACATGCATTCAGCTCAAACATATGCACAGGTTTGTGCATGTTCAGCTCAGACAGACGCGCAGATTCTTGAGCCTGTGTAGAAATAATCTGCGTGTAAACCAGTGAATGAGTTTTTCACTGATTTTCTCCATTTTTGAAACTGTAAAGTGACTTGAAGCCTAGAATAAATCTTCCATCACTGTGTTATGGTGTCCCTTGACTGTTAGGACATGTTTTTAGCTAAAATTTAGCTTAGTTATTGCATAGTTCTAATTTTTAGTTTATTATCATAAATCCACATAGTTTAATTAGGAGGCAAGTAAGTGTTAAAATACACCCATGCTATCTGAATGAACTTATTAGTGATAATAGACACCAAACATGTAGGTAATTAGCAAGAATTAAGTGGCCCATATCCACGCATGTTTAGCTAGTTTGCAATTTTTCCAAATTTTTGCATTAAGTTTAGTTTAAATTTTGCATTAGGATCCGAGACTAGGATCAAATTATCTAAGAATAAAAGTAATATATGCTACCCTTGCACCTCTTGGTGATCCTGGGAATGCATATGAATTCCCTCCTTTGATAGTTTTCCATATCCCTATAGTGCAACATTTAGTATAAATAGGCAAATTTGTAAGTGGCCCATTATCCGTGCATCATTTACTTTTTGAAAGGAATAATCAAAACATAGTTTAATTAGGAGGGAGTGTAAAGGATCATCGCATATCTACATCCTATAAAAATTGTGATTGTACACTTCATCACACACATTGGCACACCATAAGCAAAGTAAGACTCCTTAAAACTAACCATTAATTGAACTCATTAAATCTCCCCACAGGGAACAATGTTACCGATGAAATAGGTAACCGCACTGTTACCCACTTTTTTTGGTACCATAAAAAGCACCCGATTTTGAAAAGTGGTGATGCAGAATCACCTCTTTTTTTTTTTAGCACATTTTTGACACTCTAATATTTTTATTTATGAAGTATGAATATTTGTTTTAAAATGTTAGTGATTTTCATGCTAATTTTGAAATGTATTGATGTAGCATCAACTATCTTTTTTTTAGAGCGGTGATTTTCATGCTAATTTTGAAATGTATTGATGCAGCTTCAACCTTTTTTTTTAGAGTGGTGATTTTCATGTTGGTAATAAAACACAAAACTTAGATAAATATATATATATATATATAAACAATAAAAAAAACCAATAAATATGTAAAAAAAAAACAAAATTAACTCGTAAAAATAAAAAATTTAAAAATAAATAAATAAATAAAACAAAAAAAGGACAAAAATATTAAAAAATTATATCAAAAGAAATGACAAAATTTGAAAAAAAAACACATAATTTAAAGAAAAAACAAAAATTAACAAAAAAAAATTTAAAAAAAAACATAAAAAACATTTTTTTCTAAGTTATTAAAAAAATCCATATAATTAAAAAAAAAAAATTAAATAGAAAATTTGAAAATAATTTAAATTACAAAATTAAAATTTAGATTTAAAAAATAAAATACAAAAAAGAAAAAATTAAATTTAAAAATTAAAATTAAAATAATAATAATAATAAGAAAACAAAAATACAAATTTTAAAATTAACAAAAAAAAACAAATTTAAAAAAAAAACAAAATTTAAAATTGAAAAAGAAAATTAAAAGAAAAGAATTATAATAAAAAAAACTATCATTAAAAAACAAAAAAATGAAAAAAACGACGTGCAAATAATTAAAAAACAAATATCCATAAATTTGGTGTTTTTTTTTTTAAATGAAACAATTTATAAATTTTAAAAATGAAAAACCAAATAAACAAAAAGATTTTAAAAAAAAAAAAAATTTAAATTAAAATTTAATAAATTTAATGAATAAATTTTAAATTTTAAAAAACAATTAATCTAAAATATTAAATTTAAAAAAAAAAAAAACAAAGAAAAAAAAACAAATTAAATTTAAAATAAAAAATTTGAATTAAAAATAATAATTTTAAATTTTTTGAATTTAAAAATAAAAATAAAAAATAAAAATCAAATTAAAAAAAATATATATTAAAAATTAAAAAGAATAAAAAAATAAAAGAATTTTTTGATCGTGGTGGCGCCGCCAATCGGCCTCCCGCCCAGGTGGCGAGAGGCTGATTCCAGGAATCGCCCTCAGGCCGATTCCGGGAATGGCCCTCCCACGGCGAGAGGCCGATTCCGAGAATCGCCCTCAGGTCGACTTCGGGAATCGCCCTCCCGCGGCGGGAGGCCGATTCCAGGAATCGCCCTCCCGCGGCGAGAGGTCAATTCCCGGAATCGCCCCGGGAATCGCCCTCAGGCTGACTTCAGGAATCACCCTCCCGCGGCGGGAGGCCGATTCCAGAAATCGCCCTCCCGCGGTGAGAGGTCGATTCCAGGAATCGCCCTGAGGCCGATTCTGGGAATCGCCCTCCCGCTGTGAGAGGGGTCGATTCAGGGAATCGCCCTCCCGCCGTGAGAGGCCGATTCCGGGAATCACCCTGACGTCGATTCTGAGAATCGCCCTCCCGCCAAGGGAGGGCGATTCCCGGAATTGGCCTCTCGCCGTGGGAGGGCGATTCCCGGAATCGGCCTCCTGCCGCGGGAGGGTGATTCTCGGAATCAACCTCCCGCCTAGCGGGCGGCCTCCGTCGTCACCTGGGTGGGAGGCTGATTGGCGGCGCCACCACAATAAAAAAATTCTTTTTTTTTAATTTTTTAATTTTTAAATTTTTAAATTTTTTTTAATTTGATTTTTTTTTAATTTTTTTTTTTAATTCAAAAAATTTAAAATTTTTTTTTTTTAAATTTAATTTTTATATTTGAAATTTATTTTTTTTTATTTTTTTTTGTTTTTTCTAATTTTTTTTTTAAATTTTATTCATTTTTTTGTTTTTAATTTTTTTTTTCTAAATTTTGTTAATAATTTTTATTAAATTTTGTCCTTTTTTTTATTTAATTGATTTTTTTTAAATTTTTTAAATTTTTTTTTTTTTAATTATTAAATTTTATGTTTAGTTTTTTCATTTAATTTTTTAAAATTTAGTAAATTTAGTATTTTTTTTTAATTTATTTTTTTGAATTTAATATTTTTTTTTTTAATTTTTAATTTTTTTATTATTATTTTTTTAATTACATAAATTTTTTTTTTATTTCAATTAAAATTCTGTATTTAAAATTAGATTTTTTTTTAAGTTAAACTTAATATTTTCAATTTAATTTGTTTTTTATTTTATTTTTTATTTAATATATTTATTTTTAATTTATTTTTTTCAATTTTTCAATTTTAATTGATTTTTCACCGGATGCGGTTGACAACTAGAACTGATGGGACCTTCATCCCTCGGCGAGTCCCGAGGGCACTCGCACGCAGCGCCCATATGGCCCTCTGCACTGCCATTAAACATGAAGTTAATTCACCTGCCTGTAATGCATTTACTCGGTCCGCCACCCTGGTTCATTACTCTACGCCGGAGGTTTATGTTGGTATGGCTTTCACTCCAGAAAATTCATTTGGTTCCTGTGCTCATCGCCACCCTCCGTCACCTATTTGAGGAGCATGCCTAGTCGACTGTGATGTGCCATATGCACACACCCACACAGGTCGACGCTGCAATTTATTAAGCTGCCTTGAAACTTTGCCTGGGTTCCATTTCACGCAGAGTAGCCATTGTATTCTCTCTTCTCGTCAGGGTACTCCTTCCTCCGATTTGCAGGGTTCTGCCAGCGTTTCTTGCCTCAAGCATCACCTGCTCTACTCTGCGAAAATGCCTCGTCTTAGGCATCGGCTGAGATGCAGGAGAGGAACCAACAAAGGCCGCCCTTCCCGCCCTCGCCCTTCTCCTAGTCCAACCTCTGGCTCTTCGGCGGAGGATGACGACTGGGTTCATCGTTCCGGTTCCAGAGATCAGAGAAATCGCCCTATGCATTTCAAAGGCTCTCAATCTGTTCCTCCTGGGCCTTGCTTTCCGCCTTCCCCTCCTCCTTCCCTGTCCCCTGCTCACCAGGCTCCTGCCAGTCCATTTCATCGCCAGTCCTCCCAGCACGTGGAATTCCTCTTTATTTGCACATTTGACAAACCGGTTCTCATCGCGTTTGTGACCATCTCTGTTGGTGAAAGCTCTCTGCATCCTAGTCTTGTTCCTACCCCCGGCTCTGCTACCACTCCGCCGCGTCCTCCCCAGACTCAGCTGCAAATGGATGTGCCTAATCCCACCATCCCTATTGACATTGGGCTCTCCAACCGCGATGCTGATCCTACGCAGGAAGGCTTCCTCAGCAAAGGTAGCGCCCCCAACAATGCGAAGATGGAGGAAGTTGATGATTTTGGTTGCAGAATTGTGGAAGAACCGGAATCCTCAACTCCGGATCAGTAATATTGCTCTTCTTCAGTCCAGCATGGTCCAGGTTCACATCTTAGTTGGAAATTTTTGGTTTTTGTTGCTATTAACAGCTGACTCAGCTGTAGGTTTCTCTAGTTTTCAGTCTTTATGTAATTACATATGTTTGCACTATGTACCGGTTTCCCAGTTAAGGGCGGTATTTTATATTTCTCAAGAGTTGGTTTCCCACTTAGGGCAGCTCAGTTATCTCTGCAAAAACATGAACATCAAGCCCAGCTCTCAGGCTTGCATGGCTGAGACTGGAGCAGTTTTGTACTATATTGTTTCATAAATAGAATTAGTTTTACCGAGAAAAAAAAAATTTAATTGATTTTTAAAACTTTTTAACTTTTTATTTTAACAATGTTTTTTTTTCTTTTTTCTTTTTCTTTATATTTGGAATTTAATTTTTATTTCAAAATTTATTTGTTTATTCATTTATTTATTAAAATTTAATAAAATCTAATATATATATATTTTTAATTTAAGTTCATATATATATATATATATATATATATATATATTATTTTTTATAATTTAAATTTAATATATTTTTTAAAATCTATTTATTTTTTTAATATATATTTCTTTAAATTTAAATTTTTTTTTTAAATTTTTTTTTTTTTTTTTTTAATTTAATAAACATTTTCTTTTTCTTTTTTAAATTTAATTTCTATATTTTATTTTTTATAATTTCTTTCTTTTTTTTAACTTGTTTTTCTTTTTAATTTAATATTTTTATTTTGTTTTTTTTTTTATTTTTTTATTTTTATATATTTTGAAATTTTAATCTTTAAATTTTTATTTTTATTTTTTTTTCTTAAATTTTATGTTTTTTTTAATGTTTGAATTAAAAATTTTATTTTGTTTTTATTTTTATTTTTTTATTCTTATATATTTTTAAATTTTAAGCTTTAAAATGTTTTTATTTTTTAAATTTATTTTTTTTCTTAAATTTTAGGTTTTTTTTAATGTTTGAATTTTAAAAATTAAAAAATGTTATTTCTATTTTTAAAAATGTAAAAAATATGACACAATTTTTTTTTTTTTGTTATTCCAGCATCAACTGGTTTTGTTTTGAGGGTGTTTTTTCAATCCTTTTTTCAAGAAACAAATTTGTTTTTAGCATAATTTTATAAAATGTTGAAATTTGACCTTAAAAAAAAACCAAGTGCGTTCTGGAATACACTTTTTTTGTTTTTGGGGTGTTTTTTCATGTTTTTTGAGTCTTTTTGGGCTAGAGTTCCCATTTTGAGGTCAGGTTACCTATTTCATCGGTAACAGTGTTAGGGGCCACAAGATAATTAATAGCTCAGGTTAGGACCATTGGGGATAGGAATCCAATAAGCCACTATGGTAATTTTACATTCTTGAAACATATAAGTTGACTTTTTATGGATATTTAAACTTGGCTATCCACCCACGGAAAATAATTATCGAGCGCCAAAGAGACCCGATTCAAAGGGGGTTAAGCTTAGGCCCAATTCGCTCAGTACTATTTGGGGCTACCTGACCCATCTAGTGCTTGGTACTGGTAGCTTAATACCCAGAAGCTCAAGACTCGAATGCTCACGTGGGACAATGATACTTAGTGGCCAAATCTAGGGCATTCTTCCCTATAGGTGACGGTGCAGGAAGCACTAGATCCTCTTTCCATTACATTGGTCGATTCTTTGGCTACTGGAAAGTGTCACTTGTTCTTTCGAGATGTTGGCCCTAGTACCCACTAGAATATATATTCGCAAGGCCCAATTATAATTTCGAGTGTAAGGACGATTAGGTATTCTCATATTTTTTAGTCTCATACGCGAAACAATCAAACCAAATTTTTGATTGACTGATCACATAGGATTAATCTAAACGGAAATTAAACTTTTATTTTTTCGCTTTGTTTTATGTATGCGAACGCTTTTTTCTTTGATAATAATCTCTCTCCTCTTAGAAAAATAAAACATATTTCCAAAATTAAATCGAGTTGACGCCATAATGGACCCAACAGGACCTCGTCGATCTACACATTTTTTGGACCTCCCCCCATTAGAGGGAGTAGTGTCAGGTATTTCGCCATCCAGGTTTCATTATGGCACGCAGACACCCTTATAAGTTCATCCTTTATCAGGGCATCTTTAGTTGGTAAACCCCAAGGGTCACCCAACACCACACCAGTGGAAACCCCCTTAGGGTCCCCACACACCACTCCTCCCACAACACCGAGAGAGTAGAGGAGTTCTACTCATTCAGGGAGCTAATAGAACACACAACCGGGTACGTCATAGACAAACCTCATACACAATGAGAACCATGTGTTTTCATAGTCTACAATGGCGCTCAACACTCGGTTACATTTCCTAGAATATTTAAACTTACCGGATCTATAAAATTTAACAAATGACCCCATTGCACACAATCCCAATTGGCCCCCCATTCCCACGAAGCTCCCTTCAGACATTCCAAAATTCGAAGGGAAGCAAGAGGAAGACCCTGGAAACCATGTAATGAATTTCCACCTATGGTGTTCATCAAACAATATTATTGATGATACTATTCAATTATGACTATTTAAGCACACCATAACCAGACCAGCCGCGAAATGGTATGTGGAGCAGCCTTCTGCTTCACATGGAACTTTTAGTGCCCTCGCTACTGTGTTCCTCTCATATTTTCAGTTACCCATCCACCACGATTCAGTAATGGAGTTACTGACTCATTTTAGGAAAACGCCAATCGTCCATATCTGGGACCATCTTCATGAATGACAACAGCGTTGAAGTTTGTGTAAAGCCAAACTCGGCGATCGAGTTTTACTAGAAATTTTCCCGAAAACTCTCACAACAGAGATTTCAAAATACGTGGCAACTCAAGGACCTACTTCCAAAGAGGATACCATTAGCAAAGCCCAACAACTCGAGCTGATATACACTCAGTCATGATACATCTATAACATCCTTCCTAACACCCTATGCCTGCAAAATTACAAAGAATTACGAGGCGTGTCAAATACTGCAAACGGATTGACAGGGTCACTAACCCAAAGTCACCTAGGTAGAAATATCCCATACCCCAGTTACGTGTATGATCCTAACTCGAATAGCCCACAACCATGCTACCATCAGAGTCATCATGCACCTTTGTAGAACATGACCAATAGGGATTTTTCGTACCACCATCAGTAGGGAGGATCATACCGTCCCTCATAGGGGACCCAATACGCAGCTAGGAACGTTGACGGAAGAGCTCCTCCCTAGAAACCATACACAAACCAGGGACAAGGACCTCAATATTCCAACTCCCCAACACAAAATCCATCGATGCAAAGTAATGCACCAGTGAACTTCGTGCAACCTTCCCAGGCCCAACCATGTCAGTCATACAACCAAGATAATCATAGTCATCCTCCTAACATGGCAAGTAAAAATCCAAAAATAAACAAAAGGGAGATCCTGGAGAAGGGGGAAATAACCAACAACGCCCTCTGCGACCCTAGGCTGGGGGAAACCCCAACCAGAATCAAAATCAAGATGCAAATAACTCCTAATGGCAGAACAAGAGGGTTAATATATGAACCAAACACTCGTGCACTATTTGTGGTGAGTATGGCCATTACACTTATCATTGTCATGTACTCCCCGAGCTAAAGAAGCTTCAGGGTAACCGAGGACAACGGGGACCTACACAACAAAAAACTTTAATGCAGGAGCCCTTCCCCCACCAAGGGTTGGTTAGTTCCCAACAGCAACAACCACCCCGCAATGATTCTGGAAACAATAGCCACGAAATATGTATGACTGACGAGGAAATTTTCTTTCAAATACGGAATCGAAGCTATGATACCCTGTCAGACACCATTTCGTCAGGGGCTAGCATGAGTGAACCTACCACACCATTGAATATATCGAAAATTCCTATTGAAACCCTTCCAAAAATGGCTAATAGTCCAACAAGGTGAGCAGGACACCACTCCAAAGCGGCCCATAATTATAGCATCATGGACGATTTATCACAATATCCCGTTGCCATGTCAGCTTTAGAAGTCCTACAATCTTGCCCAAATCAAAGGAAAGCCTTACTTTCTTTGTTAGTGTAATCAACTTTGTCGATTCACGCCTAATGTATTTTGACTTAGATAAAGCCACCCCCGGGCTTCCTTCATTGGTCACCTTCCAGATACAGGTGTCAGTCTAGAACATCACTATCCACTGATGTATCATTGACAAGGGTGCATCCACATGCATCATGTCAAAAATATTTTGGTAGAAGTTAGGATCTTCCGAACTAAAGCCATCAAACATCACACTTAGAGCATACAACGGGCACCCTTCTACTCCCGTCGGTCTCTATCAAAATTTCCTAGTCTGCTTGGCTGGAAATATGGTTCTTATAGACATTGAGGTCTTGGATGCTCATTTGGACTACAATATACTCCTTGGGTGGATTTATATGCACACCGTGTCTGCCATAACATCCTCCATATTTTGGATCATGATGTTCCCCCATGAGGATCACATCATCACCGTCGACCAATTGACGTAATATGACAAGCGACCCATGACAAAAGCCGATGTCGTTTTACCCTATGTAGACACATCTACGGAATTACTCACGTGGTACTAGGAATATGGCCCTAGCCAATTCAAACCATCATCTAACCTTGGATCATTCTTAGGAGATCCCCCCGTCATACCAGAATCGCTCGTTGATATCATGATGTCATCATGAAACACTGAAACCATTCAAGAGACAGAGATGAGTAGTAAAAAAACCAAGGCCTTAGGCATGGCTTTTCTACCCTACGCCATCTCCCAAACTCCATTTATATACCCTCCACCTAGCTTTGTGTCACAACAGGCCTTGGCAATGGTAACATTTCAAGACATGTCGTTCATGATACCTGTCTGGTACCTAGTCCCACCAACCATGCTGGGAGCCCCTAGAATTACATCTAAAAGAATAACCCCCATCCCCATCAAGAGGCGACACCGGTTAAAGAGACTCCCATAGAAATGACGGCTAAAGCAACTAGGAAAACCCATAAAAAGGTGTTAGTCATCAGTATTTTTCACTTGTTAGTGATGACTAGTTCTCACAGCCAAGTTTTCTAGCAGCTGATCCAAAAAAATTTCATATTTGCTAGTTGGGAAAACACCCATAAAACTTTTTTCGCCCTCCTACTTTTCAGTCCGCCCATGACGAGATGAAACCTCATTATCAAATCCTACCTTGCCTCAGCCATACTAGTCTGCCCATCAACTCTAAAGAGACAATCCAAATCTATTCAAACAATCTCCCCTAAGTTAGGAAGTGGCGCTTTAAGACATTTCACCCTTGGAAAACAATCCAAGAGCCAACAACCTCCATCTTCTATAGACCAGTCATAACAGACCTCTCACTCTGCTAATAAAGTTGATCCCAGCCCTAAGTCGCGCCACTAATGCACCCTTAAGTCTAAGCAATACATAGACCATAATCTCAAGCTGATTTTAGGTGTTTTACAGTGTTTGATGGATCTTTCAAGGATAAAAACATATCAGCATCTCAGAGGAAAATTCTTGGCGCCACATGAGAAGACAGTTGCTTCTCAATGTGATCCTGAGCTTGAGATGTTTTCTACAGGGCCAAGAGTTATTCATCAAACTCTTACGACCCCATTCACAGCCTGAAAGGATAGCAGAAGAAAAAGAAATAATGTCAAGAGGCTATTGATATGACATGGCTAAGAACCTCCTTCATCTATAAGCAGAGGGTTAAAGCGCCTCCTTCATCTAAAAGCAGAGGGAGATTGCCAAAAGTTGGTTTTAAGAGTTGCATCTGATTATAAGGCAAAATTGTCTTTAATAAACAGTGAAACAGTAAATAGGGTTTTCTGAAGAAAAATGATGATTGCAGGTAGAGGTGAAAGCAGTAATGTTTTCAAATTTATTTTCTTGCCGTCATACATAAGAGGAACACTTGTCAAGCATGCTCATCAAATATCATCAGACATATCGCCAAGTGAAAGGCCTCCTTCATTCATAAGTAGACGGCCAGGGCATTGACTGTCTTCAAGGTGTGATTGATCAAAGATGAGTGCTAAGAAACAGTAAAGAATAGTTGAAACAGAGAAGTACTGTAAAGAGACCAAAAGGAAAGCAGGGGTACCATTGCAATCCAATGGGTCAAGCTTATCTCTCAACAAGGTTTCTGTCAAAAGACAGTCTACAGCTCCAACAAAACAGAATTTGAAGAGTGGTTAATGAGGTGAGTCATTGCACAGGCGAAAGGACATAATAGTGATTATGTTTCAAAGGACACTGAACCCTCTACTCATAAGAGGACGGTTTTAAGATCACTTTCATAAGTTAAAAAAGAAAATATGAGCTCATTTCCCCAAGAGGTATTGCAGCGAGTAAACAGGTTCATAAAGTACAAAAGGAATTTTGGCATACTTTCAGATTCTAAAGAGGATTTCAAAACAGATATAGACCTGTTCATTATTAAAGGGCTAGAGGTACCATATCAATACATTTTGAGTAAAGAGAGGATGGGTAAGAAAAATTCTCTTTTCAAATGGACAAAGGTGGAAGGGCCTAAGCAAATGCAACTGCACTTTTCATCCACAGTCAGAAATGAGCTTAATAGACACCTGGCAGTCAAGTCATCTTCATAATAGGGCTTTATCATCTTTGAAGCATCCATAGAAGATAATATTAGTTGAAAGTTCAAAGGGTAAATCTGTTTCCCTGCAAAATGGCAAAGTCCTTCATAAACTCATTAATGTGTTATTGGGTAAATGTTACAATTTGAAAGGGGCACTAAAAAGTCAACAGTGGCAGAGCTTCTCCTTTAAAAAATCATTGTGAAAGCTCAGGCAAATGTAACTAGGTCTCACCCACGATTAGAAAGGATCATCAGTTAAAGACATGCAGCTACAGGCACAAGATGGTTTTGAGCCAGTCTCCCTCTAAAGCAATAGATATAAATACCCTTGAAATATGAAAGCACATTAAAAACAGTTGGGTTGTCAAAATAAAACAAGGTGTTGTTTCAAAGAGCAAAAGGTTCAAAAAACCCGTACAAGACTAAACCAAGGGGTTTTATTTTATTTCCATTTCAAAAGGACAAGGGACTATTGCAAATTCATCTATCAAAGCATCCCTTTGAAGTTCACAAGGCCAGAGAGAAAGGTTTCGAACCAGTTTTCAGAGTTTTAAAGGTGTTTAAACCGCGCGGCGCTCCTGTGCAACTGCGCGGCACTTCTGTGCGCAAAAATTACAAAGGGCGACAAGGTTGCGCGGCACACCTGTAGCGGCGCGCGATGCGCCTGTGGCTTTTGGTCACAAGGGCCCGACAAAGCCGCCCGACCATGTTTTGCGTGACGTTCTTCACTGCAAAAGTGTCGCGCACAATTCCAACACTCAAAACACCTCAAATCAACTCCTAAAGCAGATCGAACTCTTCAAGAAGCATTGTCATCGATCCAAAGGTATTTCACATGCTTATTTTCTCTTTTAAAAATTGCTAAGACAGGATGAAAGGGTTAAAAGTCGCAGTTTAAACCATAGGTTTAAATCTTGTGTGAAGAACAAGATTTGTTGTGGCTGGTGAAACATCAAAGCTTGTAAGTTTTATTGATATTAAAAGACCATCTAACTGCCCTCAAAACTGCAATTGAAGGAAGGGGCATAGGGTTTTAAAGGTGTGAAAAAATAGGTCAGTTTTCAAACACAGTGGTCATTCCATGATGCTTCTTTGACCTTTCAAAAGTCTTTTCAGGGTGTTGAAAATACAAAACAATGTCTTGGCTTTCCATGCATAAAACATAGCCATTGAGTAAAAGTTACCATTTGCATTTCAAGGTGTTGTCAAACTGGTTTGAAAGAACAGTGAAGTAACATGAGGGCAGTTTTTGTTTGAAGGGAAGTTTTATTGTTGAAATTCTACCAGACCTTTGTTAGCACATCAAACATTACAAAGCTTATCTCCTTGTCCTATGAACAGTCACCTTTGACTGTGTAAGATACTTATTGTTTGACTATGTTTATGTTATTAAATATATTTGGTGAGCTGCATACGAGGAGGGTAGTGCTTTGTTCGAAGAGAAGTTTATTGGCATTAGACTGCTACAGGCCTTTGCTACCACATCATAAAAAAACCATTTCAAACTCTGTCACCATATCTATAAACAGTGATTTTGACTATGTGGATATCCTTTGTTGACAATGGTGTAGTGTTGAAAATACTGATTGAAGGGCATACCAAGAAGAGAAAAAAGGTCTTGAACTAAAAAGATTGTGTTTTTCCTTCCTCTAAAAAGACAAGGCTGTCTTCTTTCCTCAAAACACCAACAAGCACGATACTCTTACCACAAGCACAAGAAAAGTCCTTTGACTGTCTTTATCCTTGTTTACTGTGCTTTCATTGTGGATATTGGCTGATTGATATACAAAGGTTGGGAAGGCAGCATTTTGAAGAACCATGGATCTTACATTAAAAAAGGGACATTTTACACAACATTTAAAATCATTGTTGCCTTATCAAACAGAGGGTTGACAGGCTGAAACAGAGTTTGGTTTGAAGAGCACATTTCAAGGACTGTGAGGCAGTTTGGTGTTTCAAGAGCGCATCTAGCCCAAGATGCCGCCTAGGTAAGATAGCAGAAGTGGGTTGCACAAGAGGTATGAGCCAATTTCTACTGAGGGAGTCATTGCACACCCATCTATCCTTTTCAATTTTCATGAGGTGGGTTGTTTGGATTTCTGCCAAAAGGTACAAGAAGTAAGAATTTTCTCACCCTTAACACATTTTTGCGCCTTGAGGTTCAAAGACAAACATTTTCAAGTGGCAGGCCTTGATTTCAAGTTCTCCTCGAGATCCATATCCAAGGCAACTAAAATCCCATACATTGGCGAGAAATGGTTCAAGCAAGCCTATTTAGACTTGGATGACTACAAACCCTTCCTCAAGCCCGAGCACAGAGAAGCATGCACTGCTATTTTCCCTTTCTCTCATCTTCTAGCCAGCTATGCTCCTCTTATGAAGATCATAATGAATTATTTCACTTGTGAAGGGAGATTTTCTTGAGTTTATGCATACCACATCCGACTGTTGATACACTTCACAAGAACCAAGCAGCTCAACCTTCCTTTCTTCTTGTGCAAGAGCATTGAGAAAATGGCCTCCTTAGTCCAGAAGAAGCCTCCATCACAACAAATAGCTTCTCTATTCCATCATTCTCTTATTAAAATCATCATCCTTCACCAGCTAGAGAAGAAAGAGGTTTCTTGGGATGTTTTCATCAGTCACCTGGATTTCTCCACTGTCCCTCCAGTCCATACATCCCCCACATTGCCTACTCATTTCCCCTTGCCTTCCTCTAGTAGACCTACTCCTAGAAGGCTTAGATTCACCACAGAACAGTCAAAAAATCATGGAGGAGGAGAGGGAAGCGGAAAGCAAGAAGAAAAGAGTGTTGAACTGCAGCAACTCAGTGATGATGAACAACAGGAACAAGAGGAATGGCAACAGTTTGGGCAACAGTTTGAGCAGCATCTTGGGCAACAAAATGAATAGGAGATTGAAGCACATTAGCAGCATGATTTTGGTGATCAAGGGCAGCAGTTTGAGCAGCATGATATTGAGGAGCAGGGGCAGACTGATGAAGATACACAGCAGCCTCTTCATGACACTCAGCAGCCTCTTCATGATGCACCACAACCTCAAGAAGGAAAAAAAATTCAAGAAGGTGAAAAGCAAGATGATAAAGGCAAAGGAATCATGCCTTCCTCTCCTAAAAAGGCCAAGCCCCAGACAAAAAGGAAGAAAGTTCCCAAGGCTGTCACACCAAATGTGACAAGAGCTCTCTGTAGCAAAGGGAAGTTGCCAAAAAATCTTTCCATTGACTTGCCTAGGAGGAAGAGCGCGAGGATAGCCTTTCAAGGCAAAGGAAAGGGCAAGGTAGGAGAATGACATGAGCATGGGAGTGCATTGGATGCCATCCCAATCCAAAGTGACGACAGTGAAAACGAGGCCCGGATTCTTGAAAACCTTCTAATCCATAGAGAGGGCCAAATTGATGCATTGGAGAATGACCTTCATCGGGCAAGGAACTTAAATCAATTCTTGCATATCCAAAATAGGCAAATGAGTATCCATATTGCTATCCATGAGACAAGGGAAACTAAGTACAAGAAAGAGGCCTCCAAAGCCCAAGCAAGGATAGATGAGCTCATAGGTGATTTTGATGAAAGTGAAGAAGAAGACCAGCCTAGGCGAAAAAGGCCTAGAACCATAGGGCTTAAAAGAGCCCTTGAGAAACAAAAAGAGGAGGAAAATGCCCTTTTCCAATCCACTCCCCTCACTACATTACTTGAGAAAGAGATTGAAAATAATAAGGAGGCATGGCTTGAAAGAGCCAATAAACATTTGGAGGGAAATTTGGAGAAGGAAAACAGGGATCTAGAGCTGCAAAGGAGAATGACGAGGCATTACAAAAAGTTAAATCAGTTTGCCCGTCGCAAGTTAAAGGCTGCCCAAGAGAAACTAAAGGAGTATAAAGGGAAGCGCTCGGCACGGAAAGGGAAGAAAGACACATTAGGACTTGACATTTTGGCTTCAGTTTCAGAGCATGTTGATACGGACCCTTGAGGGTCATACTCACTGATTTTGGGCGCATTTTGACATGTTTTGGTTTTTTGGCATTTTTGAGTTTTTTGTCAAAACTCATGAAATTCGCCATTTCATTTTGGGGATTCTTCAAAGGAGGAAAATGGTATCATTTGATGCCATAATTTCAGGAGCATACCCTCAGCAATTTTCAGGACGTTTGGAGACCATTTTCCCCTCTCAAAATGGCAAAAAATGCTCGCTTTTTGCACACTCTGCTCGGTCTATTAGCAAACTATAATTTTCTGGTTTTTTACACACAGGTGCAGTTTTGGAGGACTTCCAGGCATCGGATTGGGAAAATTTAAGTTGTTCCGGAAAGTAGACACTCATAGATTTCCAACGATCTATCATGAGCCTCGTTTCGACATCAGGAAGGCTGTTAAATGTTGCTGGCAAATCAGGGTACCTTTTGCTGATATAAATTTTGAGTATTTTTGTAATTTTTGAACCTTCAAAAATTGCTTTTTCCAAATGTGCGTTTAGCTATTTTTGCACATGGAAAATAGTGAAAAGTCAATTATTTTTCCTTTTTTAGCATTTTCTAGATATTTTATGAGATATTTTGTGCCTTGGGCTTTGCAAAGCCTCAAGGACAAGTTTAGATATTTTGATTAGGCCAATAGGATGGCATGTTGAACCATGCGGTTTTCCTCACTTAAACCTATATATTCCAAAGGCTTTCATTGTAAAACAAGGCTGAACTTGAGAAGAGAAGCAATATATGGTTATATAAGCTTTGGAAGAAATACTTGTCTTATGCTTTTGGATTGCCTCTTGGATGCTCTTGGATGAATGAAGAAGGATTGTTGTTGGATTCCATGACTTGGTAGAATGGTATAGTGTCTCTTGCTTTGTTGTTGTCTTCTATTTTTCATTCATGAATACATGTTTCTCGCTTGCTATAGATCAGTAGAGAAAAAATTTGAGATATGCCCATGGATGCACCTCAAATTTCATGTTTCTTCATAGCTTCTTTGTTTTCTTCTTCCTAAGTAACCTTAAAAAATTCTTGACTGCTCTTTAATATTTAGGATATTGTTGCTTGTTTCATTCATGGTTTTATACATGCTAAGTATGACTTACGGTACGCCCTGCTTACCTATGGATAGCTATAGTTCCATCCATGAAATTTCTCTTTGACTGATTAGATTATCATTTTGTTTGAACTAAGGAGGCCTAGTTTCGATCTAGCCCTTTGCCTAAAACTATGCAAATCTTGTTGTTCAAAGTGCCCAATAACTTGAAGTACTGTGTTTAGGTGTTCCGGCATAGTAAGTTAAGTTGTTTGTCTTTCTTAAGTGTTTTCCCCAAAGTCTGATAGCCATTTCCCAAAGTTAGAGGGTCATATACTTCTATGCATGGCTTGAATGTTTATTTTTATGTATTGATTAGCTTATAGTTACATCTTGCATGATTAATGGTTTGCCCTACCATGTTTATGTCTGCTATTAAACTAGTTATGCTTGAAACTCTTTGTTGTTCACAAACTTGATGTCCATTTACTCCATTTTGCCCAAAGATCCTTTCTACCTTGAATCAAATCGGCCCTTTAACAGCCTTGTATCACCGTCTTATAGATTTCTTGACCTTTTGACCCCATAGCCTAGTTAATCTAACATCTTGTTACCTATTTTATATCTTTGATCAGTTTCATCCCTCACAACTTAAAAAACCAAAGCCAAAAAACTTACTTCATAACTAGCCTAAAATCAGAACATAATAAGTAAACACATAGATATCCCTTATACATATAGAGAGAGCCCTCTCTGAGTCCAGGAAGGCTAGGTCCTTGGGATCCAAAGCTTGTTTTGATGTTACACTGTCATTTGGCTTGCCAATCAGCCAAATCATGGGACCCTAACATAATGGCGATCACGGTGGGACTTATTGAGTACATGACAGTCTAGCAAACTCTGATAGACTCTTTAGTCCTTCAACATTTAACTTAGACCATCAGCCTTTAGAATCATTCAGAGTAAACTCTTTGTTTCACCATCTTAGCAAAGTGATGAATCAGGTTCATAACACTCTTACATCCTAGGTTGCACATAAAACTCAGAAAAAACCACAAAAAAATCCCTTAGATTGGTTTTTGACAGTATTGGTGGTGGACCATACACGTATACCTCAAAACAACTAAAATTCACCTGGTGACTCCACTAGCCTCCAGTAGGCCTTACTACTTCACTAAAATCTAGGCTACTATCCAATTGAGCCACCTCATCGCCACACTAACATAAATGGCGATCATGGTGGGACTCTGAGTAATAAACAAACTTAGTTTCCCTAAACTTTCCAGCAACCTTAAGAACACTATCTGATTGACTTATCCCACCACTCATTAACATAATGGCGATCACGGTGGGACCTTCTAAATTAGTGACAATCTAAGTACTCCTTAGTAACTCTCTAAGTCTCATTCAAACTTAGAAAACTTAAGTGTTGTCCAAAGAGTAGAAAATAGCTCCTTCACCATTTTAGCAAAATGATGAGTCAGTTATAGGAAACTCTTCCAAACCTTAGGACTACATAAAACTCAAAAAACCCCAAAAAACTCCTTAGATTGGTTTTTTTAACAGTATTGGTGGTGGACCATACACATATACCTCAAAACAACTAAAAATGCACCTGGCGACTCCACTAGCCTCCAGTAGGCCTTACTATTTTACCGAACTCTAGGTTACTATCCAATCAACCTATCTCATCGCTCACTAACATAGCAAGAGATGGTGGGACACTGAGTACATGACAGTCTAGCAAACTCTTATAGACTCTTTAGTCCTTTAGATACTTAAACAAGCAAGCAGTCCATAGTCTCACTTAGAGTAAACTCTTTTTGTTCTCACCACCCTAACAAAGTGTTGAAACAAGTTTAGAATACTTTAACAAACCATAGGCTGCGCATAAGAACTCAGAAAAATCTTCAAAAAAAAAACATTTCCAGATTAGTTATTGGTGGTGGACCATAGCTATATCTTCACAAAAACAAGCAAGTTCCACCTGGCGACTCCACTAATCCATCCCTTTTATTTTTGACCATCCTTCACCTTAGTATAACTTTAGAGAGGCCATCCATCCAAAAAATTCACCAATATCAACCTCTCTAAACTCTAGATCTGAAATCTGGCTTCACGAAGAATCAACACCAGATCCCATCCAGACCCAAATCCCCCTATCATAGTAGATGACCCAGAGAAGATTCTATGGCAAGTTTCCAAAACTCACAATCTAGATACCGATAGGTCCATCCGTAAAACAAGATAAGTACCTGAACATCTTACTACCTTCCCAGATTCCTCTTTTGATTTAGAATCAGAAAGAACTCTTTTCAGAAGCAAGTCACATAGTAAGATAAACTTTGACGATCTTGAACCCCTAGACCCACCACAGAGTCCTAGTAGAGAAGCCTCACCTTCCACACCCCCCGAATTTCAGCTTCTCCATCACTTTGGCTCATACCATCCCAGATCTGCTCAAAACCAGGTCATTAGTCCAAGTACATCCGCCACACCTATCCAAACCACTACTGTTCAAACCACCTCAGCCCATCCCACAAGCCCTCATCTTGTACATCATCCATTAGCTCCCGTCATGGCAGCCTGGTACACACCTTTGGTGTTGCCACTACCTTTGGCTCCTCTCCCAAATAAATATCAAGACAAAATCCCACACTTTATCGGAGAAGACATTGCCACAGCTCAACAGCATATAAGTAAGATTAGCGATGCTTTTGAATACCTGGAAGTACAATACGAGACCGTCAGAATGATAATATTCGCCCAAAGCCTAGGTGGGGAACCCAAAACATGGTTGAAAAGCTTGCCTCTAAACAGCATCCACAACATCCCATAACTATGTCAAGTCTTCAAAAACAGGTGGGAAGTCCGAAAGAACCCTATTCAAATCTTATCAGAATATAACAACCTAAAACAGGAAAATGGGGAAAGTGTCCAGGCATACTGCACTAGGTTCAACAGTGTGTATAATGCCTTCCCACCTCACTTCAAACCCCCACTTGGTTTAGCCTTAGCGAAATTCCCCGAGGGTTTTGATCCAGACATGACATATCATCTGAGAGATAAGGATCCCCCTACCTTAGAGGAAATGCAACAAATAGCCATAAAATCAAAAGCCAACTTAGCAGAAAAAAGAGCTAGGACTAGATCAGAAAGAAAAGTCACATATAGAGATGAGGTCTCCACTTCATCTCCTTCCCTAGATCCTAGAATAGATGACTTAGTCAAGACCATGGCCAAAATGTGGGAAAGGATAAATGAAAAGGCCCCTATTAGGGACAATCAGCCAAACCCTCCAATCAGAAATCGGAACCAAAATTTTAGGAGGGAGCAGCCTCAAAAAAGACCCAGGGAAAATGACCAACAAATTAGGCCACCATTCAATGAAAATTATGTGGAAGAAGATGATAGGGATACAGAACCCATTGATGAAAGTCATTTGAACCTCATAGGGTCTGATAATGAGAGTGAGGTGTATCTCACGGAAGAAGAACAATCATTCTTCTCTCCAAATCAGGACGAAACCAACTATGAAGATCCCGACGATCCTGCCATAGACTTCCAGAATGCCATAATAGAAGCTCACAGGCAGTATGACCTTAGAAGCAGGAAAAATCAAGATAAATCCAAGAAAAGTAGCTCGGACACTGCTAAAACCACTGATACCATCCTTAAGAAAGAAGTCAACAGCAACAAAATCATAGTTGGGAAAAATGAACAAAACAAGGATATAATTACCCAAACTAACCCTGATTCAGATACTCCTAGTACTTCCACAAAGATTCTCGAAGTGGCTGTGGCGAACAAAATCCCGAAACAGACCCAACAAACTCAGAACATAGAGAAGGTCATGGTTGAAAAAGCTGAAACAAACATGTCCAAACTTCAGCTGCCTTTTAGCTTTGAGGGCAAGATCACCAATATTAATATCACCATGCCTCTTACCGAGATGATCACCCAAAAATCTTACAAGTCCCAAGTGTTGAAAGTCCTAAATATGGGAAGTGATGCCAACACCCTTAATCTAGCTGATGACACCCCTGAAGTGTTGTTTGGTCTGAAAGTAGAAGGAAAATTCCAAGAGGGAGCTACTCTTCCTTTTACATCAGTTTAAATATCCACGACCAAATCCTTCACAATGCCATGCTAGACTCTGGCACCTCGCATAATCTTATGCTGAAGGTTGTAATGGAAAGACTAGGCCTGGAAATCACAAGACCATACAAATACTTGTATTCATTCGATTCAAGTAGAGTCAAATGCCTAGGTTTGATCAAAGACCTTTGTTTTAGTCTGGCCCAAATACCTGCGAAACATCTAATCATGGACATAGTAGTGGCAGACATTCCCCCCAAGTATGGAATGCTTCTATCCAGATCTTGGGGAGCCAAGCTCTAAGGGAACATTCAACTGGATATGTCTTTCGCCACCATTCCTGTGTTTGACCAAACAAGAATACTTTATCGAGAGTCACACATGAAATACATGATTAGTAGCCAAGAGAGACCAGATAATATTCCAATGTATTCCGTGCATTCCGACCTGAACTCTTTTATTCTCTATACTGACGAGGACATTGAAGAACAATCAGAAGAAACTAAGGCAAACTTAGACCCACCACATCAGCTGCCCCTAGTTCTCTATGATGAACTAGATACTCAAAACTACGATGATCATAGGCAGCTGTGTCTTGATGAAAGTAGGTATGTTCCTTCTGAAATAGGAATTGAGCAAGAAGCACAAACCCTCATGTACTATCAAGCGAATTGCTCAAACCTCGGTCAAACATCAGCAGTGACCTTCGGAATTTTTTTTAGGGTAGAGGCATTAGAAGACTTACACATCACAAACCTGTTTGGAACTCAGGAGCAGGGAAGTTTAATGTTTCTACCATACCTCAAAGACTTACCACCACATGACTCTTCCACTGCAAATGAAACTTTGACCGTAGCCATAACAGCTCAAAATCTAGAAAAAATGCCTGATAAACTTCTTATGAGCAGAGATGACAGCTGCAATCGAAATGTACCCAAGTTACTTGAATTGGCTCATATTCTGTCTTTTCACCAAAAACTTATAAATGCTATAATTAGAAATCTCATACAGAATACCATTTCATACCAGGAAAACAGGGGAAAACACTGTGCCACTACTATTCCTTTAAGAAAAAACTTCGACGAGAGAAAATATAACAATCTGAACCAATCAGTAATAATCAGAGATAAAATAACTGGTCATAGGGTCTGTTTCGATTTTAGAAAAACTAATGCACATCCCTATAACAGAGATTTTGTCCTTTCTACCCAAGATCATTGTATACCGATGAAATGTGCTTTTAATCATATGTTTTTACAAGATGATGTTTCAGGTTATAGTCAAAAGATTCCCTTGCAAAGTAGACAACTTAAAGACTTTTTTCAGTATGCTGGAGGTAGTCCTAGTTTCAGACTCAGAATTGTAAAGTCACCTGATATAAAAAATATGCTCATGATAGCCATGTTTCCAATCCTGAATTTCTGCATTTTTGCATACCTTGACGACGTCATTATTTATTTAAAAAATGACCAAGAGTATATGCATTACTTAAGGAAGATGTACAGTAAAGAAAGGAGTGGAAATCAGATATACAAAGAAGTGCAGCGGGAAGATACTGGTTTGTTCAGGGATTCTTGCATGAATCCCTATGTCATGTTAGAAAGAGAAAACTTTCCAAATTTCTCTTTTCAGGAGTTGAGTGGACCGAGAGTGATAGGAGATCCTTACGAGGATAAGATGCTTAAATTTCGCCATTTCCAAGATTTTTGAGTTTGAAACACTTTCATTCATTATATATACCACTTTTTGAAAAATAGATAAACAGAAAAGTCAAAAATAGTAAAAGATAGAAAAGAGGGCGGTTGAAAAATAGGAAAAAGGCCCCATGTTCCAAAAATTAGTCCTTCGGAAAGCGCGCAAGTCTAAATGCCGCTACTTGTACTCAAATGTCTTGTTCAGCTATCTAGCCTAATCATAGCTGAACATGTTTAAATTTAATTTCTGATAAGTTAGTGAGTGAAAAAGATGGTCAAAATTGTGTAAGATTGACTTATCAAAGAGAGTAGATTAGGAAAAGATACTAGTTCCACACGCCCAAAACAGAACCAAAGAGGGAAGCAGGGATGGAAAACACATTGTACATCTTAGCCCCGTTTTTCTAGATTTCCATTTTATGCAAAATAATATTTGTGTGCAGCTTGTATTTTATGCCGCAAATGCATGACAAATCAGACTGTCTAATCCTGATTTGATCATCTTTTAAATTTCGTGTTTTAGATTAGAGAACAAAATCCTGTCAAACAGCTTAATCTTGACAGTTGATCTAGCATAGGTAGAGTAATGAAGGAGTTCATCATTTTAATCTAAACTCTCGGCAGATATAAGTGTAGAAATAGATAGGTTCATTTTACAAAAAGAAAAATATGTTGTTAAAAGGCTGCTAATTCAAATGCGCCAAAAAAGAAGAAAAAATGTTAGGAAAGATAGTGGGGTAGGTAGAAATATCATTGATGCTAATCATGTTGTCACTTTTCAGAAATAGTATCAAAGAAGAATGAAATTTTGCGCCAATGGGTAAGGCACTCGTCTTCATAAGCCAGAGATCTGAAATTCTGGACACCTCCTGAAAAGGAGCTGCCCTCCCCAAATGGAGCCACTGTTAGTCATCAGAATTTTTCACTTGTTAGTGATGACTAGTTCTCACAGCCAAGTTTTCTAGCAGCTGATCCAAAAATTTGTCATATTTTCCAGCTGGGAAAACACCCATAAAACTTTTTTCGCCCTCCTACCTTTCAGTTCGCCCACGACGAGATGAAACCTCATTATCAAATCCTACCTTGCCTCAGCCATACTAGTCTGCCCATCAGCTCTAAAGAGATAATCCAAATCTATTCAAACAGTCTCCCCTAAGTTAGGAAGTGGCGCTTTAAGACATTTCACCCTTGGCAAACTATCCAAGAGCCAACAACATCCATCTGCTATAGACCAGTCATAACAGACCTCTCACTCTACTAATAAAGTTGATCCCAGCCCTAAGTCGCGCCACTAATACACCCTTAAGTCTCAGCAATACATAGACCATAATCTCAAGCTGATTTTAGGTGTTTTACAGTGTTTGATGGATCTTTCAAGGATAAAAACATATCAGCATCTCATATGACAATTCTTGGCGCCACATGAGAAGACAGCTGCTTCTCAATGTGATCCTGAGCCTGAGATGTTTTCGACAGGGCCAAGAGTTATTCATCAAACTCTTGCGACCCCACTCACAGCCTGAAAGGACAACAGAAGAAAAATCAATAATGTCAAGAGGCTGTTGATATGACATGGCTAAGAACATCCTTCATCTATAAGAAGAGGGTTAAAGCGCCTCCTTCATCTAAAAGCAGAAGGCGATGGCCAAAAGTTGGTTTTAAGAGTTGCATCTGACTGTAAGGCAAACTTGTCTTTAATAAACACTGAAACAGTAAATAGGGTTTTCTGAAGAAAAATGATGATTGTAGGTAGAGGTGAAAGCAGTAATGTTTTCAAATTGATTTTCTTGCCATCATACATAAGAGGAACCCTTGTCAAGCATGCTCATAAAATATCATCAGACATATCGCCAAGTGAAAGGCCTCCTTCATTCATAAGTAGAGGGCCAGGGCATTGACTGTCTTCGAGGTGTGATTGATCAAAGATTAGTGCTAAGAAACAGTAAAGAATAGTTGAAACAGAGAAGTACTGTAAAGAGACCAAAAGGAAAGCAAGGGTACCACTGCAATCCAATGGGTCAAGCTTATCTCTCAACAAGGTTTCTATCAAAAGACAGTCTGCAACTCCAACAAAATAGAATTTGAAGAGTGGTTAATGAGGTGAGTCATTGCACAGGCGAAAGGACATAATAGTGATTATGTTTCAAAGGAAACTGACCCCCCAATTCACAAGAGGACAGTTTTCAGATCAATTTCATAAGTTAAAAAAAGAAAATCTGAGCTTATTTCCCCAAGAGGTACTGCAACTAGTAAACATGTTCATAAAGTACAAAAGGACTTTTGGAATACTTTCAGATTCTGAAGAGGATTTCAAAACAGATATAGACCTGTTCATTATTAAAGGGCCAGAGGTACCATATCAATACATTTTGAGTAAAGAGAGGAGGGGTAAGGAAAATTCTCTTTTCAAATGGACAAAGGTGGAAGGGCCTGAGCAAATGCAACTGCACTTTTCATCCACAGTCAGAAATGAGCTTAATAGACACCTGGCAGTCAAGTCATCTTCACAATAGGGCTTTATCATCTTTGAAGCATCCATAGCAGATAATATTAGTTCAAATTTCAAAGGGTAAATCTATTTCCCTGCAAAATGGCAAAGTGCTTCATAAACTCATTAATGTGTTATTGGGTAAATGTTACAATGTGAAAGGGGCACTAAAAAGTCAACAGTGGCAGAGCTTCTCCTTTAAAAATTCATTGTGAAAGCTCAGGCAAACGTAACTAGGTCTCACCCATGATTAGAAAGGATCATCAGTTAAAGACATGCAGCTATAGGCACAAGATGGTTTTGAGCCAGTCTCCCTCTAAAGAAGCATATATAAATACCCTTCAAATATGAAAGCACATTAAAAACAGTTGGGTTGTCAAAAGAAAACAAAGTGTTGTTTCAAAGAGAAAAAGGTTCAAAAAACCCGTACAAGACTAAACCAAGGGGTTTCATTTTATTTTCATTTCAAAAGGACAAGGGACCGTTGCAAATTCATCGAGCAAAGCATCCCTTTGAAGTTCACAAGGCTAGAGATAAAGGTTTCGAACCAATTTTCAGAGTTTTAAAGGTGTTTAAACCGCGCAGCACTCCTGTGCAACCACGCGGCGCCCCTGTGCGCAGAAATTACAAAGGACCACAAGGCTGTGCGGTGCGCCTGTAGCGGCACGCGACGCGCCTATGGCTTCTGGTCACAAGGGCCCGACAAAGCCGCCCGACCATGTTTTGCGCGACGTTCTTCACTGCAAAAGTGCCGCGCACAATTCCAACACTCAAAACACCTCAAATCAACTCCTAAAGCAGATCGAACTCTTCAAGAAGCATTGTCATCGATCCAAAGGTATTTCACATGCTTATTTTCTCTTTTAAAAATTGCTAAGACAGGATGAAAGGGTTAAAAGTCGCAGTTTAAACCATAGGTTTAAATCTTGTGTGAAGAAAAAGATTTGCTGTGGCTGGTGAAACATCAAAGCTTGTAAGTTTTATTGATATTAAAAGACCATCTAACTGCCCTCAAAATTTCAATTGAAGGAAGGGGCACAGGGTTTTAAAGGTGTGAAACAACAGGTCAGTTTTCAAACACAGTGGTCATTCCATCATGCTTCTTTGACCTTTCAAAAGTCTTTTCAGGGTGTTGAAAAGACAAAACAATGTCTTGGCTTTCTATGCATAAAACATAGCCATTGAGTAAATGTTACCATTTGCATTTCAAGGTGTTGTCAAACTAGTATGAAAGAACAGTGAAGTAACATGAGGGCAGTTTTTGTTTGAAGGGAAGTTTTATTGTTGAAATGCTACCAGACCTTTGTTAGCACATCAAACATTACAAAGCTTATCTCCTTGTCCTATGAACAGTCACCTTTAACAGTGTAAGATACTTATTGTTTGACTGTGTTTATGTTATTAAATATATTTGGTGAGCTGCATACGAGGAGGGTAGTGCTTTGTTCGAAGAGAAGTTTATTGGCATTAGACTGCTACATGCCTTTGCTACCACATCATAAAAAAAACATTTCAAACTCTGTCACCATATCTATAAACAATGATTTTGACTGTGTGGATATCCTTTGTTGACTATGGTGTAGTGTTGAAAATACTGATTGAAGGGCATACCAAGAAGAGAAAAAAGGTCTTGAACTAAAAAGACTGTGTCCTTCCTCTAAAAAGACAAGGTTGTCTTATTTCCTCAGAACACCAACAGGCAGGGTACTCTTACCACAAGCACAAGAAAATTCCTTTGACTGTCTTTATCCTTGTTTACTGTGCTTTCATTGTGGATATTGGCTGATTGATATACAAAGGTTGGGAAGGAAACATTTTGAAGAAACAGGGATCTTACATTAAAAAAGGGAAATTTTACAAAACATTTAAAATCATTCTTGCCTTATCAAACAGAGGGTTGACAGGCTGAAACAGAGTTTGGTTTGAAGAGCACATTTCAAGGACTGTGAGGCATTTTGGTGTTTCAAGAGCGCATCTAGCCCAAGATGCCACCCAGGAAAGATAGCAGAAGTGGGTTGCACAAGAGGTATGAGCCAATTTCTACTGAGGGAGTCAATGCACACCCATCTATCCTTTTCAATTTTCATGAGGTGGGTTGTTTGGATTTCTGCCTAGAGGTACAAGAAGTCAAAAGTTTCTCACCCTTAACACATTTCTGCGCCTTGAGGTTCAAAGAAAAACATTTTCAAGTGGCAGGCCTTGATTTCAAGTTCTCCCCGAGATCCATATCCACGGCGACTAAAATCCCATACATTGGCGAGAAATGGTTCAAGCAAGCCTATTTAGACTTGGATGACTACAAACCCTTCCTCAAGCCTGAGCACAGAGAAGCATGCACTGCTATTTTCCATTTCTCTCATCTTCTAGCCAGCTATGCTCCTCTTATGAAGATCATAAGGAAGTATTTCACTTGTGAAGGGAGATTTTCCCGAGTTTATGCATACCACATCCGACTGTTGATGCACTTCACAAGAACTAAGCAGCTCAACATTCCTTTCTTCTTGTGCAAGAGCATTGAGAAAATGGCCTCCTCAGTCCAGAAGAAGCCTCCATCACAACAAATAGCTTCTCTATTCCATCATTCTCTTATTAAAATCATCATCCTTCACCAGCTAGAGAAGAAAGAGGTTTCTTGGGATGTTTTCATCAGTCACCTGGATTTCTCCACTGTCCCTCCAGTCCATACATCCCCCACATCGCCTACTCATCGCCCCTCACCTTCCTCTAGTAGACCTACTCCTAGAAGGCTCAGATTCACCACAGAACAGTCAAAAGAGCATGGAGGAGGAGAGGGAAGTGGACAGCAAGAAGAAAAGAGTGTTGAACAGCAGCAACTCAGTGATGATGAACAGTAGGAACAAGAGGAAGGGCAGCATTTTGAGCAACAGCTTGGGCAACAAAATGAACAGGAAATTGAAGCACAGCAGTAGCATGATGTTGGTGATCAAGGGTAGCAGTTTGAGAAGCATGATATTGAGGAGCAGGGGAAAACTAAAGAAGATACACAGCAGCCTCTTCATGACACTCAGCATCCTCTTCATGATGCACCATAGCCTCAAGAAGAAAAACAAATTCAAGAAGGTGAAAAGCAAGATGATAAAGGCAAAGGAATCATGCCTTCCTCTCCTGAAAAGTCCAAGCCCCAAACAGCAAGGAAGAAAGTGCCCAAGGCTGTCACACCAAATGTGACAAGAGCTCTCCGTAGCAAAGGGAAGTTGCCAAAAAAGCCTTCCATTGATTTGCCTAGGAGGAAGAGCGCGAGGATAGCCTTTCAAGGCAAAGGAAAGGGCAAGGTAGGAGAAGGACATGAGCATGGGAGTGCATTGGATGCCATCCCAATCCAAAGTGATGATAGTGACAATGAGGCCTGGATTCTTGAAAACCTTCTAATCCATAGAGAGGGCCAAATTGATGCATTGGAGAATGACCTTCATCGGGCAAGGAACTTCAATCAATTCTTGCAAATCCAAAATAGGCAAATGAGTATCCATATGGCTATCCATGAGACAAGGTCAACTAAGTACAAGAAAGAGGCCTCCAAAGCCCAAGCAAGGATAGATGAGCTCATAGGTGATTTTGATGAAAGTGAAGAAGAAGACCAGCCTAGGCGAAAAAGGCCTAGAACCATAGGGCTTAAAAGAGCCCTTGAGAAACAAAAAGAGGAGGAAAATGCCCTTTTCCAATCCACTCCCTTCACTACATTACTTGAGCAAGAGATTGAAAATAATAAGGAGGCATGGCTTGAAAGAGCCAATAAACATTTGGAGGGAAAGTTGGAGAAGGCAAACAGGGATCTAGAGTTGCAAAGGAGAATGACGAGGCATTACAAAAAGCTAAATCAGTTTGCCCGTCGCAAGTTAAAGGTTGCCCAAGAGAAACTAAAGGAGGCTAAAGGGAAGCGCCTGACACGAAAAGGGAAGAAAGACACATCAGGACTTGACATTTTGGCTTCAGTTTCAGAGCATGTTGATAGGGACCCTTTAGGGTCATACTCACCGATTTTGGGCGCATTTTGACATGTTTTGGTTTTTTGGCATTTTTGATTTTTTTGTCAAAACTCATGAAATTCGCCATTTCATTTTGGGGATTCTTCAAAGGAGGAAAATGGTATCATTGGATGCCATAACTTCAGGAGCATACCCTCAGCGATTTTCAGGACGTTTGGAGACCATTTTCCCCCTCAAAATGGTTAAAAATGCTCGCTTTTTGCACACTCTGCCCGGTCTATCAGCAGACTGTAATTTTCTGGTTTTTTACACACAGGTGCAGTTTTGGAGAACTTCCAGGCATCGGATTGGGAAAATTTCAGTTGTTCCAGAAGGTAGACACTCAGAGATTTCCAACGAGCTATCATGAGCCTCGTTTTGACATTAGTAAGGCTGCCAAATGTTGCTGGCAAGTGAGGGTACCTTTTGCTGATATAAATTTTGAGTATTTTTGTAATTTTTGAACCTTCAAAAATTGTTTTTTCCAAATGTGCGTTTAGCTATTTTTGCACATGGAAAATAGTGCAAAGTCAATTATTTTTCCTTTTTTACCATTTTCTAGATATTTTATGAGATATTTTGTGCCTTGGGCTTTGCAAAGCCTCAAGGACAAGTTTAGATATTTTGATTAGGCCAATAGGATGGCAAGTTGAACCATGAGGTTTTCCTCACTTAAGCCTATATATTCCAAAGGCTTTCATTGTAAAACAAGGCTGAACTTGAGAAGAGAAGCAATATATGGTCATATAAGCTTTGGAAGAAATACTTGTCTTATGCTTTTGGATTGCCTCTTAGATGCTCTTGGATGAATGAAGAAGGATTGTTGTTGGATTCCATGACTTGGTAGAATGGTATAGTGTCTCTTGCTTTGTTGTTGTCTTCTAGTTTTCATTCACGAATACATTTTCTTGCTTTCTATAGATCAGTAGAGAAAAAATTTTAGATATGCCCATGGAGGCACCTCAAATTTCCTGTTTCTTCATAGCTTCTTTGTTTTCTTCTTCCTAAGTAACCTTAAATAATTCTTGACTTCTCTTTAATATTTAGGATATTGTTGCTTGTTTCATTCATGGTTTTATACATGCTAAGTATGACTTACGGTATGCCCTGTTTACCTATGGCTAGCTATAGTTCTATCCATGAAATTTCTCTTTGACTGATTAGATTATCATTTTGTTTGAACCAAGGAGGCCTAGTTTTGATCTAGCCCTTTGCCTAAAAACCATGCAAATCTTGTTGTTTAAAGTGCCCAATAGCTTAAAGTACTGTGTTTAGGCGTTCTGGCATAGTAAGTTAAGTTGTTTGTCTTTCTTAAGTGTTTTCCCCAAAGTCTGATAGTCATTTCCCAAAGTTAGAGGGTCTTATACTTCTATGCATGGCTTGAATGTTTATTTCTATGTATGGATTAGCTTGTAGTTACATTTTGCATGATTAATGGTTTTCCCTACCATGTTTATGTCTGCTATTAAACTAGTTATGCTTGAAACTCTTTGTTGTTCACAAACTTGATGTCCATTTACTCCATTTTGCCCAAAGATCCTTTCTACCTTGAATCAAATCGGCCCTTCAACAGCCTTGTATCACCATCTTATAGCTTTCTTGACCTTTTGACCCCATAGCCCAGTTAATCTATTACCTGTTACCTATTTTATATCTTTGATCAGTTTCATCCCTCACAACTTAAAAAAACAAAACCAAAATACTTACTTCACAACTATCCTAAAATCAGAACATAATAATTAAACACACAGATATACCTTATACATATAGAGAGAACCCTCTCTGAGTCTAGGAAGGCTAGGTTCTTGGGCTCCAAAGCTTGGTTTGATGTTACACTGCCATTTGGCTTGCCAATCAGCCAAATCACGGGACCCTAACAAAAGGGAAAAAGATAGAAAACCCCATCATGCCAAGGGAACGACAACCTTACGCATTGAGCGATATTGTAGGCCACCCTACTAATATCTGCCCGGAGTTGGATGAATATAAACCTCTCCTAAGCTCCAAAAGAAATTCCACAACCAAAATTTCCCATAAAAAGGAACTAGCCACAAAAAACCAGGGCAAAGCATTGCGTACCAACCATGAATGCGCTATCTGCAACAATTATGGGAATTATACTCATCATTGTCAAGAAATACCACGATATAGGGATGCCTTACATGCCCTAGAACATTCATATCAGGAGGATCACCTCATGCTGTCAAATGGGGAAGAACTTCGAGTCATATTATACCTTCAAGAGGCAGGGCAGTCACTAGAAAGACTCATGTTTGTTCCTCCTCCTCTGGTCCAACGTTGTGCACTCTACAAAAAACACAATCATTTCATCGCTGACTGTGTAGCCCTTTAGTTGTTTCAAATATGGTATCCAATTGACCGTGTATACTATGTTGGCCTACGAGCAGCCTAGTATTCATGTCAGATATGTTTTGGTGATAACCCATTACATCATTGCCATTAAATCCCTTGATTTAGTTTAGCATTAACCATTTTACGCATGACCATAATTCACCTCTCACTAGAAGACGACTCAGATAGAGAATCCATGGAGAGCTCGACAACGCAAGAGGAGGTGACAAGCATATCCATCCTCTTTCTGTCAGTAGAAAAGTAGTCAATTGGGGGGTACATAGTCACCCCCAACCGCCCTCCAAGGAGAATACCAACTTGTGCGTTATGCAATGCACATAACCATTTGGTCGCCAAATTCCTAGACCTAGAATCACTACGCAGATGGTACCCAATCACCTCACTAGCTATAAGGGAAGGGAATACCTAAGAAATACATTCTTGTCTAGTATTTCATAGCAACCATCATGCTCAACATTCTACTTATATAACTCGAGTGCGCCCACTAATCGACATCATACGTTCATTAGAAACACACCATCGGGATATATTCAGTCTTGAGTTTAGAGAACCTAACATAAGGCAGCCTACCCCATATCAATACCAAAGAAATGGGCGAGTCAAAAAGATGCACTGCCCTAACAGGGCTCATGTCCAGGCTAGGGAGACATGTGGGTTGTGCAACAAAATTGACCACCAGGTCAATCAGTGAAAGAAATTGAAGCACCTCACGAACAGCTTTCACATGGTCTCCCTGTTGGAACAGAGTTCCCTAAGTTGTGTTTTTGATACAATTTTGTAATAGTTGGTCTTTCATAGGGGTTTTAGAGTAGATTAAAGCCCCAATGTTTTTTAATGGGTTAAAGGATAAACCTAGGGTCCACAAACCACGGTTTGCGAACCATAGGATAGCAAAGGCTACGATGATATAAATAGATAGATAGTTGGGTCTAGCAGGTAAGAAGAAGTAAGATTGATGTTGCATACGAACTGTTGAGATCTGTCTTGGGTTTTTAGGGGTAAGGACTCCTGTTGGCTGTGTGCGCAAAGATCCTTAGTCCTGCTGTGTGTGGAGCCCATTGGTTGTGTGCGTGGGCTATGTCTTGGGTTGTAATTGGGTTTTTAGATACTAATGAATGCAGAATATATTTGAAGTATCTTGTGATATATGGAATGATTGTGTTTATTACTGAAGTACATCTATGTCATTGATTTAGACTGCGAATGTTTCTGTGATCTATGAACTAGCTACGATTATAATGTTCTGTGATAGTAATTGTTGATGCACACGTTGATGCGAATGTATTCATCAGATCTATTAATGGTAGTAGCTTTGTTATTTTTATATGCTAATAATAGACCCATTATGTGCAAACCTGATAGTTCAACGGAGATCTGCCTTAATTACCTACTCTCTCCTAGGGTGCGGAAACCTGGTTCCAGCATCCTCTAATACTACTTCGGGTGAGACCTTGGCCTGCGAAAGTAGGTCATTGCCAAAAGGGCCAGTAGTATAGGGGTTTGTTGGAAAACCTTAACCTCCGAACCTGGGTCAGGACCCCTCAAGCCAACAAATAGTTCTGTTGCTGGGACTGGGAGCATTTTGAGAGAGAGATCGGGTAATGCCATGAGGCCAGTGGAGACCTGAGAAATTGGAGCTCGAAGACTAGTTTGAAAAACAGATTCAGGAATTTTATGTAAAGGAGAATCGCAATACGAAGATAAAAACTGAGAAGTGGAAGAACAAATACATTTTCACCGAAGTATACGAAATTTTCTTTGTAACTTTTATGCACGAGCTCCAAGAGTGGTTAACAAGGCTCGTAGACTTCCATACGTGTTGGAAGGATGATCAGATTACGCAGTGGAATCCGGAATTGATTCAATAGTTGGAGAAGACTAACAACACGATCACTCAAACGGTAGATCAATGGTGGATAGCATGCTAGGAGGGTTTGAAATGGAATTCACAGTCGATCAGTTCATGTCCTACTCTGAGGCGGAATGGAGATTCTTCAAAGGATTACATGGTAAGTCCTTGTGAACATTGCCATTACTAATTAAAATATTACTATGCGAAAAAGGCATTCTTTTTAGCCACACCGAATGAATGACCTTTGATCAGAGCAAGAGTATAACACGAAGTGGTAAGTACTAACGAACCAACCAAGAGGGGGATAGATCCATCTACAGTCCATTAATAGAATCGGTTACACATGCAGGAAGTAGTCCTCCAGCTACACCACCTTTGAGTCAACATAAGGGAAGGAACTCCCCCACACCTCCGCCACCACCAGAAGAAGATATGGCTGCACATATGAAGCTACCCACCTTCAAGGGTATATGAGATGAAGATATGGACCGATTTTGGTTCGTAGCAGAATCAGTATGGACTGCGCAGAATGTGGCTAGTCATGCTATAAAGAAGGCTCAGCTATCCCTCACCTTTGAAGGGAGGGCCCTGGATTGGTACATGGGGTATGTAGTCCAGCATGCAGATCCATATATTCAAGAGATTAAGAATGCTTTAAAATAACAGTTCCAGAAGCCTAAATCCTACTCTCGGCTAGTGGTTGACTTGAAATACTTTAGACAAGGACCCACTGAGTCGGGATGGGAGACTGATCAGCGACTGAGAAAGGTTATCAGGGATGGGGAGTTTCAGTATGATAACATACAACATAAGGAATGGTTCATTTCCATGCTATTACTTCACCTGCGTGGACCTATGGGTCAGCAAGTGATTGAGATGCAAGAGAAAGCCTTAGACACTGCTATGAAGCTAGAAGTTGTGCCAAGAGATGATGCCCATTTTGGGGTACAATACATATAGGGACAGCTGGAGGCAATGCACCTTGAAATCCAGAATTTACAGAAAGAGCGAGTAAAAGAAGCTAGCCCAGAGCAGACGGCGAAGTTAAACCATTCCTACAGGCATGTATGAAGCTTCTACGAAACCAGAAGGCAGTAAAAAATATTCAAGCACTGATAGACATCTGCGTAGAAATAATTCACCCTCCCACAGACGTTAAATATGTTCAAAAAATATACAAGCGTAAGAAACGCACTGGTCAGGAAATGCAGCTAATAGTGCAGATTGACGACTATGAAATGGATCAAGTCATCCTGGATTTGGGATCTAATGCAAACGTCGTACCCAAGTAGACATGGCAGAGGATGGGAGAACCTAAGATGGAATGGTCCATTATATAGTTGCGCATGGCTAACCAACAGAAGATCATACCATCGGGGAGATTGTCAAGAAGTATGGTAGATATCGCAGGGGTTAAGGTACATGCAGATTTCAAAGTAATTCAGATTGTGGAGGATGTGGACCCTTATCCTGCAATCCTGGGATTGGATTGGGCGATAGACATGGGAGGCATTATCAAATTCAAAAAGAGAAGCATGGTTTTTGAGAATGAGGGTACGAGAGTGATATTTTTTCTAGACCCTACGGAAGGAGAGCGGTATACAGAGCCTGTGTGCGAAGAAGATGATGTAGATCATATTTATAAACTCACCGCCCGGGATGAGGATTGGATTAATCCTACACTTGATGGCGTACTTTTCTAGGAGAAAGACATCGAATGCCTCTATGACTCCGATGGGGAGATTGAAAATTGGCAGAATCGGTTACATGATGTATCTACGCTACAGTGTCTGAGGATCATGAAGAGCTTCCGATGTATATCCTCAAAGGTAAGAGAGTTTCCTTATTTTGATGGGTTTGGTATAATTAAGGATTTTCTAAGAACATTTGAAGCAGAAGTCCCAAGGGAGTGAAGAATGTGAGCGCTTAACCTAGCCATGCGCACAACCCCTGCACAGTGGTGGGAAACTCATAAGGGGACATTCCAGGATTGGGAGGAATGCCGAAAGATGATGATCCTATGGTTTGAACCCCTGGTTCACCTATGCATGGAGAATTTTCTTGGCCAAGGAGACTCGCACAAGCACATGGCCGCATGGATGGAGGTATGGTGTGAGAGGACCATGGAAGAATGGGTCCACTTGTTTATTCATGCCTTGGGGCCAATCCCCACTGCATGGTATCTAGATGTAGAACTACATCAGCGTACTTGCCACTGGGAGACCATGAAGGATGATTTTGTGGGGAAGTTCAGGTTGATAGGCGGCATTAAGGCACTAGACGAGACCCTGCAAGGTATAGATGCCCTAGTATTTGATGAATCATGCCCTCGTATATAGTAGGCACCAGCTTGGGATACGCAGATGCGAGATATTGTTAACTGCTACAATCTATCAATGGAGGAATGTAATGAGGACCCGCGAAATATCACTCTCCCGGAATCGAAGGGAGAGCACATAGTTGTTGGACCCCCGCTGCAAATCGTTGATGTGACCAAGCCTCTTAAGCTAAGGGAAATCAATATTGGAATAGAATACCAACCTAAGCTAGCTAAAATTATGGACTACTGGGATGATGATACTGTTGGGAAAATCGCAGAGCTTCTCACAGAGTACCAGGACATGTTTCCTATGAAATTCTCAGAACTCAAGGGGATTACATGGGACCTAGGGGTCATGTGCATCGCTTTAAAACTTGATGTACGCCATGTTAAGCAGCAAAATTACCGATTGAACCCCAAGTATCATCATGAATTTAGGGAATAAATTGACAAAATGATAGCCACAGGTATCATCGAACTAGTAGAACAGTCAGATTGGGTGTAATATCCCAAAATGGGAATGCAGCAGTGCATGAGCACAATACTGGAATATCAGGGTGAAATTAAGTCATAAAATGTGTTGAGAAACACATATCCATCAAATGAATGAAACAATAGCAAAAAGAAGCACTTCTACATCCTCCCAAGTGGGGAAAATGCAGCAAATAGACCCAAAAAATGTTATTTCTTGAAGATTGAGTTATAACAGGGGAAAATAATGGTTGTATCCCTTATCATATGTATTAAGGCCCTCACATACCAAAGAGAAACAAAAACAAATCTCTTTTGATAAGTTAAATAGATCTCTCAGCCTTAAAATGACTTAAAAATATCCAAACCCCGTGACTTAAGCTATACAGAAATTCCTAAAGCATGCACAGTGTGATTTTAGAGGGTTTCTACAAAATTATAATATGGAATCATGGATCTGGAGTTTCATTGGACAATATGCTAAGAAAACAGAGATCTAGCCTCTTCAATGTATTATGGAAATAACCCAGCAAGGGTTTCTTGAGAGCACAAGTACAAAAAGAGAAAATCTGAATATTCAGCTCTAAAAAATGATGTCTTACTACAACATTACAGAAATATGGCTCAATAATATGAAATAGCGATGATAATCCCTTCCTCTAGATTTCCGGGAGAAAGGTTGTCCCTTTTCCAAGGAAACTAGCTCAAGAACAAGGACTTTAACCTTGCTGCAGCAATTCTATGCAAAATGACGCAGTTCCTACAAGGGACTGCACTATAGGAGATGAGTAACAGTGTGGCCAACTGCCAAGATGTGAAATAAGCCCAAAAATCTTCCTAGCTGATTTCTCAAGAGAAGGAAGGCACCCTCTATTAAGAAACAGATCCGGAAGTGGTGTTATCAAACCTCCACTACAACACCCTACAACACAGCAATATTTTGCTACAGAAATAATGCTGACGCTGAAGAATGGTGCTTGGCCTCAAGCCTAGATGTGGAGCAAAATAGAACAGAGCTCTCCCAAGAGGCCTCTCAAGGGAAGAGGTGGGATTCCCGCTCGGGAACACCCTGTGCTAAACATCACTGCAACCCTGCTAAACAGCAAGAGGAAGCCAAGTCTAAACAGACCAATATCAAATGATAATCAAAATAATGAAGAAGAAAGGCTCCCATCCTATCCATATATAGCAAGTGAACCTCTTCACATTGGGTCCTATCCATATGTGCCATCAAGCTCGTGCAAGTTGTCCTCCACCAAAACTGCGATGTTCATCAAGGAGATTCAATGTATCTAGATAGCTTTGTTGACTTGGTCAAAGTTGACTAAATCAACATGATCCCATCTCTGTTCACACCCAAGGGTGCTCATATTAGCTGCTTATTCTTCCTCATTTCACATTAGGAGTGTTATTGATCCTGTTAGGGTCCCGTGATTTGGCGGATTGGCAAGCCAAATGACTGTGTAACATCAAACCAATCTTTGGAGCCCAAGGACCTAGCCTTCCTGGACTCAGAGAGGGCTCTCTCTATATGTGTAAGGGATATCTGTGTGTTTGCTTATTGTGTTCTTATTTTAGGCTAGTTATGAAGTAGGTTTTTTAGTTTTGGTTTTTAGGTTGTGAGGGATGAAACTGATCAAAGATATAAGATAGGTAAAAAGATGTCAAATCAACTGGGCTATGGGGTCGAAAAGGTCAAGAAAGCTATCAGATGGTGATACAAGGCTATTGAAGGGCCGATTTGATTTGAGGTAGAAAGGATCTTTGGGCAAATGGAATAAAATGGACATCAAGTTTGGGAACAACAAAGGATTTCAAGTATAACTAGTCTAATAGCTGACATAAACATGGTAGGGAAAACCATTAATCATGAGAAATGTAACTATAAGCTAATCTATACATAGAAATAAACATTCAAGCCATGCATAGAGATATATAACTCTCTAGCTTTGGGAAATGGCTATCAGACTTTGGGGAAATACACTTAAGACAGACAAACAACTCAAAATACTATGCCGGAATACCTAAACACAGTACTTCAAGTTATTGGGCACTTTGAAAACAAGATTGCATAGTCTTAGGCAAAGGGAAAGATCAGAACAAGACCTCCTTGGTTCAACAAATGACAATCCAATCAGTCAAAGAGAAATTTCATGGATGGAGCTATGGCTAGCCATGAGTAAGCAGGGCATACCGTAAATCATACTTAGCATGCATAAAACCATGAATGAAACAAGAAACAATATCCTTAAGTTATTAAAGAGCAATCAAGAATTCTTTAATGTGACTAAGAATGAAGAAAACATGGAAGCTATGAAGAAACAGGAAATTTGAGGTGCCTCCAAGGGCATGTCTCAAATTTTTTCTCTACTTTTCTATAGCAAGCAAGAAACATGGATTTATGAATGAAAACTAGGAAACAAAACAAAGAGAGAGACACTATACCATTCTACCAAGTCATGGAATCCAACAACAATCCTCTTTCATCATCCAAGAACATCCAAGAGACTATCCAAAAGCATGAGACAAGTATTTCTTCCAAAGCTTATATAACCATATATTTCTTCTATCATCAAGTTCAGCCTTGTTTACAATGAAAGCCTTTGGAATATATAGGCTCAAGTGAGGAAAACCTCTTAGTTCAATTTTCACTCTCATTGGCCTATTCAAAATATCTAAGCTTGTCTTTGAGGCTTTGCAAAGCCCAAGGCACAAAATATCTCATAAAATATCTAAAAAATGCTAAAAGAGGGAAATAAATTGACTTTTCATAACTTCTCATGTGCAAAAATAGCTAAACGCACATGAGGAAAAAGCAGTTTTTAAAGGTTAAATTTTTACAAAAATACTCAAAAATTACATTAGCAAAAGGTCCCCTGACTTGCCAGAAACTTTTGGCAGCCTTCTCGATGTCAAAACGAGGCTCATGATAGCTCATTGGAAAGCTATAAGTGTCTACGTTTTGGAGCAACTATAATTTTTCCAATTGGATGCCTGGAAGTCTTCCAAAAATAGACCTGTGTGTAAAAAACCGAAAAATAAGGTTTGTTGATAGACCGGGCAGAGTGTAGAAAAAGCGGGCATTATTCCCCATTTCAAGGGAGAAAATGATCTTCAAATGTCCTGAAAATCGCTGAGTGTGTGCTCCTGAAATTATGGCATCCAATGATACCATTCTCCTCCTTCGATGATCCTCCAAAATGAAATGGTGAAGCTCATGAGTTTTGACCAAAAACCCAAAAAATGCCAAAAAACCAAAATATGTCGAAAAATGCCCAAAATTGGTGAGCATGACCCTCAAGGGTTCTCAGCAACATGTTGTGGAGCAGAGGCCAAAATCTGAAGTCCTGATATGTCTTTTCTCAGTTTCCATGCCGGGCGCTTCCCTTTAGCCTCCTTGAGCTTTTCTTGAGCAGCCTTCAACTTGCGCCGGGAAAACTGATTTAACTTTTTGTAATGCCTCGTCATTCTCCTTTGAAGGTCTAAATCCCTATTTTGCTTCTCCAATTTCTTCTCCAAGTGTTCATTGACTCTCTCAAGCCATGCCTCCTTATTTTTCTCTATCTCCTGTTCGAACAATGCAGTGAGAGGGGTAGATTGGAGAAGGGCATTTTCCTCTTCTTTTTGCTTCTCAAGGGCCTTTTTAAGCCCCATGGTTCTTGGCCTCTTTCGCCTAGGCTGATCTTCTCCTTCACTTTCATCGAACTCACCCATGAGTTCTTCCAACCTTGCTTGGGCTTTGGAGGCCTCCTTCTTGTACTTGGTCACCCGTGTCTCATAAACAGCCATATGGACACTCATTTGCCTATTTTGGATTTGCAAGAATTGATTGAAATTCCTAGCTCTATGAAGATCATCCTTCAAGGCATCAATTTGGCCTTCTCTATGGATTAAGAGGTTTTCTAGAATCCGGGCCTCATTATCACTATCATCGCTTTGGATTGGGATGATTTCGAATACACTCTCTTGTTCATGACTTCCTTCTACTTTGCCCTTCCCTTTGCTTTGGGTGGCTATTCTAGTGCTCTTCCTCCTGGGCAAATCAATCATGGGCTTCTTTGGAAACTTTCCTTTACTTCGGAGGGCCCTTGTCACATTTGGAGTGACAACCTTAGGCACTCTCTTCTTTGATGTCCAGGGCTTGGAATTTTTAGGAGAAGAGGGCATGGCCCCTTTACCTTTGTCACATTTCCCTTTTTCTTCTTGAGGCTATTCCTCTCGAAAAGGTTGTTGTTCTTGAGGAGGCTACTGTTCTTGTGGAGGTTGCCTTTGCTCATCACTGTCATGCCCTTGTTCATCATCTTCATTCTGCTGCTCTGTCTCACAAGGCTACCCCTGTTGAACACTATCATCCTGCCCCTGTTCATCATGATGTAGCTGCTGTGTGTCCTTATAAGGCTGTTGTTCACCCTCGTCATGAGTTTGTTGTTCACCCTCATCACTGTCATGATGTTGTTCAACACTTTCTTCCTCCTTCTCATTTCCTTCTTCCTCTTGTTGGTCACTTTTTTCTCCTTCTTCATGTTCCTTTGCTTGTTCTGTAGTAAACTTGAGCTTTTTAGGAATAGATCTACTAGAAGAAGGTGAGGGATGATGAGTAGGAGGTGTAGGGGATGTATGGACCAGAGGAACAGTGGAGAAATCTGGATGAGTGATGAAAACATCCCAAGAGACCTCTCTCTTTTCAAGTTGATGGAGAATGATGATTTTGATGAGAGAGTGATGGAAGAGACAGGCTATTTGCTGTGAAGGAGGCTTCTTCTAGATGGTGGAGGCCATTTTCTCAATGCTCTTGTGTAAGAAAAAAGGAATATTTAGCAATCTGGCTCTAGTGAAATGCATGAGAAGTTGAATGTGATATGCATAAATTCGGGAGAATATTACCTCACAAGTGAAGTACTTCATGATAATCTTCATGAGAGGGGCATAGCTGGATAAAAGATATGAGAAAGGGAAAATAGAAGGACATGATTCTCTATGCTCAGGCTTTAGGAAGGGTTTGTAATCATCTGAGTCCAAATGTCTTTGCTTAAACCATTTCTCGCCAATATAGGGAATTTTGGGGGCTTTGGAGATGGATCTTGGGGAGAACTTGAAGTTAAGGCTTACCAACTAGAAATGCTTGTCTCGGAACCTCAAAGCGCAAAGGTGTGTCAAAGGAGAAAAACTCTTCACCTCTTGCTCCCTTTGACAGAAATCTAAACACCCGACCTCATGGAAATTGAACAAGACTGATGGGTGGGCATTCACTTCTTCACTGGAAATAGGTTCATATCTCTTATGCAATCCACTCCTACTATCTTGCCTGGGAGGCATCTTGTTATGGATTCTCTCTGCAAAACCAAACTACCTCAAAAATGTTTTCAAGAAATGTGTTTTCAAACAAAACTTTGCCTTCTTTGTCAATCACTTGTTTGATCAAGGTAAATTTGCCCCAAAGCTGTGTACCAAGTTTTCTTTGCTATTAGGTCCCTGCTCCTCTCAGAACACTTCCCTTTCTCTTTGTATGACAATCAACAGGTAAATTTAATAATAAGCACACAGTCAAATAAAATGCATACACACAGTCAAAGGGTCACTGTGTTTAGGTAAGGTCATCAAGCTCCTTGTGTTTTGGTGTCAGCACAAACGACCTTGTAGTAGGAAAACACCCTTCTAATCAAGATACTGCTCTTGTATTTACTACTCCTCACCCATAGTTTAGACAGAAAACCTCCAAACTGAAAAATATAACTTCACTCACTAATTCTGCTTCATGGAACGAAAGAGAAACACTGTTTTTTCCCTTTTTAACACATAGAGGAGACTTTTGAAAGGACAAAAATACTCATTCAATGATTATTGTTCATGAAAATAGGACCACTGTTTTACTTTTCAACTACTGTGTTTCTCCCTTTAAACACTATCCCCGCCTTTCAATATTGTTTTGAGGGCAGTTTATAAAGTCCTTTGACATCAATAAAATACACCATTTTTCCTATGTCAGTGCTGGGCAATCATAGCTATTGCATGTCCGGATCTTTAAACAAAAACATCAACCCTCCTTAACACTATCTTCACCAACGCATACAGCTGACAGAGTTTATGTTTTGTGATACAATAGTTAGGATGTCCTTAATGCTTGACAACCCCACTAGAATAGGAGTGTGATGCTTTAGCATTTTTAAGGGCATTTTTAGGCTCTTTTAAGTTAGAATTAACACTTCACTCTCAACCAACTGTAACTTTCTTTCAAATCCTTCACTTAAATTACCTTGATTTATACCAAGACTTTCACTGCCTCAAACACCATCTAGCAGTTTGAATTTAGCAAGGGGGCAAAACAAAATACCTTGAAACACGATGGCAGCCTTGTTCGAGGAGTTTGATCAGCTCTAAGATTGGTTGGGAGGCATTTTGATCGCTTGAACATGCGCAACACATTTGATAGGAAAGATGCCGCACAAATGGAAAGGTGTCGGGTCATTGTCGGGCCTTTGCGACTGGAGCTTACAGGCACGTTGTGCGCCGCTACAGGCATGCCGCGCCACAATGTATTCCCTTTGTAAAATCGTGCCAGAACGCGTTGTGCAACTGTACAGGCACGCCGTGCGGTCTTCAAGCCCAAAAAACCTGTGATTTTTTCTCAAAACTTCTTTCTCCGGTCTCGTGAACAGCTAAGCAGAGTTGTTTGTTCTTTGGAGATGCAAAATGGATCTTGGAAACGGTCCTCTTATTCTTTTTGAACGTAAAAAGCCAAGTACCCTTTCACACTTGCTTTGTGAGGTTTTTTGAAAACTTTTGAAAATGTCTTTGGGATTTAGAACAAAACGTGAAGCTTATCTCTTTTTAAAACCTAACCCGAGGCTCTTTTTGTTTAGGTGAATGTCATAGTGGTAATGACCATTTCCTTTGTGAGCCTCACCCCTTTTTTGAAGTAAGACAAACTTCTTCAAGAAATTTAAAAATTTCACTGCTTCTCATTTAGGAATGAAAGGTTGTCTTCTTTTTCTAATATCTGTGCTGTGGAAAGAAGTTCTGCTCTGAGCCACTATGGCTCATCTTCTGTCACTTTTGATTAGTTGGAAAAAGTTTTTATGGATAGAAAGAGAAAAACCTCTGAATATCATCATCACCTATTTGTTTTTTCTTATTTGAAAAAGGATTCCTGTAGAGAGACCTTGTGTTAAGTGAGGTTTTCTTTGATACTATGAGAGATATAGCTTCACCCTTTTGAAACTTTCATCAACCATGTCTACTCCTGATGCTTTGGATATGGTCACGCTCATTGTGAAAACTAAATGAGGTGGCATGTGTTGTTGGTGCTTCCTTTTTGACTGTGGGTAGAAATAAAACAGAGGATGATGTACTTAGAGTTGAAAAGTGCACAAGGGAAGTATGTCCCTTTGTTTTTCTGTGAAGGAGGTCTGCAAAAACACGAGTTTTCATTCATTTAACCCTTTTTGAGAGCATCCCCTTTAGAATATTTACCATATGCCATGATCGCTTTTCAACCTCTGTCTTAACCAGCTGAATAATGTTTGATGAACATACTGACAGTGGTTTCCTTTATACTTGATGGCAGGGGTCACTTTGAGTCCAAGACTGTTTGACTCTTTTGACCATCTGCTTCATAATATTTCTTCACTTATGATCAACCTATAAGCTTTGCCTTGTAATTTAAAATATAATGAAACTCATGCCGACCATTTTTAAAGCCCACTGATTTACCTCTGCCTTTTAATCATCATTTTCATGCAGAAGCCCTTATTTGTTGTCTCATTGTACCTAAAAAATGTCCTCTAATCAGTGCAGATTCTTGAAATCAAATTTTATCCATTAGCGCTCTACTTATAGATGGAGGCACTCTCAACCCTCTGCTTGTGAAATGAAGGAGGTTCTTCAGTCTTCAAACCCTCTACTTATAGATGAAGGAGGCTCTCTCAGTCATGTCATATCATCAGCCCTTTGACAGTGTTATTTTTCCTTTCACTGTCCTTTCATGCTTTGACTGTGATCGCAGGAGCTTAATCAAACAATTTTCTACTCTGTAGCTGCATCCCAGGCTCAAAATCACATTGAGAAGCAGCTGTCTTCTCATTTGGAGCCAAATATTGTCTTCTGGGATGCTGTTATGCCTCTGTCCTTGAAAGATCCATTAAAACACTGTAAAAACACCTAGAAGTTTGACTTATGGTCCATGTATTGCTGAGACTTTAGGGTGTATTAGTGGCGCGACCTAGGGCTGTAACCAACTTTATTTGCAGAATGGGAGGTCTGTTATGACTTTTTTGTAGCAGATGGAGTTTCTTTGGCTTTAGGATAGTTTTCCAAGGGAGAAATGCCTAAAGCACCACTTCCTAACTTAGGGGAGACTTCTTTGGACAGAATTTGATTGTTTCTTTGGAGGTGATGGGCAAACTAGTATGGCTGAGGCTAGATAGGATTTGATAATGAGGTTTCATCTCGTCATGGGTGTACTGAAAGGTAAGAGGGAAAAAAAAGTTTATGGCTGTTTTCCAGCCGAAAAATTTGACAAATTTTAGATCAGCTGCTAGAAAACTTGGCTGTTACAACTAGTCATCACCAACAAGTGAAAAATATTGATGACTAACAGTGGCTCCATTTGGCGAAGGCAGCTCCTTTTTAGGAAGTGTCTAGAATTTTATATCTTTGGCTTATGAAGACCAGTGCCTTACCCATTGGTGAAAATTTCATTCTTCCTTGATGCTACTTCTGAAAAATGACAGCATGATTAGCATCAATGATATTTCTACCTACCTCACTATCTTTCCAAACATTTTTTCTTCCTTTGGGTGCATTTGGACTAGCTACCCTTTTGAAAATATATATTTTTTATTTTTGGAAAATGAACCTATCTAATTCTACAGTTATATCTACCGAGAGTTCAGATTAAACTGATGAACTCCTTCATTACTCTACCTATGCTAGATCAACTTTCAAGATTAAGCTGTTTGACAGGATTTTGTTCTCTAATATAAAACATGAAATTGAAAAGATGATCAAATCAGGATTGGACAGTCTGATTTGTCATGTATTTGCGGCATGAAAGACAAGCTGCACACAAATATTATTTTTCATAAAATGGAAACTAGGAAAAACAGGGCTAAGATGCACAATTTTTTTTTCATCCCCGCTTCCCTCTTTGGTTCTGTTTTGGGCATGTGGAACCAGTATCTTTTCCTAATCTACTCTCTTTGATAAGTCAAGACTACACTATGTTGACCATCTTTTTCACTCACTAACTTATCAGTAAATAAATTTAAACATGCTCAGCTATGATTAGGCTAGATAACTGAACAAGACATTTGAGTACGAGTAGCGGCATTTAGACTTGCGCGCTTTCTGAATGACTATTTTTTGGAACATGGGGCCTTACCATTGCTTTTAGAAACTTCCCTCTTTTTCTACTTTTTATGTTTTTGTATTTTATGCTTTTTCACTTTTTCTTCAAACAATCTAGAACTGAAAAGATGCTCACAAGGCTGAGCTTATTTTCCACTGTTGTCTATCTATCCTAATCTAATCGATACACAATAGACTTTTATTTGGTGAACTCTCTTTTCCAATGTAACCAATCAAGTAGATGATTACATGGGTGACTCTAGTTTAGTTCTTTCATCATGCTGAAGTAACGAAAAGGCCACTTCCATTTGGCTTGTTTTCGGACAATAGTGCTTAAGTTTTTTCTCATTCCTTGTAGCAACTTGTTCATGGTAGAACACACTACTCCTTCTTTAAAGGTTTCTAGGGAAACAGCAAAGGGGTCTTCGAATAGTAGCTGGCCTAGAGGATTTGAACAATAAACCTCATTTAGGATTACTCCCTCCTTTACTTGACTAACCTTGGGATTCTTTTGAGAAAGAACCCCTTCTCCCTCTTTATGATTATCTGATTTGTTAACTTCAGAAAGTAATGTTATGCTACCTTCAAGAAATATTGGTACACCCTGATTTAGTGAGATGATTCTTGTTTGTGAGCCATTATCCTGATGAGTAAGACTATTCTTTAGCACCAGGTCTTCTTGAGAAGAAATTTTACTATCAGCATCAGTCTGTTCTATACTTTTAGTATAAGAAAATGCATTAGTAGATAAATCAATAGTAGAACACATATACATATATTCTTTACAAAAAGGTTTGGATGTTGGATGTATGCTTAGGATTTCATTGGTTTCTTCTTTTGTTGAAAGGGGTGGTGTCTTTCTCTTTTTCTGGGTGGAACTATGCTGTCTTTCTTCCTTTTGTGAATGCTCACAAGGATGAATGTATTTTTGAGGAAGTATATCAACCTTAACAACAATTTGTTATATTGTTTCTTTATGAGCAATTTCTTTAGTAGGTAAGGCAGTAGTGGATAACATCTGATCTATTTCCTTTTCAGTTAAAGGAGGAGGTTTTTTCTGTTTTCTTTGGATTGGGCAACAATTTATTTCCATTTTTTGTGGAAGTTGATCTTGTGGCTGAATGTCCTCCTGTATTTTACAAGGAAAGGCATATGGATTGTTATTTGTTTCAACCTTTTCAAAGAGCTCTTGTGGATCCTCTCTTATTTTTTGATGGATTTCATCTAGGATCAACTCTTCTTGGTCATCTTGATGGTTAGTTTTGGTAAGAAAATTATGGATCTCCTCTAAATAATCCTCAGGATGCCAATTTCCTAAGTTTTCATCAATGCTTACAAGGTGTTGTATGAGGTTTTCAAATTGATCACAACAATTTTCAACCAATGATAGAGATGTAAAATGCCCTATATAGTGTTTAAAAAATACTTTGTGGAAATCCTTCAAAGAAAACAAGATGCCAGGTTCTAGGCCTTCATACCATTCTCTTGCTTTTCCTTCTAATGTACCCATGAAAATTTTCATGAGGCAATCCTCATTCCATTCAACCTTTAACCTCCATACATGTATATGAAAATTGATGAGGTGTAACAATGGGTCATCAACCTTTTCATCTCGAAATATAGGTAGGTTTTCTATCCAATTTACGTCTTTAGGCATTTTTTGTGGGAATTTAGGGATATGTTCTCTGCTCATCGGAGCATATCTCGCTTGTGTCCTTGGATCCATCTTTGTTAATCAGAAAGGATCACTATGTCTTTTCAACCAGTCTAAATTTCTCTACCAGTGGAGTATTTTGGTCTAATGAAGGTTGTGGAGTCGCCAAGTGGAGGATTTGAACTGTGTTGTCCACCATCAGCATGATTGGGATTGCTTAATGCATTCCCAGGAGATTTTATAAGGACTAGTGGAGTAATAGGCCTACTAGAGGCTAGTGGAGTCGCCAAGTGGATTTTTAGTTTGTTTTGAGGTATATGTGTATGGTCCACTACCAGTACTAACAAAAACCAATCTAAGGGATTTTTTGGGGTTTTTCTGAGTTTTTTATGTAGTTCTCAGGTTTGTAAGAGTGTCCTACAGCTGGGTCATCTTTTCGCTAGGATGGTGAGACAACCATACTTTACTATTCTAAGTTTGACTGAGATTTTGAGAGTTCCTAAGGGATACCTAGGATGTTTTGACTCAAAGTCCCACCGTGATCGCCATTATGTTAGTGAGCGGTGGGATATGTTAGCCAGATAGTATTCTCAAAAGTCTCTAAATATTAGGGAAACTAAGTTTGTTTATTACTCAGAGTCCCACCGTGATTGCCATTTATGTTAGTGTGGCGATGAGGTGGCTCAATCGGATAGTAGCCTAGAGTTTAGTAAAGTATGTAAGGTCTACTGAAGGCTAGTGGAGTCACCGGGTGGATTTTTAGTTGTTTTGAGGTATATGTGTATGGTCCACCACCAGTACTAACAAAAACCAATCTAAGGGAGTTTTTTGGGGTTTTTTTGAGTTCTTTATGTGCAGCCTATTTTGTAAGAGTGTTATAAACCTGATTCATCACTTTTCTAAGATGGTGAAACAAAGAGTTTACTCTAAATGATTCTAAAGGCTGATGGTATAAGTTGAATGTTGAAGGACTAAAAAGTCTATAAGAGTTTTCTAGACTGTCATGTACTCAATAAGTCCCACCGTGATCGCCATTATGTTAGGGTCCCATGATTTGGCTGATTGGCAAGCCAAATGACATTGTAACATCAAACCAATCTTTGGAGCCCAAGGACCTAGCCTTCCTGGACTCAGAGAGGGCTCTCTTTATATGTGTAAGGGATATCTGTGTGTTTGCTTATTGTGTTTTGATTTTAGGCTAGTTATGAAGTAGGTTTTTTGGTTTTGGTTTTTAGGTTGTGAGGGATGAAACTGATCAAAGATATAAGATAGGTAAAAAGATGTCAGATCAACTGGGCTATGGGGTCGAAAAGGTCAAGAAAGTTATCAAATGGTGATACAAGGCTGTTGAAGGGCCGATTTGATTCGAGGTAGAAAGGATCTTTGGGCAAAATGGAATAAAATGGACATCAAGTTTGGGAACAACAAAGGATTTCAAGTATAACTAGTTTAATAGCTGACAAAAACATGGTAGGGAAAACCATTAATCATGAGAAATGTAACTATAAGCTAATCTGTACATAGAAATAAAAATTCAAGCCATGCATAGAGATATATAACTCTCTAAATTTAGGAAATGGCTATCAGATACTATGCCGAAATGCCTAAACACAGTACTTCAAGTTATTGGGCACTTTGAAAACAAGATTGCATAGTCTTAGGCAAAGGGCAAGATCAGAACAAGACCTCCTTGGTTCAAAAAATGACAATCCAATCAGTCAAAGAGAAATTTCATGGATGGAGCTATGGCTAGCCATGAGTAAGCAGGGCATACCATAAATCATACTTATCATGCATAAAACCATGAATGAAACAAGCAACAATATCCTTAAGTTATTAAAGATAAATCAAGAATTCTTTAATGTGACTAAGAATGAAGAAAACATGGAAGCTATGAAGAAACAGGAAATTTGAGGTGCCTCCAAGGGCATGTCTCAAATTTGTTCTCTATTGTTCTATAGCAAGCAAGAAACATGGATTTATGAATGAAAAATAGGAAACAAAACAAAGAGAGAGAACCTATACCATTCTACCAAGTCATGGAATCCAACAACAATCCTCTTTCATCATCCAAGAACATCCAAGAGACTATCCAAAAGCACGAGACAAGTATTTCTTCCAAAGCTTATATAACCATATATTGCTTCTATCATCAAGTTCAGACTTGTTTACAATGAAAGCCTTTGGAATATATAGGCTCAAGTGAGAAAAACCTCTTAGTTCAATTTTCACTCTCATTGGTCTATTCAAAATATCTAAACTTGTCCTTGAGGATTTGCAAAGCCCAAGGCACAAAATATCTCATAAAATATCTAAAAAATGCTAGAAGAGGGAAATAAATTGAATTTTCATAACTTCTCATGTGCAAAAATAGCTAAACACACATGAGGAAAAAGCAGTTTTTAAAGGTTCAATTTTTACAAAAATACTCAAAAATTACATCAGCAAAAGGTCCCCTGACTTGCCGGCAACTTTTGGCAGCCTTCCCGATGTCATAACGAGGCTCATGATAGCTCGTTGGAAAAATATGAGCATCTACTTTCTAGAGAAACTAGAATTTTCCAAATCTAATGCTCGGAAGTCCTCCAAAAATAGGCCTGTGTGTAAAAAACCAAAAAATAAGGTTTGCTGATAGACCGGGCAGAGTGTAGAAAAAGCGGGCATTTTTCTCCATTTCGGGGGAGCAAATGATCTTCAAATGTCCTGAAAATCGATGAGTGTGTGCTCCTGAAATTATGGCATCCAATGATACCATTATCCTCCTTTGATGACCCTCCAAATTGAAATGGCGAAGCTCATGAGTTTTGACCAAAAACCCAAAAAATGCCAAAAAACCAAAATATGTCGAAAAATGCCCAAAATTGGTGAGCATGACCCTCAAGGGTTCTCAGCAACATGTTTTGAAGTAGAGGCCAAAATCTGAAGTCCTAATATGTCTTTCCTCACTTTCCGTGCCGGGCGCTTCCCTTTAGCCTCCTTGAGCTTTTCTTGAGTAGCCTTCAACTTGTGCCAGGCAAACTGATTTAACTTTTTGTAATGCCTCGTCATTCTCCTTTGAAGGTATAAATCCCTGTTTTCCTTCTCCAATTTCTTCTCCAAGTGGTCATTGACTCTCTCAAGCCATGCCTCCTTATTTTTCTCTATCTCCTGCTTGAACAATGCAGTGAGAGGGGTAGATTGGAGAAGGGCATTTTCTCTTCTTTTTGCTTCTCAAGGGCCTTTTTAAGCCCCATGGTTCTTGGCCTCTTTCGCCTAGGCTGATCTTCTCCTTCAATTTTATCGAACTCACCCATGAGTTCTTCCAACCTTGCTTGGGCTTTGGAGGCCTCCTTCTTGTACTTGGTCGCCCGTGTCTCATAAACAGCCATATGGACACTCATTTGCCTATTTTGGATTTGCAATAATTGATTGAAATTCCTAGCTCTATGAAGATCATCCTTTAAGGCATCAATTTGGCCTTCTCTATGGATTAAGAGGTTTTCTAGAATCTGAGCCTCATTATCACTATCATCGCTTTGGATTGGGATGATGTCGAATGCACTCTCTTGTTCATGACTTCCTTCTACTTTGCCCTTCCCTTTTGCTTTAGGTGGCTATTCTAATGCTCTTCCTCCAGGGCAAATCAATCATGGGCTTCTTTGGAAACTTTCCTTTAATTTGGAGGGCCCTTATCACATTTGGAGTGACAACCTTAGGCACTCTCTTCTTTGTTGTCTGGGGCTTAGCCTTTTTAGGAGAAGAGGGCATGGCCCCTTTACCTTTGTCACCTTGCCCTTTTTCTTCTTGAGGCTATTCCTCTTGAAAAGGCTGTTGTTCTTGAGAAGGCTGTTGTTCTTGTGGAGGCTGCCATTGCTCATCATTGTCATGCCATTGTTCATCATCTTCATGCTGCTACTCTATCTCACAAGGCTGCCCCTATTGGGCACTATCGTGCTGCCCCTGTTCATCATGATGTAGCTGCTGTGTGTCCTTATAAGGCTATTGTTCACCCTCATCATGAGTCTGTTGTTCACTCTCATCACTGTCATGCTGCTATTCAACACTTTCTTCCTCCTACTCATGTCCTTCTTCCTCTTGCTGGTCACTTTCTTCTCCTTCTTCATGTTCCTTTGCTTGTTATGTAGTAAACTTGAATTTTTTAGGAATAGGTCTGCTAGAAGAAGGTGAGGGATGATGAGTAGGAGGTGTAGGGGATGTATGGACCGGAGGGACAATGGAGAAATCCGGATGAGTGATGAAAACATCCCAAGAGACCTCTCTCTTTTCAAGCTGATGGAGAATGATGATTTTGATGAGAGAGTGATGGAAGAGACAGGCTATTTGCTGTGAAGGAGGATTCTTTTGGACGGTGGAGGCCATTTTCTCAATGCTCTTGTGTAAGAAAAAAGGAAGATTTAGCAATCTGGCTCTAGTGAAATGCATGAGCAGTCGAATGTGATATGCATAAATTCGAGAGAATCTTCCCTCACAAGTGAAGTATTTCATGATAATCTTCATGAGAGCGGCGTAGCTGGCTAAAAGATATGAGAAAGGGAAAATAGAAGGACATGATTCTCTGTGCTCAGGCTTTAGGAAGGGTTTGTAATCATCTGAGTCCAAATGTATTTTCTTAAACCATTTCTCGCCAATATAGGGAATTTTAGTGGCTTTGGAGATGGATCTTCGGGAGAACTTGAATTCAAGGCCTGCCAATTAGAAATGCTTGTCTCGAAACCTCAAAGTGCAAAGTTGTGTCAAAGGAGAAAAACTCTTCACCTCTTGCACCCTTTGATAGAAATCTAAACACCCGACCTCATGGAAATTGAACAAGATTGATGGGTGTGAATTCACTTCTTCAATGGAAATAGGTTCATATCTCTTATGCAATCCACTCCTACTATCCTGCCTGGGAGGCATCTTGTTATGGTTGCTCTTTGCAAAACCAAACTGCCTCAAAAAGGTTTTCAAGAAATGTGTTTTCAAACAAAACTCCGCCTTCTTTGTCAATCACTTGTTTGATCAAGGTAAATTTTCCTCAAAGCTGTGTAACAAGTTTTCTTTGCTATTAGGTCCCTGCTCCTCTCAGAACACTTCCCTTTCTCTTTGTATGCCAATCAACAATTAAATTTAATAATAATCACACAGTCAACTAAAATGTATACACACAATCAAAGGGTCACTGTGTTTAGGTAAGGTAATCAAGCTCCTTGTGTTTTGGTGTCAGCACAAACAACCCTGTAGTAGGAAAACACCCTTCTAATCAAGATATTGCTCTTGCATTTACTACTCCTCACCCATAGTTTAGACAAAAAACCTCCAAACTGAAAAATATAACTTCACTCACTAATTCTGCTTCATGGAATGAAAGAGAAACACTGTTTTTTCCTTTTTTAACACACAGAGGAGGCTTTTGAAAGGACAAAAACACTCATTAAATGATTACTGTTCATGAAAATAGGACCATTGTTTTACTTTTCAACTATTGTGTTTCTCCCTTTAAACACTGTCCCCACCTTTCAATATTGTTTTGAGGGCAGTTTATAAAGTCCTTTGACATCAATTAAATCCACCATTTTTCCTATGTCAGTGCTGGGCAATCATAGCTATTGCATGTCCGGATCTTTAAACAAAAACATCAACCCTCCTTAACACTGTCTTCACCAATGCATACAAATGACAGAGTTTATGTTTTGTGCTACAGCAGTTAGGATGTCCTTAACGCTTGAAAACCCCACTAGAATAAGAGTGTGATGATTTAGCATTTTTAAGGGCAGTTTTAGGCTCTTTTAAGCTAGAATTAACACTTCACTCTCAACCAACTGTAACTTTCTTTCAAATCATTCACTTAAATTACCTTGATTTATACCAAGACTTTCACTGCCTCAAACACCATCTAGCAGTTTGAATTTATCAAGGGGGAAAAACAAAATACCTTGAAACACGATGGCAACCTTGTTTGAGGAGTTTCATCAGCTCTAATATTGGTTGGGAGGCGTTTTGATCGCTTGAACATGCGCGACACATTTTATAGGAAAGGCGTCGCGCACATGGAAAGGTGTCGGGTCACTGTCGGGACTTTGTGACCGGAGCTTACAGGCGCGCCGCACCACAATGTATTCCCTTTGTAAAATCGTGCCTGAACACGCTGCACAACTATAAAGGCTCGCCACGCGATCTTCAAGGCCGAAAAACCTGTGATTTTTGCTCAAAACTTCTTTCTCCGGTCTCGTGAATAGCTAAGAAGAGTTTTTTGTTCTTTGGAGATGCAAAATGGATCTTGGCAATGGTCCTCTTATTCTTTTTGAATGTAAAAATCCAAGTACCCTTTCACACTTGCTTTGTGAGGTTTTTTGGAAACTTTTGAAAATGTCTTTGGGCTTTAGAACAAAACGTGAAGCTTATCTCTTTTTAAAACCTAACCCGAGGCTCTTTTTGTTTAGGTGAATGTTATAGTGGTAATGACCATTTCCTTTGTGAGCCTCACCCATTTTTTGAAGTAAGACAAACTTCTTCAAGAAATTTAAAAATTTCACTGCTTCTCATTTAGGAATGAAAGGTTGTCTTCTTTTTCTAATATCTGTGCTGTGGAAAGAAGTTTTGCTCTGAGCCACTATGGCTCATCTTCTGTCACTTTTGATTAGTTGGAAAAATTATTTATGGATAGAAAGAGAAAAACCTCTGAATATCATCATCACCTATTTGTTTTTTCTTATTTGAAAAAGGATTCCTGTAGAGAGACCTTGTGTTAAGTGAGGTTTTCTTTGATACTATGAGAGAGATAGCTTCACCCTTTTGAAACTTTCATCGACCATGTCTGCTCCTGATGCTTTGGATATGGTCACGCTTATTGTGAAAACTAAATGAGGTGGTAGGTGCTGTTGGCGCTTCCCTTTTTACTGTGGGTAGAAATAAAACAGAGGATGATGTACTTAGAGTTGAAAAGTGCACAAGGGAAGTCTGTCCCTTTGTTTTTCTGTGAAGTAGGTCTGCAAAAACATGAGTTTTCATTCATTTCACCCTTTTTGAGAGCATCCCCTTTAGAATCTTTACCATATTCCATTATTTCTTTTCAACCTCTGTCTTAACCAGCTGAAGAATTTTTTATGAACATACTGACAGTGGTTTCCTTTATACTTGATGGCAGGGGTCACTTTGAGTCCAAGACTGTTTGACTCTTTTGACCACCTGCTTCATAATATTTCTTCACTTATGATCAACCTATAAGCTTTTCCTTGTAATTTAAAAGATAATGAAACTCATGCTAACCATTTTTAAAGCCCACTACTTTACCTCTGCCTTTTAATCATCATTTTCATGCAGAAGCCCTTAGTTGCTGTCTCACTGTACCTAAAAAATGTCCTCTAATCAGTGCAGATTCTTAAAATCAAATTTTATCCATTGGCCCTATGCTTATAGATGAAGGAGGCACTCTCAACCCTCTGCTTTTGAAATGAAGGAGGTTCTTCAGTATTAAAACCCTCTACTTATAGATGAAGGAGGCGCTCTTAGTCATGTCATATCATCAGCCCTTTGACAGTGTTATTTTTCCTTTCATTGTCCTTTCATGCTTTGAATGTGATGGCAGGAGCTTAATGAAACAATTTTCTACTCTGTAGCTGCATCCCAGGCTCAAAATCACATTGAGAAGTAGCTGTCTTATCATGTGGATCCAAATATTGTCTTCTGGGATGCTGGTATGCCTCTGTCCTTGAAAGATCCATTAAAACACTGTAAAAACACCTAGAAGTTTGACTTATGGTGCATGTATTTCTGAGACTTGAGGGTGTATTAGTGGCATGACCTAGGGTTATAACCAACTTTATTTGTAGAATGGGAGGTCTGTTATGACTTGTTTGTAGCAGATGGAGTTTCTTTGGCTTTAGGATAGTTTGCCAAGGGATAAATGCCTAAAGCGCCACTTCCTAACTTAGGGGAGACTTCTTTGGAAAAAATTTGATTGTTTCTTTGGAGGTGATGGGAAAACTAGTATGGCTGAGGCTAGATATGATTTGATAATGAGGTTTCATCTCGTCATGGGTAGACTGAAAGGTAAGAGGGAAAAAATTTTTTATGGGTGTTTTCCAGCTGGAAAATTTGACAAATTTTAGATCAGCTGCTAGAAAACTTGGCTGTTACAACTAGTCATCACCAACAAGTGAAAAATACTGATGACTAACAGATCCTTCTAAAAAGGTTAATGGGCCTCCCTACCCATTTATTCACCTACCTAGTGATAAAACAACTCTAATATTCCATTTAGCTTGAAGGCTAAATTTTTGGAATATGACAGTCCTCCCCTCTAAAATGTTTCTTGTCCTCAAGAAACTATATAAGGAGAGAAAAATTCCTCCCCTCCTCTTCTTATGGCCTCCTCATCAAAAGTCCCCACCACTTCTCAAAATGATCTGCTACAAGTCTATCCTCCAATGTTTCCTCCCAAGAATTCAAAACCATATGGCTCACATCATAGAAAGGTGGAAGGTGTAAGTGGAAACATCCTTGCTGTCCAATGGCCTCCTCAAGGTAGGAGTGATGAAAAACATGGGGAATCTTATTCCCAATGAGTGACTCCCACACCCATGCTATCATCCAAATGAAATGAGCCATTCTAGGTAGCTCAAAAATATCCTCAACCCCTGGTTCATTCAATGTGTTGGGGCTGCATGGAGAGATTGGATCCTCCCATCCAAGTGGTTTCTCTCTCCATTTATGATAAGTATGGCACTGCTGCTGATCTTGGGTTGAATTATCATGACCTCCAAGAGTGGCCCAAGCTACCCCGCCAAAAAAACAAAGCATGAAGTGCCTCCTCCAAAAACTCAAGTTCTCCAAATGGCTCCTCCCACACGAAGAAAAGAGATGTAGTTTGGAAATCATGTGCTACCCATTGCTTCCCCTGAAACATGCATCATGTAAAGTAGGGAGAATCATACTTCCAATGGGCATCTTCAACTCATATCCTACTCTCCAAACAAAGCTCCCCATGAAAATAAAAATATCAATAATACATGGAAGCAAAAACAAATAGAAACAAGTTTTCATATGACAACCGGAAAGTGGATCAAGGTTCCACACATGGAACCAGCGCAGTGCATCCTTTTCCTGTATCAAATAAAACAATAACAAGTGCTTTTCTAGCCACTTTTTTTCTGCCAGAATCATTCTACAAGAAAGAAACATGAAAGTACAAAGTGGTGTCAATGGTGCACACCAAATATCATGTGGCTTCCCCCATAAACCACCAAAAGGATAGCCAATATAAATGCTACATTTAGCCTAAAGTAGATCATAATATAATTCATAATAATGAATGACCCTCCTTAATACAACATGTTTCTCATAAAAAGTAAAGAAGTACAAATCATAATGCAAAATTGTACCTTCTCCACCATGTAATTTGGTCCTTGAGCTGAAATGGCTCAACTAGAAATTCTTCCTCACTCTTAATGAGTAGGGAAGTGGTTGTGCCAACCTCTCCATCAAAATTCAGGCTATGCATCTCTCCATATGCTGAAATATATCATGTTGGATGCCCTCCCAAGTGAACTCCTCCATCAAAGAATGATATGCATCAAAGTGCATACAAAGGAAGTCCTTATATGCTGCATGTAGCAGCTTCTCCTTGAGCTCAGAATATTTAGTCAAGAAGACTTTGCCATAAGAATAGATGACCACATCATCCACCACATATTTATCATCTCCATCTGGTTCATCAAGAATCATGCAAGCACCAAGATCCTTGGAGTACTCTACCAAGATTTGAGATCTCCAATATGGATCAACCCTCCTAAGAGACAATGCTGAAAATCTGAAATGTGAAGCTCCCCACATGCTGCCATCTACTCCTTTTACATTCTTCATGCCAAATTCATCCTCCAAAATTCTTCCACGCCCATCATGCAGCTTCTCATGCTCAAATAGAAGTGGTGATTTTTGGAAATGGGCCTCCCATGAGAATCTACTATCCAAAAAGTACCTCCCGATCTTGGCCAATGTAAGCATGAGTGGCCTCCATCTACTCCAATGTATGGGGGATTTATTCCTCAAAGGAAGTTCCCTCTATTTCTCCAAATCCATAGAGTAGCTCCCTTTCACCATGAAGGTGCCACCCTCCATCACTGCAACGACTTCTGTCAGCGCAAAATATGTAGTGAGAGAGGGTGATGCTGAAAATTGGAGAATATCTCCCTCCTCCTTGAGTCTACCCCAAACTCTCTGCGCTGTACTAGACCCCTCCAAAGTATCCACCCCTCTGGGATCTAAGAATGGTGAACCAACTGGAATGATGTATCTCACCAACTCTAGATCTGGTGGCCTCCTAGGTGGAATGCCCCCATGTAGTGAGACATCAAGATCTGAAGTGAATTGTATATATGAGTGGAATGATTTTTCCCTCCCTTCACTGTGCAATATAGTCTCCTTATTTTGTGCAGAAACCTCCTGAAATAGATAAGGGTAAATTCTCATCATCCCTTGATGTTGATCCTTCTCTTCCTCCATCTCACAATCCACAAAAACTTATGCATGCTGCTTCGAAATTGTGCTTTGGTTCTCACATGTTAGATCATTTGGAACTCCTTGCAAAGACACAAGGGCTCCTATAATGGAATTAATGGCTCCCTTCCCATCTCCATGTGGTGATGGATCTCCTCCTGATAGTACAATGCTATTAGCTCTTCTCTTCTCATCCTCTTCGTCAATATGTGAGAATGCCTCATCATCAATGAGAGACCCTTGATCTTGGTCTTCCCTTGAAGGAGGAACCTCCATGTCTTCATCTATAGAAGAGGGCTCTTCAAGAAGTGGGAATCTTTCCCTTGGAAAGGTATCATGCATGATTCTATCCACTTCAACAAAATTATGGAGTGGAGTTGGCAAAATAAATCTCTCCAACTCATGCAAAGGTTTTGAGTTTTTGGGCTCAACAAGAGATGTTTGACAATGTTTAAGATCAAATCTCCTCACTAATTTCTTAGTGAACCATGCATAAGTGATTAAAGTTGCATGATAAAATGAAGCAGAACTATAAAACCACCAATCATGGGCCATACCTTTGAGGTGCAGTGCTTCTACTCTAATGGCCTCCCTTTCTGAAACTTGGTGTAGCTGGAAATAGAAATCTAGCTCCTCCCCCCAAGCTTTGGTTGTGCACTTTGCTAATATATAAAAGTTAGATAGAAAGATTCTACCTCTCTTGCTTCTATTATGGTTACTGGATCTTCTGTCTTCCTTGAGTTGGAAAAACCCTTGGGAGTCCAAGTTCTTTTTGAATCTCCGTGATTGAGACTCATACTCCTGAAGATAGTCACTCAAGGTCTCCTCCCTTGGTGCATCTTCTTCCTCCATCCTACTTGCAGTGAATGTGGGCAATAAACTGTGCTATGGATATGCATGTGTGGCTGAATGCTCACACCCATCATGTGAATATCTAGGGCTTTCTCCACTTTCAAACCCTCTTGAAGTTTTTCTACACCTCTCCCCTTTCATCTCCTTCAAATCTTTTTTGATATTCTTCATAGTTTGGAAAAGAAGCTAGGAGATCCTCTCTTCCTTCATTTCTCCAAGTAATGGAGTCATGCCTTTGTTTCTTCTATACAAATTCTCTTTTCTGTGAGAAGAAGCTTCTCCTTCTAATGAAATAATGTCTTGAATGCACTAGCTGAGCTAAGATTATGATTTGATACCACTGTAATATCCAAAAATGGGAATGAAGCAGTGCATGAGCACAATACTGGAATAGAAGGGTGAAATTAAGTCATAAAATGTGTTGATAATCACATAGCCATCAAATTAATTAAACAACGGCAAAAATAATCACTTATACATCCTCCCAAGTGGGGAAAATGTAACAAATAGACCCAAAAAACGTTATTTCCTGAAGATTGAGTTATAACAGGGGAAAATAACGGTTGAATCCCTTATCATATGTATTAAGGCCCTCACATACCAAAGAGAAACATAAAAAAATATCTTTTGATAAGTTAAACAGATCTCCCGGCCTTAAAACGACTTAAAAATAACCAAACCCCATGACTTAAGCTATACAAAAATTCCTGAAGCATGCATAGCATGATTTTAGAGGGTTTCTACAAAATTATAATATGGAATCATGGATCTAGAGTTTCATTAGACAATATGCTAAGCAAATAGAGACATGCCATCTTAAATGTATTATGGAAATAACCTGGAAAGGGTTTCTTGAGAGCACAAGTACAAAAAGAGTAGATCTGAATATTCAGCTCTAAAAAACGCAGTATTACTAAAAAATTATAGAAATATGGCTGAATTATACAAAATAGGGATGATAATCCCTTCCTCTAGCTTTCTAGGAGAAGGCTTGGCCCTTTTCCAAGGAAACTAGCTCAAGAACAAGGGTTTTAACTTTGCTACAACAACTCTATGAAAAATGACGCAGTTCCTACAAGGGACTGCACTATAGGAGATGAGGAACAGTGTAGCCAAATTCCAAGATGTGAAATAAGCCCAGAAATCTTCCTAGCTGATTTCTCAAGAGAAGGAAGGCACCCTCTACTAAGAAACACATCTGAAAGTGGTGTTATCAAACCTCCATTGCAACACCCTGCAACACAACAATATTATGCTACAGAAATAATGTTGAGGCTGAAGAATGGTTCTTGGCCTCAAGCCTAGATGTGGAGCAATATAGAATAGAGCACTCCCAAGAGGCCTCTCAAGGGAAGAGGTGGGATTCCCGCTCAGTAACACCCTGTGCTAAACAACACTGCAACCCTGCTAAACAGCAAGAGGAAGCCAAGTCTAAACAGACCAATATCAAATGATAATCAAAATCATGAAGAAAAAAGGCTCCCATCCTCTCCATATATAGCAAGTTAACCTCTTCACATTGGGTCCTATCCATATGTGCCATCAAGCTCATGCAAGTTGTCCTCCACCAAAACTGTGTTGTTCATCAAGGAGATTCAATGTATCTAGACAACTTTGTTGACTTGGTCAAAGTTGACTGAATCAACATTATCCCATCTTTTTTCATACCCAAGGGTGCTCAAATTAGCTGCTTATTCTTCCTCATTTCACATTAGGAGTGTTATTGATCCTTCTAAAGAGGTTAATGGGCCTCCCTACCCATTTATTCGCCTACCTAGTGATAAAAAAACTCTAATATTCCATTTAGCTTGAAGGCTAAATTTTTGGAATATTGCATTGGGTAAACCCTATGGTGGTCCAAGAGAAAAAAAACTAAAGGAGAAATAAGAATATGTGTTGACCTATGCAAATTGAACGATGCCTACGTTCATGATCCCTTCCCTATGCCATTCTCTAACGAAATTCTTGATAGTGTGGGAGGGAAGGAAGCATACTTCTTCACTGACGGGTTCTCAGGCTACCATCAGATTAGGATGGCACCTAAAAATTGCAAAAAAACTACATTCGCCACTAAATGGGGATCCTTCCAATACACCGTCATGCCGTTTGGTTTCAAGAATGCCCCTGCCATATTTTTTCGAGTGGTCATCGTAGTATTCAAGGAATTCATCCACAAGTTCTTGGAGGTATATTTTGATGATTGGACAGTATTTGGTTTGGTAAAGAATCATGTCTCGAACCTGCGCATGATGTTGGAAACTTGTAGAAAGCACCATATTTCACTGAATATTAAGAAGTCCATATTTTACGTACCCTTTGGGATCTTGTTAGGCCACATATTCTGTCGGCAGGGACTAATGGTGGAAACAATGTTACCTACTTTTTCTTGGTAGCATAAAAAGCACCCGATTTTGAAAAGTGGTGATGCAGAATCACCATTTTTTTTTTTGGTGCTCATTTTTGACACTCTAATATTTTTATTTATGAAGTATGAATATTTGTTTTAAAATGTTAGTGAATTTCATGTTAATTTTGAAATGTATTGATGCAGCATCAACTCAGCGTCAACCTTTTTTTTTTAGAGTGGTGATTTTCATGATAATTTTGAAACATATTGATGCTGCATCAAAATTTTTTTTTTAGAGCGGTGATTTTCATGCTAATTTTGAAACGTATTGATGCTACATCAACCTTTTTTTTTTAGAGCGGTGATTTTCATGCTAATTTTGAAACGTATTGATGCTGCATCAACTTTTTTTTTTTAGAGTGGTGATTTTCATGTTGGTAATAAAACACAAAACTTAGATAAAAAAATATACATAAAAACAATAAAAAAAAACCCAATAAAAATGTAAAAAAAACAAAAATAGCTCGTAAAAATAAAAAATTTAAACAAAAATAAATAAATAAAAACAAAAATATTTGAAAATTATATCAAAGGAAATGACAAAATTTGAAAAAAAAAACACATAATTTAAAGAAAAAAACAAAAATTGACCAAAAAAATTAAAAAAAAAACATTAAAAAAACATTTTTTTAAAACTTATTAAAAAAACCATATTAAAAAGTTTAAAAAAAAAAATTTAAAAATAATTAAAATTACAAAATTAAAATTTAGATTAAAAAAAAAATTTTAAAAATAAAAAATAAAAATAAAAAAATTAAATTCAAAATTTAAATTTAAAAAAAAAAAAATAATAAGAAAAAAAATACAATTTTTAAAATTAACAAAAAAAAAACAAATTAAAAAAAAAAATTTAAAATTGAAAAAGAAAATAAAAATTAAAAAATTAAAATTAAAAAACTATCATTAAAAAAGAAAAAAAGAAAGAAAAAAAACACATGCAAATAATTAAAAAACAAATACACATAAATTTAGTGCTTTTTTTTTAATGAAACAATTTATAGATTTTAAAAATGAAACACCAAATAAACTAAAAAAATAAAAAATAAACAATTAAACTAAATTAAAATTTAAAAAATTTAATAAATAAATTTTAAATTTTAAATTTTAAAATATAAGTAATCTATAATAGTAAATATAAAAATAAAAGAAAATTAAAAAAAAAATTAAACAAATTGAATAAAAAAAAAATTTAAATTTTTTGAAATTAAAATTTAAAAAAAAAAAATCAAATTATGATAAAAATATTAAAAATTAAAAAAAAAAATTAAAAATAAAAAATTAAAATCAAATCAAATAAAAAATATACATATGTATAAAAAATTTAAAACAGCAAAAAATAAAATAATAAAATAAAAACAAAATAAAAAAAAATAAAAACAAAACCGATTGTATTTTAAATAAAAAAAAATTAAATTAAAAAAAATTTAATTTTTTAAAAAAATTTAAAAAAATCAAAATAAAAAAATCAATTTAAAAAAAATTAAAAAATTAATTCTTTTTTTAATTTAATTTTTTAAAAAAATTTAAAAAAATCAAAATAAAAAAATCAATTTAAAAAAATTTAAAAATTTAATTCTTTTTTTAATTTAATTTTTTTATATAAAATACAATTTGTTTTGTTTTTTTTTTTAATTTTGTTTTAATTTTTTGTAAATTTTATTATTTTTTTTGTTTTAATTTTTATTTTTAATTTATTTTGTTAGTAATTTTTATTAAATTTTGCCCTTTTTTTTATTTAATCGATTTTTTTTTTTTAAATTTCATAAATTTTCTTTCTTATTTTATAGAATTTAATAAATTTTGTATTTTTTTTTAAATTCATTTGAATTTAATATTGTTTTTTAAATGTTTTACTTTTTTATTAATTTTTTTTTTGTTAATAACATAAAATTTTTATATTTTTATATTTCAATTAAAAATTTTGTATTTAAAATTAGATTTTTTTTTTTTTTAATTAAACTTAATTTTTTTTAAATTAATTTGTTTTTAAATTTTTTTATTTAATATTATTTAATATTTTTATATTTTTTTCAATTTTCAATTTTTAATTGATTTTTAAAGTTTTTATTTTTTTTCCTTTTATATTTAAAATTTATTTGTTTATTTGTTTATTTATTAAAATTTAATATTTTTGTTTTTACATTTAATTAGTTATTTTAATATATATATATATATATATATTTTAAATTTAATAAAATCTGATCTATATACATATTTTAATTTAAGTTCATATATATATTTTATTTTTTGTAATTTAAATTTAATTTATTTTCTATAGTTTATTTGTGTTTCTAATATGTACTGTTTTAAATTTAATATTTTCATTGTATTTTATTTTTATTTTTTATTTTTTTTACTTTTAATTTAAATAATGTTTTTTTTTTTTTAATATTTTTTATTTTAAATTTTTAAATTTATTAAAATTTAATATATTTCCTTAAATTTAATTTTTTGTTTTAAATTATTTTATTTTTTTAAAATTTAATAAGCATTTTCTTTTTCCTTTTTAAATTTAATTTCTATATTTTATTTTTTATAATTTCCTTGTTTTTTTAACCTTTTTTTTTTTTAATTTAATATTTTTATTTTGCTTTTATTTTTATTTTTTAATTTCTATATTTTTTAAAATTTCAATCTTAGTTTTTTTTGTTTATTGTTTTATTTTTTTTTCCTTAAATTTTAGGTTTTTTTTAGTGTTTGAATTAAAATTTTTATTTTGTTTTTATTTTTTTTTTTTTTTATCTTCATATATTTTTAAATTTTAAGCTTTTAAATGTTTTTATTTTTTAAATTTATTTTTTTCTTAAATTTTAGGTTTTTTTTTAATGTTTGAATTTTAAAAATTAAAAAATGTTATTTCTATTTTTAAAAATGCGAAAAGTATGACACAAATTTTTTTTTTGTTATTCCAGCATCAACTTGTTTTGTTTTGAGGGTGTTTTTTCAATCCTTTTTTCAAGAAACAATTTTGTTTTTACCATAATTTTATAAAATGTTGAAATTTGACCTTAAAAAAAACGAAGTGCGTTCTGGAAGACACACTTTTTTTTTTGGGGGTGTTTTTTCAATCCTTTTTTCAACAAACAATTTTGTTTTTAGCATAATTTTAGAAAATGTTGAAAATTGACCTTCGAAAAAAAACAAGTGCGTTCTGGAAGACACATTTTTTTTTTGGGGGGTGTTTTTTCATGTTTTTTGAGCGTTTTTGGGCTAGAGTTCCCGTTTTGAGGTCAGGTTACCTATTTCATCGGTAACATTGTTTGGACCCCACCAAGGTAGCAGTTGTTATCAACTTGGCAGTCCCTACAACTGAGAAACAGCTACGCTCTATCCTCAAGCACACAGGCTACTACAGGAATTTCATTCAAGGGTACACACTAATCACGACGCCCATGGAGAAGTTTCTAAAGAAGGACGTTTTGTTTTTTTGGGATGCGGATTGTCAAAAGATTTTTGAGCTACTCAAGGAAAAGATGGTCTATGCACCTATCCTCATATTTCTTGATTGGGTGAAAATTTTCCATGTTCATGTCAATGCTTCAGGGATCACCCTGGGAGCTATCCTTACGCAGCTTGGTGAAGGGGACATTGACCACCCATTTTCATTTTCTAGTAGAAAACTCTCTAGTGTGGAGCATAACTACTCCACTACTCAGTGTGAGGGGTTGGCCATGGTATATGCCATATAGAAATACATAAATTATCTGTTGGGGGGGCATTTAAAGATGTTCACGGACCACTCAACTTTGAAATACCTAGTGAATAAGCCTGTGTTGGGGGTGGGGGGAATTTTACGATGGCTACTGGTATTTCAAGATTATGATTTTGAGATCATCATGAAGCCAGGGAAACTGAATTCTAGGCTAGACTATTTGTCCCGAATCAAGAGTGGTGAAGAACCGACCAACCTAGAAGAAGGCTTGCTCGATGCACAACTATTTTCTATTAAGGTGGTTGATGTGCACTTTGTCAATATCATTCACTTATTAACTATGGGGGTGGCTCCTGCAAAATATTCGGTACACCAAAAAAAGGAACTGGTCACCTACGCAACAGACTTTACCATCATAGCGGGTCACTCGTACAAGCTAGGAGTTGATGAGGTACTGCAAAGATAAGTTCTAGAGCATGAAAGGCAGACCATCTTGGAAGAAGCCCATGGCGGCATAGCAGGAGGTCACTACGCAGGGAAAGCGATGACGCAGAAGATCTTGAGCGTTGTGCTATGGGGGCCCACACTACATAGTGATTCTCGTGACTATTGCAAAGCCTGTGACACATGCCAAAGGACAAGAAGACCATCGCATAGAGATGAAATTCCCTTGTAGCCACAGATGGCCTTGCAAGCATTTGACAAATGGGCCATAGACTTCGTTGGGCCCATCAACCTGCTAGGGAAGAAGACAGGTGCCCGATACATCATCACTGAAACTGATTATGTAACTAGATGGGCTGAAGCTTGAAGCGCAAGCTGTAAAGGATTGTACTACATACATCATTGTGCACTTTATTTTTGAACATATCCTAACCAAGTTTGGTTGTCTAAATATCTTGATGAGCGATAGAGGTACACATTTTGTTAATGAAACAATACAAGCTTTAACTGAAGAATTTCGGATCCACCTCAAAAAAATTACCCCATATCACCCACAGGCGAATGGAACTGTGGAAGATTTTAATAAAATTCTGGAATAGACGCTGACCAAGATCTACAATTTTGAGCGAAGCGATTGGGACATGCGTATCCCATTGGTCCTTTGGGCCTATTGAACCACCTGCAAGAAATTGACCAGGAAAACACTGTTTCAGATGGTTTATGGAACGAATGATATTATTCCCATGGAATATATTGTTCCTAGCATGCGCATCGTAGCCTTTACCAACGTGGTAGAGCCTTATATAATGAAGGAGCATTTAGTGTAGCTTGTTGCCTTAGAGGAAGATCAATTCATTGCTAACTTTCATAAGAAAGTTCAAAAGGCCCGGGAAAAATCATGGCATGATCGACATATTCGGCAAAAGACCTTTTCGGAGGGAGAATTGGACCTGTTATATGATAGCCAGTTTCCGAAGCATCCAGGGAATTTCTATCAGCATTGGCTAGGTACATATATGGTAAAGGAAATCACTGATGGAGGAGCTGTCCGGTTAGCCACACTGCGCGGTGACATTGTACCAGGGTATGTTAATGGCATTCATCTCAAACCATACCGGATCAAATGACTATATGGCCATCGTAGCTGTATTGAGCTGCATACGCACAAGCAGGAAGAAAAATGCAGGCAAGTTCGTTATACACGCAGGGGTCAATCGCAGGTCTGGAAGCCCGGGGAGGTGCACTGGGAGTCCAGGGGTCGATTGCAGGTCTGGAAGCCTGAGGAGGTGTGCTAAGAGCGTAGGGGTAATACAAAGCTACGAAAACGAGCCATTGGAATAGTAAAACTGGGTAAAAAGCAAATGTTACCATTAAAAGGAGCGGGAAGTTGGAAATTAATGAGGCGATTTCCGAAGATTTTTTACTGTTTTCTTGATGGTAAGTTTTAGATAAGCCTCACCCAACCGTTGGTCATTATCCAAAGCTATAAAAGCAGGAGGGTAGATCAGAAGTGTGTATCCCATTGGTCCTTTGGGCCTATCAAACCACCTGCAGGAAATTGATCGGGAAAACACCGTTTCGGATGGCTATGGAAAGGAGGCTATTATTCCCATGGAATATATTGTTCCTAGCCTACGCATTGCAACCTTTACCAACATGGCAGAGCTTGATATCATGAAGGATCATTTAGCGCAGCTCGTTGCCTTGGAGGAAGATCGATTCATTGCTAAATTTCATCAGCAAGTTTAGAAGGCCCGGGAAAAAGCATGGCATGATCTACATATTCGACAAAAGATATTTTCGGAGGGAGAATTGGTCTTGCTATACGATAGCCAGTTTGCGAAGCATCTGGGGAAGTTTTTTTAGCACTGGCTAGGTCCATATATGGTAAAGGAAATCACTGACAGAGGAGCTGTCCAGTTAGCCACACTACACAGTGACATTGTACCAAGGTATGTTAATGGCAGCTGGCTCAAACACTACCAGATCAAATGAATATATGGTCGGCGTAGCTATATAGAGCGGCATACACGCAGGCAGGAGGAAAAATGCAAGCAAGCCTGTTATACACGCAGGGGTCAATCAAAGGTCTGGAATCCCGAGGAGGTGCAGTGGGAGTGTAGGGGTTGATCTTAGGTCTGGAAGCATGAGGAGGTGCACTGTGAGCACAGGGGTAATACAAAGCTACGAAAACTAGCTATTGGAATAGTAAAACAAGGTAAAAAGAAAATTATCATTGAAAGGAGCGGGCAGTTGGCAATTAATGAGGCGATTTCCGAAGATTTTTTATCGTTTGCTTGATGGTAAGTTTTAGATAAGCCTCACCCAACCATTGGTCAATATCCAAAGCTATAAAAGCAGGAGGGTAGATCAGAAGTGGGTTCTGTGCATTTTGGATACCTTGTGCTTTGCAAAATTCTATAACTATTGCACTCTATTAATGTTTGGGCGGGCTACCCCTTCTGATAGTAGCAATCTCGAATTTTTCTTCCGAGTGAGAAAAACCGCAGCTAATCCGGCTTAATCATCACAAACTGTGGCCTCCACTAATGAAGTATTGGAGGTCACCACTGAAGTTGAAGAGGTTGTGTCCACACCAACCAAGGGGAAGTAGGTTGAGAAAAATAAGGATAAATGGAAATTCTAGGAGCAAGGTCAGGGGAGGGCTGTGAAATGGGCTAGAGGGAAGCCATGCACCTCCCCTCGGAATGTGAAGTCCCCTCGAACGGTGCCCCAGGCACATTCGCCTAACCCATCGAAGAGACCTATGTCTACTCAGGAAGAGGCCTGGATCGTTGAACCAATCACTTGGTTGCCACCTTATGTTCAGCCTCGCCAGCCCTCAGTGCCCACACCTAAGAACCTTGAAGGAATGCATGCCTACCTGCAAATTCCACTGATTCTGGGTGAATTCCCTATAATTAGAGAAGCACATGGTAATCTCACCTCAATTAAGTTTGAAGAGCACGACCTGGCCAACCCAGAGGCCTTCCCAGAATTGGCACCTGAGCTATACCTTGAAAGAGTACTAGAAGACGACATGCAACGGGTCGCCCCAATGCCATGGGCATGTGGGCTAGCAAAATTGGGATTAATGGAATTGCTGTGAATGCCTCATTTTGGCTGATACAGTATAAGTGACTGAATTGCACAATAGTTGCTAGCTCTGATCCATGACGACAAATTATGGATCCAGGACCGCATTCCCATTGATGCCGCTATATTCACCGTATTACTGGTCTCCCCATGGAAGGGCCAAATCCCATGGAGCGCGTCGATAAGAAGTATGAGCAACAGATCACTAATAAGGTGCGAGACGACTACCACATTGAGAAGAATACTAGGGGGTTCATAATCAACACCATTAGCAACCCCGAAGCGCACATGGGTACTTTGTTGCTAGCATGTAAAATGATGTGCAAGTGCTAGGTTGCGATTGTCCCCGCTTATGTAATTTAGTTGGTTAGTCGCTATGAAAAAGGGGCCTGCTTCAACTGGTCCTAGTTCCTATGCAACGAATTTTTGGAGAACGTGTGCGAGGCCCAGGATCATGGAAGGGCATTCTGCTACTTTTGGCTACTGATCGTTATCGTGTTGATTGCATGGGAAGACCCTAAAGAATCAATCCTCCCTGAGCTCGAGCTAGACATGTGCGAAGGGGCGTGATACACGAATTTGTGGGATTCAAAGTATGAAAAGTGCATTGAGGATAATAAAGTCTTCTAGGTCCTATTTTAGAGTGAGCTCGTAGCATAAATTCACTCCCAGCCACGCTTGTCATCAACGATCTACGACAAGTACAAGATCATCGTAGCATTCCAAGTCATGATGCACAATGTTCATATCCAGAGCCATAAGGATCTGGCGTGGGTATCACTACCATACATGGTCGCTGACGAGGAAATCGACTGACTCATTGCCACTCGGCCACCACATTGGAGACTGGGCTTCAAATCAGGTGCAACTGACACTGCAGGTACAAGCACCGCCCCAAAATCCACCCCACCTGATACCACTAAAAAGGCTTAAGGTCATGTTAATGAGGTCAAGAAGGGTGTGGAGCTGGAATCATAGCAGGATTCGTAGCAGGACATGGACACAGATACTCTGGATGCACATGGCACTAATTCCCTGCGTAGTACGAAATGGACCATCGACCCTATAAAACTCCAACGAAAGAAATGAGGGGCTACAAGGCCCGGTAGGGAGACTGAAGTTACTTTGACAGAGGAAAACCTGGAGCTGATCGCAGACATAGTCACCCTCACTTCAGAAGATCGATGGCTTGCGTTGGAAAAGCAACAGAAGGTCACGGTCACTACCTTCTAATATGAGCTCCAAGCTCTACAGCTCAAAACCAATACCCTGCAAACAAGCATGATTCAGACGAGGCTGCCCCCAGTAACCAGCAGTGAACTGATCGTCACAACTGAAAGCTGCCTCTGCCCCCTGCCATGCGCAGCATTCATCTTGAGCCCGCCTGCCATATGTGCGCAAGTCTAGGCCTGCGCAGAAGTCCAATTGGATTTGGCCCGTCTTCCGCACAAACCATTTCAGGTCCTCCACGCATCCCTCTTCGAGGAGATCCAATAAAAATACCACCGGGTACATCAGCATCTTATTACAACTGAGTAGACGGTCGTGGAAAAAACTACCGAGGTGTCCCAGGCACAGGTTGCATGCACCCTTTCTGCCATGCAGCAAACCGAGTTGGAACGTCTAATCAGTAGGATATGTGCAGATGTGAATGAGTATATCCCAGCCTCTGCCACCCCCCACGCCAATATTGAAGGACTAGTTTCAGCCCTGAAGGTTTCTAGGACCAAGATTGAAAATGTCAAGACAGAGATGGAGCAGCAAATTTCTACCTTGCAGGCCAAATTGCAGCCGGAAACTCCACTTGAGGTACGTGCCGAGCACGCTTCGCTTGTCACTGAACCTACAAATTCTGTTATAGCTCAGATTTATTAGGGCACAGAATTGTTGGAGACAACTATGCAACTATGGTATAAGGTGCAGCGCGATCCTCTCCTATGCGAATTTACACAAGAACTGCGCCAGAAGGAGGAAGAGTTTGAGCATCTAGAAGCTACTATGTCCACTTTGATCCCAGCTTAATGCCTAGCACGACTGCATACCATCCATGCACTTAGAGATGATCTTGAATAGCTGCACCACAAGAAGAAGGTTCTGAGTGATCACCTCAATCCATATGCCGATGAGGCCCTCAAGCTATCTCAGGAAGTGGATGTTGCCATTAAACAACTAAACCAGATCTTGGAAAGTATCGCTGCTGCTACTGAAGGTTCAACTTCATAGAAGTTGGTGGATATTTCACAGAACGTTGTTGCGAAGAGCGAAGGAGTGCTTCCCCATTTTTTGATGCAATCAAGCAGCTTCAAGTGAATATGCAAACCCCACAGCTGCTGTGACTCGGGTCGAGTCACAAGATTGTGTTGGGAGCCTGTTGGAATGGGGTTCCGTAAGCTGCATTTTTTATATAATTTTTTAATATTTGGTATTTTTTAGGGGTTTTAGGGCGGGTCAAAGCCCCCAATGTTTTTTAATGGGTTAAAGGGTAAACCTAGGGTCCGCAAACCATGGTTTGTGGACCATAGGATAGCAAAGGCTATGACGATATAAATAGATAGATAGCTAGGTCTAGTAGGTAAGAAGAAGTAAGATTGATGCTGCATACGAACTATTGAGATCTGTCTTGGGTTGTTTGGGTTAAGGAATTTTTCTAGTTGCATGTGTGAAGATCCTCAGTACTGTTGTGTGTGGACTCCGCTAGCTATGTGTGCGGGTTGTGCCTTGGGTTGAAATTGGGTTTTTGGATACTAATGAATGCGGAATATATTTGAATTATCTTGTGATATATGGATTTATCATGTTTATTATTGAAGTACATCTGTGTTATTGATTTAAGATGTGAATGTATCTCTGACCTATGAATAACTACGATTATAATGTTCTGTGATAGTAATTTTTGATGCGCATGTGGATGTGAATGTATTGATCGGATCTGTTAATGGTAGTAGCTTTTTTATGGTTATATGCTAATAATAGACCCGTTCTGTATGAACTTGATAGTTCAACGAAGATCTGCCTTAATTACCTACTCTCTCCCAAGGTGCGAAAGCCTGGTTCCAGCACCCTCCCATACTGCTTCAGGTGAGACATTGGCCTGCGAAAGTAGGTCATTGCCGAAAGGGCCAGTAGTATAGGGTTTTGTTGAAAAACCTTAACCTCCAAACCTGGGTGAGGACCCCTCAAGCCAAAACTCCCCTATTCCACAGAAGCATCTCTCTAATTAAGAGAATATCACACACTATTATTGTAGGATTTTCACAATACAATGAACTGTGACCACATCCCAAGGCTAAGAGTGGCAAGAGCAGCATTGAGTCTAGTACCCCCAAAGGAGCTAGACCTCCCAAAACCAAAAACTCGGAGATGACAATAGAATAATTTTTCCCATAAGCCTGATCCTTTCTAAGCGTCCAATTCAGGGACGAAGAGTAGTGTTGGTTCTCACACCATCTACTCGATAGGCACCATGGTACCGTGCACCATTTTCATCGGCCATAACCATGAAACAAAAGCATGCCCCTTAATGGAAACATTAAGGCACCTCTACACCAAGCACAATTTCCAAATCTCGGAAAGTGCAAGTACTCTTGGTATGCCTCATGAGGAACCTCTACTTGCTCTTACGCAATCCGCCAAGATGGAAATTCCTCCCCCACCAAACGTCGATGACACAATACATCATATTTGATTCATATCATCGTGTATAGGAACTGTTATCACACATAAATTTTTGATTTTTGATTGATAGGGTCACTCGTCTAGGTTTCATTTTGTCTCATAAGGTTGATTCATTAAATCGATGAAAAATTCATGAAATGGTCTTTATCTTAAGTCTAGAATAGTCCATTAGTCATGCCATCATGATCAAATCTATAAAAAACCACCTTATGTTCACATGCATTGGTTTAAAATTCATTTTTAGCCACATGTATAATTTTTTACGATTCCTGAGCAATTTCTATGCAAAACAGGTGATATTCGCTACATAATCACCTGATCATTCTATAGAAAATCTGTCAAATTTATAACTGAGAACGTTGCAGAATCATGTTTTTCTGATAAAATGAATGGCATGATGACGTTTCAATTATCTAGTGGTTTAGGGTAAAGGTGAGTTCATACAATTGATTTTCATAATTATTCAAGCATGCAAAAGCGTAAATACCACCCATCATTGCTTTCCACTCCCTCATTTGTCATGATTCTCTCCACATTTGAATTCCGTTTTTAAAACTTATCCCCAAGAAACTCTTTGTCATCTTTCATTAGATATTTGCATGCATCAATCCGTTATCACCTCTGAAAAGTCTAGTCTCATAGCAAGCAAATTCCTTTTCAGTTTTTCTCCTTGCAGGTGTCACAATTCAAGAAGGCCAGCATATTGTTAAAAGAGATAGACATGCAGAAGAAGACTAATAAATGCAGGTTCAGTGGTTGTAATGTTCCAAATTTTTACTTCAATAAATTGGAACATTAATTTTGTCTATTTTTCACTTAGGAGATGAATAATTGGGTGAGAAGACCCATTCATAATAAAAACATGGATAAAATCCCTCTAGTATGAAAGGGGATCAGCCTTGGAACTAGATTTGACACCGTCATGGGTGAAAGGAGACTTTTGCAAAGAGGTTTGACCAAGTCAACCAGCATAGGATATGAGGTGGAAAGCACTACATCGGACAACGCAGAGATAGAGGAGGGAATATTCCTTTATGGAGGAAACCCGAATGGATGAGGCCCATGGAGAGAGATCCTTCGCTTGCTATATATGGAGAGGAGGAGAGCCATTTTTATCCATGCTTATGATTATTCATTTAAGGTCTATTCAGACATTGTGCATTCTTTACTGTTTAGAAAGAATTGCCAGGGAATTCCTGTTTAGGATTTCCTCACCTTCTTGAGAGGCCTCTTGAATTTTATTTCTTCATTTTCCACATATCTTGGCTCAAGGCCAAAGCATCCTCCTCCAGGACAGCGTTATTGCTGCAGCAGCATAACTTTGTGTTGTAGGGTGTTGCAGTGGAGAATCCACAACACCTCTTCCATCTCTTGTTTTTCAGAGAGAGAGTCTTTCCTTTCTTTGGGAGATCATATTGGAAGCTTGAGAGCTAATTTTCAGACTTGGAACTTGGCCATAGTGTTCTATTCCACTCACTGTGCAATCCCTCTTAGGGACTGCGTTATTTTCATGGAGTATTTGCAGTGAGGGTTTACAGATTGTTTGGAGGGTGAGATCTCAAGTGTAAGGATCAGCCTTCCAATTTGGAGATCCATTGGAGAAGGTCTACTTCATATTTTACATCATCTTCATCCTTCTCTATTCAGTTCCAGATTTGAGTTGCTGCAGCTACCCAGCAACTCCGGCATTTTTCCATTTTTCATATTTCAGCCAATCCCTTGGAGGATTGATGTATTTTTGTTTCTAAGGGTTAGAGATTTGCTCCCCTATTGCATTTGAGCCATATCTTGCTATATCTTTTAGTTATCATATAATATGGAGCAGTACCTTTTATAAATTGTGTCCTCATAGCTTGGGTTTATGCAGAAATAGTAGTGTCCTTCCATTTCCATGTACATGTATTGTTGAGGCTTGCATTGCCTTTATTGAGAGGTTGTTTCCTCAAGAACTTGTACCTTCTTTGCTTCTATAACATTTTTCATTGTCTATATACATCTTCTTGTCTCACAGCTTATAAAATAATGTTGTCTTTCCATGGTATGTTCATGTATTATTGCAGCCCCACTCTTTCGGAAATTTCTAAAGGGAACTAGCTGTGGGAGGCTTGTCTCAACATCCTAGAAGGATTTCTTTGATCCCAACTCTTGGATTTTGGTCTTAGACACATTGGTCTAAGGGATCTAGGTCTTGGTATCAAATCCTACTGCCTCCATTTATGGAAAATGCGTTTTCCAACCATGGATTGCTAGCCATTCCTAAAAAGGAACGTTACAGTGGTATCAGAGCAAATTTCTTGGCTCAGCCTGTGAGTCTAAGCCTAAAAAGATCAGAATGTTGAAGAATATGAGTTTCTTCTCATCTATTTTTAAATCCAGAGGAGGCCTCTCCAAGGAGGTCAAGAAGATTGAAGAAGAAGAAGAGGAAGTACCATGCACTTCCTATTCTCATCAAGAAGAAGACGTTGAGCATGGAAGATACTTGGATCATCAGATTTTGAGTGATTACCTTTTTGCGTATAGATCTCAACCTAGAGCCTTCAAGGAGACTCTAGATTTTCCTCATTTCATCCAGCTAAAGGAAGAGAAGAGACCATGTAGCAGAAAGGAAAGAAAAGGCAATAGATTTCTGTTGTCTACCTATGATGGGCCATTTACTGCAAGAACTTGGGTGAAAGAGTTGGTAGCATTTTTCTTTCTACATCCTATAGTAGAGAAAGAAGCTGTTGAAATCTTAGTGCTGAACTTGGAGGGTGGAGCCTATGATTGGTGGAGCAGTCGCTTGAGCCATGAAAGGGAGAGAAATTTTGCAAAATTCATCCAAGGGTTGGTCAAAACCTTTGATGGTGACAGAAAAAAGGAAGGACAGACCACACCACCACTTGAGGAGCCTTGTGATAATGCTATCACACTCATAGAGGAGTAGCCACATGCATTAACAGTTGGAGCAGCCAACACTTTGGAGGAGGTAAATCTTGTAGCCCTACAAGAAGTTTCAAATGCACATCAAGGTATGAAAATATTTCCACCATCTATTGTTGAAGAAAATTCTTTTGATCAATGTGGAGATTTACTTTTGCATGACCAAGGGTCAAATTCCATTGCTACCATAGAGCAGCTTGGTTGCACTGCGCTTTGCAACATGAAAACATTCAAGTAAGAAATAAACCATCATCTTCATGAGCCTTTGTTGGATTGCCCATCACATTGGAGGTTGGGGTTTGAAGCCTTGAAGGTTGATAGTAGACATCTTGAAGTAAGGAACCCTTTATCCCTTCAAGATGAAACTTTCTCAATGAGCTCCTCTAAGCTCATAGAGGAACTTCTACTTTCAGATCCAAGACCTCATTGGTTTTGGAAGACTATGGATGAGAGGGAGGTCTCAAGGAGAGATCTCATTAGAGGTGCACTTCAACACATCATGGAGTGAAAAGATTTTCTTCCTTTCTCACAAGAGCAGATAGAAGATGGAGGACATCTTAGAATGGATAAAATATCTCATGCTTGTTTTGGTAATTCCTTGAGCCATACACATCATGATGGGAGGTTTTTTCCTACCACCTATTTGGATCTTGATAGGGTCTCATTGATCCTTGAGAAGATTGCATTTCAGAATCCCATGAAGTGCAAAGACAGGAATCTGATTTGGGAGGATGGTAGCCCTGATGGGAGGAGTACCAAGATGAATAGAAGAAGGAAGCATCAAAAAGTGGTTGAGTGGATGCGGTTGATGAGCAAGGAGCTGGGAGGCTACTTGCAAATTTTATGATAGCGGGCAGCAGGAGGCTTGGCTGCACTGGTTACTCTTGAAATAGTTTGGCCATCACTTGGCAAACACTCTTCCTAAGAGTAGGAGGATGGATACTTGCATCATTGAGCAACATAGAGTATGGATGCATGGTGTTGATATGATACTCATATCATTAATTGTGTCTTCATCACATGCGTTGTATGATGGAAGTATGGGGATGCAGCAAAATGTTTTGTTGCTTTGCCTATTCTTGGGAGAGCAAGAGTAGATTTTCTCTCACACTTTGCATGATGTTGCAGGAGGAGGAGATGACATTATCTCCTTGGCTTTTGATGATAGAGAGGTACTTCCACCTTGGGAGGGACTTCTTATGTATTGCAGCATTATGGGAGATATCTTTGACATGGAGCATGTCAAATAATGGAGCTATGAGTTGGCCAAAGATCATTTGCAAAGGCCAACAGTGCTATCACTTGAGAGCTTGGGGTTATTGATGGAGTTTCCCCAGGATCACTTCACACTTGATGCACTTGGAGGACTAAGAGGAGGTAAGATTGATGGAGTAGTGGATGGAGACATCTATTACATTGGTATGACCTCACTTGCTATGACCTTCTTGACTTGTATTTCCAAGTATCAAGAGGGTGATATTTATGCAACATATGGTTCAATTCTCTTCCTGGGAATGTGCCATACCACTATGGAGGGATCATTCATATGCACATGCATCATTTTGCTCTCAATATATGGTAATAATATTTTTTTTAAATCCATGGATTATCTAACACCACATTATGATGCTCTTACCATTCATATTCAGTGCATTGCTCCATAAAAGGGCAAGTTTTTCATTGGGCTCCATGGAAAAAATTGGGTCAAATTGTATGATGGAGACAACCATATTTTGTATGGCCTGGGGCAAGTGTTTTCTTTCATGTATGATCAGTTGATATACTCAGACATTTGCTATTTATCAGTAGCTATCATGACATACATAACTAATCATGTAACACAAAACAATTTGCCTTGTACTTTTCTCAAGCAGCAACTTGTAAAACTGCGCTGTCACTACTGGGAAAGCTATTGGTACCTTCTTGCATCACTTGAAACCTTCAGAATTTTCTTCATATTGTTGTTTATCATGTATTAATTTTATGATATAGATCATATTTGTATGAGAAGCATGATTATGAGGTAGACACATGAGTTGGATGTGTCCTTGAGTGGGAAGAATTCTCACAATTTCTACACTACATGTTCTAATGGGAACATGGGAAGAGATATGGCCACCACTACTACATATGTGTTCTCTTTTGAGGTGGACCACGGACTTGATAGTCATCGATTGTATAGCCATGGGCAAGTGTTTGATCTTGTATTGTTGTTATATTCAGCCATTTACTATTCCTTATTAGATGTGATGGATTTTGTATGTCACTTTCCATGTTCCTTTCTGAGATTGCAGTGGATGAAACTGCAGCTTATCCCTGTGAGGAATTGTTTGTATCATGTATCATTATGTAAAACCTTTAGCAAACTTCTCATTATGAAGGACAGCTTGGGGTACGCTATGATGCTTACCATGTTCATATTTTCATCCCACCTTCATTTCCAAAGCTTGAGGTGGAAGCAGATTTTCAGGAGTTACCATGTTGGGAGGTGACTCATTTTGTTTGGATGATTGCTTGGGGATGGAGGATCCACATGAGGGAGATTTTCCTCATCACATTTCTGACTCCATGCCTTGAGTGGAGACTTTCCAGTTCTATCCTTGTAGTTTCTTGAGCACAAGCAACATTTGGGAGGGGAGGACAGTAATGTTCCAAATTTTTCCTTCAATAAACTGGAACATTAATTTTGTCTATTTTTCACTTAGGAGATGAATAATTGGGTGAGAAGATCCATTCATAATTAAAAAATGGATAAAATCCCTCTAGTATGAAAGGGGATAAGCCTTGGAACCAGATTTCACACCCTTATGTGTGAAAGGAGACTTTTGCAAAGAGGTTTGACCAAGTCAACCAGCGCAGGATATGAGGTGGAAAGCACTACATGGCACAACGTAGAGATAGAGGAGGGAATATTCCTTTATGGATGAAACCCTAATGGATGGGGCCCATGGAGAGAGATCCTTCACTTGCTATGTATGGAGAGGAGAAGAGCCATTATTATCCATGCTTATGATTATTCATTTCAGATCTATTGAGACATTGTGCATTATTTGATGTTTAGCAAGAATTGCCGGGGAATTCATGTTTATGATTTCCTCACCTTCTTGAGAGGCCTCTTGAAGGTTGGTTCTTCATTTTACACATCTCTTGGCTCAAGGCCAAAGCATCCTCCTCCAGGACAACATTATTGCTGCAGCAACATAACTCTGTGTTGTAGGGTGTTGCAGTGGAGACTCCACAACACCTCTTCCATCTCTTGTTTTTCAGAGACAGAGTCTTTCCCATATTTGGGAGATCATATTGGAAGCTTGAGATCTGATTTGTAGATCTTGGCACTTAGCCATAGTGTTCTATTCCACTCACTATGCAATCCCTCTTAGTGACTGTGTTATTTTCATCGAGTATCTGCAATGAGGGTTTGCAGATTGTTTGGAGGGTGAGATCTCAAGTGTAAGGGTCAGCCTTCCAATTTGGAGATCCATTGGAGAAGGTATACTTTAGATTGCACATCATCTTCAACCTTCTCTATTCAATTCCAGATTTTAGTTGCTGCAGCTACCCAGCAACTCCAACATTTTTGCCATTTTGCATATTTCAGCCAATCCCTTGGAGGATTGATGTATTGTTGTTTCTAAGGGTTAGAGCTTTGCTCCCCTATTGTATTTGAGCCATATCTTGCTATATCTTTCAGTTATCATATAATATGGAGCAGTACCTTTTATAAACTGTGTCCTCATAGCCTGGGTTTATGCAGAAATAGCAGTGTCCTTCCATTTCCATGTACATGTATTGTTGAGGCTTTCATTGCCTTTCTTGAGAGGTTTTTTCCTCAATAACTTGTACTTTATTTAATGCTATAACATTTTTCATTGGCTATATACATCTTCTTGTCTCACAGCTCATAAAATAACGCTATCTTTCCATGGTATGTTCATGTATTATTGCAGCCCCACTCTTTGGGCAATTTCTGAAGGGAACTAGGTGTGGGAGGCTTGTCTCAACATCGTAGAAGGATTTCTTTGATCCAAAATCTTGGATTTTGGTCTTAGACACATTTTTCTAAGGGATCCAGGTCTTGGTATCAAATCCTGTTGCCTCCATTTCTGGAAAATGTGTTTTCTAGCCATGGATTGCTAGCCATTCCTAAAAAGGAACATTACAGTGGTCAAGTATGAACCTATAGACTTAAATTTGGTCATGGAAGATCCTAGTGTTTCATAAGACTTCATCAATGTTGTTTTCATGAGCTTTTACAAGAAGATACAAAGGGATTTCTCTGTTTTTTGACTATTTGAGCAGTCAACTTGAAGAGTCGTTTATGGGAAAAAAAAAGGTGAATTATAAGAAATTGAGAAAGGTTATTTTCAAGAACATATCAATGAATATTAACCTCTTTTAATTTTCTCACAGGTGCTTCCAATTTTGATATTTGAAGAGGTATTTGGGCTTATATTTTCAAAGTGTATTTTCTGCCTATTTTAGACATTTTTTTATAATGCAGTTTCCCGACAACTGGAGATGGTTTTCAAAAACCCAAGATATTTTTTTCTTCAATATGAGATTATTTACAAAAAAATTCTCCCATTTTGAAAAATATATCAAGGAACGAGAGATGGGAACTCATCTCTCAGCCCTATTTTTTTAGAAAAACAGAGTCATTTCTATTAGTAGATGACCTTGTTGAAGGTGAAAACGTTGTTTCTTGAGGAAGATAAGAGGTATTTTGAAACCAAATTTTCCTTATCATGCTTCATCCTATCATCTCATACATCCATGGAAATTATTGGAGGTGGAAATTGAAAATTTCAAAATCTGTTGTCAAACTAGGTGTTTTTGCAGTGCCTTCTAGGCTTAAAGCTCAAAATGCACAGCGGAATTTCTGCAGGATGTGTTTTGCTTCAAAAATAATTTTGATGGATATCTAAGGAGGGAAAATATTTTTAGTTAGCTCCTCAGCCCCAAGGATGATTCTCCAATGGTCAAAAAGGTAAAATTTTATGAAAAAGGTGGATTTTGGAGTTTGCTACGAAATGAGCACTACGAAATTTTCAGTACATCACTGTTTTAGCAATCAACTTCAAGTTTTATTTCTGAACAAATGAAAAATGATTTTGGAAATCGAGAAGAGTTTTTTCTTTCTCACAGGCCCATATACAAAAACCTCTCTCCATTTCTGCAAAACCATCAGGTTTTGGAAATTATACACTCATATTTGAAGCCTATTTTTTAGAATTTTCACGAACCAGATTTATGAAAAAATTGTAAAATTCAACTTGGAGGAGGTCCATCTCAGCATCCACGTGGAATAATGACACATAAAAACTCAGTACACTCAGAAAATTAGTTGGTTTCAGTTGATAATGGCTATAAAATGGATTTTTTTAGCTATTTAATGAAAGAAGAGTCTTTTTTGTATTCAAACTCTGCAAAACAGAAATATCCCTAGGAAGTCTCCAAGTGATGGAATCATGTTTGAAATAGGTCTTTGAGGTGGGAATTCGAAGCTAAAAAGGTGGAAAATAATTTTTATGAGTTGTCACTCTATAAATGAGATAGGTTTAGAGTTAGAATGGGTTGGAGAATGCTTTTGACACAACTACTATTGTAATTTTTGATATCAGTAATAGACAAACATGGACTTTTCTTGCTTGACCTGAGATTATTGATGTGTTTAAATGCATTTATGTGTATCTTTTATATCTTACTTCAATTAGTATTGATGCTAAATTACTCAAAATTCATATCATATATGCTCTGACTTCCTTTTAGCATTGAGTCACTGATTATTCCCATGTGTTAATGTTGTTCTATCATTGAAACAGAAAAAGCCTCAGCTTCCATAAGTAGGAATGCTTGTCATTGATTTCATTTTACTAACTCCATAAGCCCAATGGTAGTTTAATATTCCTCATTTTTTGCCTGCAATCACATACACTAAAACATTCACAGAGTTAGCGATCTGTTTTAGGACCTAATTGAGTAAATCCTTTGATAAATTGAGAGAGCACTCTCAGACTAAAGAGGCTAATCTTCCGTCAAAATCTGGTTCAAAATAGTTACTCCAAGTTGACCATTAAAGCAGCCACACAAGACTCAATTTTGTGATAAAATTTTGGCGTCGTTTCCGGAGAACAAAGGTTTAATTTTTCTCGAGGAAGAATGATAAGGTTCAGATTTGACTTCTGACGGTGAACAGAAGCCAAACACAGGAAGGTTGTACCATTCACTTGGCGACTCCATTGTTCAAGATTCTAAGCTTCAAAGTTCAGAGTGACTTCACTAGGGAAGAATCCAAATTTCAGAACATTGATGGTGATCCAAGATGACAAGGTATGTGGCAAATCCTTTATATGATGAAATGTTACAAAGTGTAAGGGATGAGCTAGAAAAATTTTAGATATATGAACATTTCTCAACAATAGTATTCCGTTGTTTGAAATACAGTCAACTCACACCTGAAAATAAAGTTTGTTTTCTTGGTTTAGTTGCTGAAAGATTAGAAAATAATTTGAACTATTGGATGTTCAGATTGAATCATATGATTTCCAAGATCCTAAACAGTTCTTAGAAAGTCTTCCTCCTCCAAAAAAAAAGGAAATTGTTATACCATTTGACTTGCAGATAGAGGAAGGATATGGTTATGAGCTTGATATTGTAGAATTGGAATCAAGGTTCAGCCTTGACGAAGAAAATGAAGAGGATATCTAGGATCAATTTTTCATTGAGATCTTAAAAGGGATATCAATAAATTATGTCTTTTATGATCCCATAGCTTATTACATGGAAGAGTTCTATAGTCCAAATTTTCAGTTATTTTTTCACTATGAAAAATAGACCCATCTTCTGATACCTTTATCATTTCAGGATATAGCTTGATTTTGGTTTAAGAACAATCAAGGAATTCAGGTATCAGATCAACTCATTGACTAGATTTATTGGAAGTTTCATGTCGCTTGAATCAAACATGAAGATTGCAATTGTTAGGATAGGTAGGATTGTGTGTGAATAAGCTCAAGTAGTCTGAGCATTTTTTCAGTATGTACTGATTTGTTTTTTCAGCAGTAATCATCAAGCTTGAGCTCGAGGAGAAGGACATAAGAGTTTGAAGAAGGCTTTGTGAATTTTAGAAGTTTTATCTTCAACAAGGATGGCACTGGAACTATGTGTTCTTTCCTGTGCCACAGGGGCACACCATCCCCAATGGAGCTACTGTTATCACAAAAAAAAAAAAAAAATTTGATTGATAGGGTCACTCATCTAGGTTTCATTTTGTCTCATAAGGTTGATTCATGAAATTGATGAAAAATTCATGAAATGGTCTTTATCCTAAGTCTAGAATAGTCCATTGGTCATGCCATCATGGTCAAATCTATTAAAATCCACCTTAGGTTCACATGCATTGGTTTAAAATTCATTTTTAGCCACATGTCTGATTTTTCATGATTCTGCAGCGAATTCTATGCAAAACAGGTGATTTTTGATGCAGAATCACCTGATCATTCTGTAGCAAATCTATCAAATTTATAACCGAGAACATTGTAGAATCATGTTTTTTTGAAAAAATGAATGGGATGATTACCATTCAATTATTTAGTGGTTTAGGGTAAATATGAGGTCATACAATTGATTTCCATAATTATTCAAGCATGCAAAAGCGTAAACACCACCCATCATTTCTTTCCACTCCCTCATTTGTCATAATTCTCTCCACATTCGAATTCCATTTTTAAAAATTATCCCCAAGAACCTCTCTATCATATTTCATTAAATATTTGCATGCATCAATCCATTATCACCTCTGAAAAGTCTAGTCTCATAGCAAGCAGCTTTCTTTTTAGTTTTTCTCCTTGCAGGTGTCACAGTTCAAGAAGGCCAGCACAGTGTTAAAAGAGATAGACATGCATAAGAAGACTAATAAAGAGATTTTCAATGGTCGAGTATGAACCTATAGACTTAAATTTGGTCATGGAAGACCCTAGTGTTGCATAGGACTTCATCAAAGCTGGTTGCATGAGCTTTTACAGGAAGATACAAAGGGATTTCTCTATTTTTTTATTGTTTGAGAAGTCAACTTGAAGAGTGGTTTCTGGGAAAACAAAGGATATTTATAAGAAACTGAGATAGGTTATTGTCAATAACATATCAAGTAACATTAACCTCTTTCACGTTTCTCACGGGTACTGCCAATTTTGATATTTGAAGAGGTCTTTGGGCATATATTTTCAAAGTCTGTTTTCTGCCTGTTTTAGACATGCTTTTATAATGCAGTTTCCTGAAAACTGGAGATGGTTTTCAAAAAAAAAAAGAGACATTTTTCTTAAATATGAGCTTATTTAAAAAAACCTTCTCCCATTTTCAAAAATCTATTAATGAGTGAGATATAGGAGCTCATCTCTCAACCCTATTTTTTCAGAAAAAACAGTCATTTTTATTGGTAGATGAACTTGCTGAAGGTGAAAAAGTTGTTTCTTGAGGAGGATAAGAGGTATTTTAAAACAAATTTTCCTTATCATGCTTCATCCTATCATCTCATACATCCATGGACATTATTGGAGGTGTAAATTTAAAATTTCAAAATATGATGTCAAACTAGGTGTTTTTGCAGCGCCTTCCAGGCTTAAAGCTCAAAATGTCCTACGAAATTTCTGTAGGATGTTTTTTGCTTAAAAAATAATTTTGATGGATATCCAAGGAGGGAAAAATATTTGTATTTAGCTCATTATCCCAAGGAGTATCCTCCAACAATCATAAAGGTCAAAGGTTATGCAAAAGGTGGATTTTGGAGTTTGCTACGAAATGAGCACTACGAAATTTTATGTACATCACTGTTTTAGAAGACAACTTCAAGTTTTATTTCTGACCAAATGAAATTTTTTTTTTGAAATATGAAAGATTTTTTTCTTCAAAACAGGCCCATATACAAAAACCTCTCTCAGTTTCTATAAATACATCAAGGTTTGGAAATTATACACTCATCTTTGAAGCCTATTTTTCAAAATTTTCACCAACTAGATTTATGGAAAAATTGTAAAGTTCGACTTGGAGGACTTCTAGTTCAGCATCCACATGGCATAATGACACATCATCACTCCAGTAAACTTATAAACTTAGTTGGTTTCAGTTGATAAGGGTTATTAAATGGATTTTTTGAACTATTTAATGAAAGAAGAGTCCTTTTTGTATTCAAACTCTACAAAACAGAAATATCCCTAGGAATTCTCCAAGTGATGGAATCATGTTTGAAATAGGTCTCTGAGGTGGGAAGTCGAAGCTATCAAGGTAGAAAATCATTTGTATGAGTCCTAACTCTATAAATGAGATAATTTTAGATTTATAATGGGTTGGAGAATGCTTTTGACACAAATACTGTTGTAATTTTTTATATCAGTAATAGAAAAACAGTGACTTTTCTTGCTTTACCTAAGATTCTTGATGTGTTTCAATGGATTTATGTGTCTCTTTTATATCTTACTTCTAGTATTATTGATGTTATATTACTCAGAATTCATATCATTTATGCTCTGACTTCCTTTTAGCTTTGAGTCGCTGATTATTCCCATGTGTTAATGTTGTTCTGTCATTGAAAAAAAAAAAGCCTCAGCTTCCATAAGTAGGAATGTTGTCATTGATTTCCTTTTACTGAATCCATAAGCCCAATGGTAGTTGAATATTCCTCATTTTTTACCTGCAATCACATACACTAAAACACTCATAGAGTTAGCCATCTTTTTTAAGACTTAATTGAGTAAATCCTTTGATAAATTGAGAGAGCCCTCTTAGACTAAAGAGGCTACTCTTCAATCAAAAGATGGTTTGAAATGGATACTCAAAGTTTACCATTGAAACAGCCCAACAGGACTCAAATTAGTGATAACAGGAACCATGAATTGTGTTGTCTGCTCATCATTCATAGGTGTCGAGACTGCTCCAGCTACGAGAGTAGATGTACCAATGACGGTGTAAACCCAATCCATCTGCACCCTCTCGACCGCGTCTAGATCCACCGTATTAATGATGGAACCTTATTCATGTCTTTTAACCAGCTCTGTTAGGACCAAACCACCTCCTCATGGCCTTAAATAGACTCAATCCTCCTTAGGAACATTATTCTACTTAGATGAAGATATTCTTGAGGCCATGACGTAACCAAATTATCTGTGGGATGAAATGCATCATCGACCATTTTTTCTTCCTAAAAAAACACTCGGCCCTAACAATCTAGGAACCCAAGAGATTTACCCAATCAAATAAAAAGATTTCCTTCCATCTGGGAAAGTCAATTGGTTCAAAAATCACATTCTGGCGTGAGATGTGTTCGAAGAAGGTAACATGTCAAACATTTATCCTACCATCAAGGTGAATATCTCTCAAAATATTGAGAAAGTCGAAGAAATATCTCTGGGGGCAACATGTTCCCCAGAAGAAGTAACCTCTTACACCCATTTATTGGAATATTATAGAGATATCTTCGCATGGGACTACTCTAAAATTCCAGGGCTTAGTCCCACTATAGTAGAGCACCACATTGACACTTGGCCTGACGTACCACCAATATGCCAGAAACAACGTCAACTACACCCATCCAAGGCAGAAGCAATTAAATGAGAAATTGATAAGATTCACAAAGCCAGGTTTATCTACCCCATCGCTTACACATCATGGTTTTCCAACCCTGTTCTCGTCATGCAAAAACAGGGCACCATTTGCGTTTGTACCGATTTTCGTGATTTGAGCAAAGCCTATCCAAAGGACAATTACCCTACCCCATTCATCGACCAAGTCATCGATGCTTACGCAGGACATGAGGCCCTCTCCTTCATGGATGGTTTCTCTGGGTATAATCAAATCCAAATATGGTACACCGACTGATGCAAGACTGCGTTCACCACACCATGGGGCATGTTCGTGTTGAAAAGTAAACAAGAAATGTGTGTCTAATTTAATTTTCCCTTAACTAAATTGGACAATAAAATGTAATATTATCTCATAATCACTTGTAATAGTTAAATGTGTGTGATAAACTCTTTCAACTCATGAATTTCGAGTTGAGGGTGGTTGGTGAGGCATGTAGAGCGATTCTATTATTTATGGAGTTTGAATTGCAGTTAGTGCATTAGTTTAATGCATGAGAAATCAGTTATCTTAATTTATTGAGTTAAATTCAGTTGAACTAGCTGTAATTGTTTGTTGCACTAGTGAGAGATCAAGTGAATTAAATCAGATTTAATTCACATCAGTGATCTGCCATGCAACTGATGATTTACTATTTATAGATGCATGCATGTCAATTCCAGTGGAGACCCAGTTGAGACAAAGGTTAAAGAAATGTTAACTATCAGTTGTATCATTAGTAGGTTGCCCACATGTAGCCATACATCCATTGGATTGCCCATGATGCTTGCATAGTTTTGGGAGGATGGAATTCCTAAAGAATAGGGATTTCATTCCACATTAATTGTGCAAGAAAGGAAAGTTGATTAGAGATAGGAAATTGGCTAAGTGTTGGTCGATTTTGTCTAGATCAGTGTGAGAAAGTTGTGAGAGTGCAGGAGACTTTTATGAGAAGAGTGAATTGTAATTTTTTCATGATTCCATGGTGAATATACAATAAAAGATAGAGGGGTTTTGAGTAGTAAGCTTTCCCCGAGAAAATATTTGTGTTGTGGTTTGATTTTCTTCTTTCTTTACTTGTTTTCATTGGCGATCATGTTTATTTTCTGCAATTAATTGGTATAAGGATTCAATATCTAGCTTTAGTACATTGGTTGATCGGATTGAATCCATTGATATACATATGTTTTTATAATTTCTACATGGTATCAGAGCATAGGAAATCACTATAGTGAAGAATAAATTGAGTTTGTGACTGAATAGAATTTGAATTTGCAAAAGTATTCTTGGTGCGACAGATGGATCAAGGTCGAAATGGATTTCAATGGCTTGAGATTGGATTATGCACTCGTGGGAAGCTACAACTATATTGCATGGAAATACAGGATGGAAGCAGTAGTGGAGGACAACTGGTTGAAAGAATTCATTTATAGTGACATTCCCAAACCCGCTGAGGTAGATGCCACAAATATCGATGCTTGGAAAAAGAAGGTTGCAAAGGAGAGGAGGATCTTACTAGAGGGAGTACGAGACCACATTGTCTCAATTCTCCATGGAAAAGTGGCACCATATAAAATGTGGAAATATTTGACAGATCTGTTTCAGAGCAGCAGCGATCATAGAAAATTGGCACTGAAGGACAAGCTAAGGAAAGTCAAAATGGAGAAAGGAGACACCATTTTGAAATATTTAATGAAGTTTTTCCAATGTTGGGAGGAGCTTGGGAGCGTCAGAATTACTGTCATGGATGATGACTTGGTGAGCCTAAATCTTCTAGGACTTCCCAATATTTGGCATAGTTATCAAGACTCTGTCAATGGGAGGGAGAAGCTGCCAGATTGGGAACGACTTTGGTCGAATTTGGTGTAAGAAGAATTCAGGCGAAATATCATGGATGGATCTTCATCTAAGACAGACAATGAAGAAAATTGTTCTTTGGGTGCTAAGGCAAAGAAGGGGAAAGGAAATAAATCCTATTCCAAATCCGAGTCCGGCAAAGAATGCAAGAAGCATGCCATGTTCAGAGTGAAGTGTTTTCATTGTCACGAGCATGGAAATTATGCCACTAATTGTCCACAAAAGAAGAATAAAAATAAGGCTTCAGGATCTGTAGCTGGTGAGGCTTTGGCCTCACAACTTGAGTTGGACTTCTTGCTCATTGCGTGCATGGTGTCAAGTGCAATGGGATCAGTGTGGTACTTGGATAGTGGTGCATATTTCCACATGAAGGGAGACAAATAACTTTTCAATAGCTTGGAGGAGAAGGACCTCCAGATGTATATCGAAATGGTTGATGATGAGCGTTATAGTGGTACTAGAATTGGTACAGTTACCTTCTAGAGAGATTCACGTAAATCCTTCTTATTAAAAGATATAATGCATGTACCAGGCTTGAAGACAAATTTAGTTTCAATTGCAATGTTGGAAGAGAGAGGCTATTGTTACACCAATTTTTTGTCATCTAACCTGTTACTATTAGATGGACCAAAGTACACCATGTAAGACCAATTTTACCCTAAGTAAAATTGCTTTCACTATGAAAAATAACTTAGTAATCCATAATTTATTAAGTTTTTTATGGTCTAAACAGGAAACCCCACGAGGAATAATTGAATAAATACATATTTGTTTGATTTTCCCCAAGGGATAATTATTTAAACAATAGTTTAATTAATATTCCTAGTCATATTTAACCCAAAACAGGAAAATTAATTAGATAAATCACTATTTATCTTATTATTTTCTAGGAAAAATTATTTAAACATTATTTAAACAATATTCCTTGTTAAATTTGACTAAATCATTTATAGATAATTGAATACATCACTATTTATTTAATTATTACTCAACCACACTCTTAAAATAATAAATAAATCATTTATTTATTTATTATTTACAAATAAAGGGATTTGACCAAATTCAAATTCTACCTTATCGACCAAATATAATAAAATATTCCATAAAAGTTGGATCTAGATTTGGTCATCGTATTTGAATTGTACCAATATCTGGAGAAGCTAACTCAATATTTTTATAAATAGAAGGTTTTCATTCATTCACTACCTTTTGTTGCCTAAATATCACTTTGGATCTATGTTTTTGGTACGGCTTTAGTCCTCCATCATTTGTATATTTTCTATTTTTTGTGGGCTTCCTTAGGTTCATTTTTATACGGGTTTACCTTTTGATGAAAGAGATGAATCGAGCAGCACAAGGACACTAAGAGCCCATCATTAGGGGGGGGTACGTGGCATCTTTCTATGTTCCCTTCCCAGGTGTCATAAATACAAAAATTATTTAAAAATATTCTTGTCTTGTCTATTGGGTGCATGGAGCAACTCTTGCTTTTATTTGTTGTTTAATGTATTTAACTACATAGATCTGGATTTTGTAGCATTTATCTTGGTCAAATAACTGTAGATCTAAGAAAATTGGTAGCCATCTTTGATGTTAGGGTTGTTTTTTATGCACAACTAAAGTGAGCTTTTTTCGTACGCTTGCGATTATAATTCACACTAACAACTGACGACTCCACAAGGGTTTATAATTACGACAGTTGTCGTTTTTCAGATCCCTGCATGACCAACTGCTTCAAATGCTATGGTTTTCCTTCAGGTTCTTTTTTTTCTTTTCTTGATGTTGTTTTTAACTTTTAAAACCCTAAAACAATAAAAATTCTAACTTTCGTGTGTTTCTGGGCCTATTGCGTAGGTGATAGGTATCAGTCGCATCTAAGATGACACTTTTTTTTGAAACCTGCTCCCAAGAGTGCTGGAAGTGTAGGTCGTACTTTTTGGGCCAAAACCTATGACCTCAACCTTCAGGATGCAGAAAACATCCTCAAACCTGTGACCTCTGCTGAAAACTGGTCAGAAACTGCGACCTGTAATTTTTGAGGGATTTTTTTGTGATTTTTCTAGGTTTGTCCGGGCTACTGTTCAGGGTTGTATAGCCTCCATCTCCACCCATTTTGGACCTGTACTTACTCTATTTTACTCGTCGAAGTGGGAACCTAGCCCCCTAGGGCTTAAGTATGCTTCCACCTTTCTAGGAGGAGTTTAGTTGAAGTAGGTCGTCTGAGATTTCAGTTTGTTCAGCCATTTTTCAGATCTGATCCTGTACCTTTAGATCCATTTCATATTAGTTATTCATCCATCCAAAACACATATTTTCAGTTTTTTTTGGTCCTCCTCTAGGGTCCCCTCCATTTCCCTTAAGGTTTTAGCCTTTCGCCACCTCATTTGAAGCACTTTTCCCTCTGGTTTTTTGTTGTTTTCTGCACCTATTTCTAGCAGATCTGACCTCTAGATCCCTGTCCCTCCCAACTTTAGATCCATTGGCCACTTTTTGTGTGTTTTGACTAGATTTTTGCCCACCCATAGACTAGTTGTTTGGAAGCCCGCCTCCTTGGGTTTAGATTGATGCATATTTAGCTATTTATTTTCTGTCATATTCAGTTTACTTTACTATTATTTGCAGATTTATTTACAGTTATACAATACATTTTTTCTTTTTTCTCTACACACGTCTGGGTTTAAAAATTAAAATTAACACACTTAACATGCACACCCTAAGTGAAGAGTGCTTTGTTTACACTGCTAGGCCAAGACTATAACATTGTAATCATTTGATCCTGCACCTCTCTACCCTTGTTTCGACATTGTAAGCATTTGATCCTGCACCTCCTTGCCCTTGTTGGTCTCTCTTCCTTCTATGATCCATGCATGTTCTTCCATCATTACGTCCCCAAGGCGTTTATCTCGAAGACGTCTTAGCCTTCATCCTCAATTTCCGTTAGGAATACTTACTCCACGTAGGGTTCGTGTTCGTCCTCCATCGAGTCGCCATTATGACTTCGCTTCTGGTTCATCAGTTTCCCCTTCTGGTTCTATCCCTGGTTCTCCTCATGTCACCTTCACCTGTCTGGTTCAGGACCTAACGCTGGTGGTAGCCCCGGCCCTAATGCAAGGAATACTACTAGTGAGACCGCAAGAGGAACTATACCGACTACTCCCTTAATTCGTTATATGGCAGGTCTCATTCTTCCCAATTTTAACCAGTTAATCAATGACCCCAGACACCATGATCCTGGTTGGCCTGCTATGCCAACCAAGCTCCCTTCCAACATCCCCAATTTTGAAGGTCTTGCTAGAGAAGATCCTACAAACCATGTTCGATCTTTCCACATGTGGTGTTCTTCTAATTCCATCACCGATGATTCTTTCCGTCTTCGGTTGTTCCAACGTATGCATACTAGAGAATATTCTAAGTGGTATGTTGACCAGGCCTCCTCCTCTCATACTACCTTTGCAACTCTTACCAGGGTTTTTTTGTCTTACTTCTAGCTTCCCCTTTGTTATGACACTGGTACCGAACTTTTGACCTCTTTCTATCAATCATTTGCGACCCGCTTATCCGATCATGTCCAGGAGTGGTAGAGAAGAAAGAGCCTATGTCGAGCCCCTACCTTCAAAGACTGTGTCTACATGAATGGTTTCTCAGATCCATTTTTCCTTCTATTATAAAATATGTCGCATCTCATTTCCCTCAAGCCAAAAAAGTGGCTCTCCAAATTTTGTTAAAATATGACCTGATCTACGCAAAGTCTAGTTATTTTTATACCGTCTTACCTGATCTCCCTAGACCCAGTGGTGCCAATGCACCAAGGGAATCCCATGCCACCGATGGTATCATTGGAGTCCTTTCCCATCCGTACACTCATCCTCCCATGGGTTATGGTTTCCCTCAGGAAGGGGCCAGCTCCTCCAGCACTTTTCCCCCTCCCGGTAGCATGTATCTAGGATACGGTATGCCTCCTCCTTTTTCCCAACCTATTTACCACAATGTTTCCCAACCTCCTTATTTTTTGTATCTGCAGCTTGGTGCTCCAACTCCTTCAGCATTAGCACCTTAGCCTCCCTTGCCTTCTCAACCCCTGCAAGAGCAGCCACCCCCCCCCCAAGGGAAAGTGTATGTACAGTAGGGCACGAATAATCCTCTTACTTCCAAAAAGAAGAGGAAAGACAACCAAAACCAATATTCCCCAGGTAATCCAAGACCCAATACCCAAGGGAATACACTTAACACTGCTAACCAGCAATAGGGCACTCAGCCCAAGCAGGACAGGCCTGTTCGCACGAACAAACCTTGTTCCTGTTGCGGTGTCTATGATCACTATACCCACGATTGTCCTCTTTTACCTCAAATGTGGCAGATGTGGGAAGCTCAAGCGGCATCCCGAGGATAGCAAGCCTCCCCTTTGGTTCCTCCCCATGCTGCACCTACCCAGCCAGCTGTGTTTACCAATCCTTTTCCCCAGCAAGGATTCGTGGCTACCCAACCACCTAAAGGTCAAGCGGCCACTCAACCTCCTACATCTGGCACCTATGACTACCAGATTCTCATGATGAACTCTGACCAACCCATCACCATTGACCTCAACATTCAGACTTGGTCCCATTAGTACAACAGGCCTCTCGCTACGTCTACCCCCGAGCCCCTTCTTCAGGTCCCACAGAGCCTCTTCCGATAACCAATGGTCATTTACTGATCCCTCAGCCTAAGGCAGAGGTTCATACCAAGATCCCAAAGGGACCATTATGACAAAATGATACTTCTATTAAAGTTTCCCATTCATATAGTATAGTAGATTATTTGGCGCAATCCCCTGCTACCATCTCAATGCTGGAACTCCTCTAGTCGTTCCCTTCACAACAAAAAGCTCTACTAACTTCTATGGGTGCTATGGATCCTTCAGATGATTGTTTGATCATCTTTGATGTTGACTAGTCAGAGCATCCCCATATTCCTGCTTTTTTCGCCTTCCACATCCTTGTCAAGATCCGGAATGCCAACGTCTCCTATTGTATCATTAACGAGGGGGCATCCACCTATGTGATGTCCGCTTCAGTTTGGAAGCAACTCGGATCTCCTAAGTTGGCCCCTTCCGCTATCACCCTTCAAGGTGTGATGGCCACTCTTCCTAGCCCATAGGCATGTTTCGCAATTGTCCTATTACTCTTGCGAGCAACACTATTTGTGTTGACATATAATTAATCGATGCCCCCTTAGATTACAACATTATATTAGGTTGTAGCTGCACTTATGCGATGTCTATTGTCCCATCTGTGATTCACCATAAGATGTGCTTTCCTCACAATGGAAATATTGTCACCATCGATCAGTTGACGTATTACGAACTGAAGTGTCAGACCTCCCCTCATTCCATCATATCTTCGGTGGCCAATAAAAAAACAATCGAACTTTTGACTAGTGTTTCACTTGGAGTCTACAAAGAATCCTTTTTGCTTGGTTAATTCCTTGGTCTTTCTCCTCCTATCTCTGATCCCAACTCGTCGAACATTTGCATGATGCAATCATCATGGTCCAACCTCAAGCAGACTAGTTCGACTAGTCAGCAGCCCTGCCCTCTGCAACCTACTCCTAGCACGTTGACTCAACCTTCAGTACCCCCTCCTCAAGGTCCTTCATCTGCAGCTAGTATCGAGGAGCATATCTACCCTCTTGGCATGGTTCCTCCTGGCCTTAACCATCTCGGAGCTATCCCTCTTGGCCATTACCCCTCTGGTCAGATACCGTTTCTAGCCCTCTTCCTGGATTATTTCGGTACCTGTTATGGCTACCTTATCCCTTCCTAACATGACCCTGGGGATCCCAGTCTGGTATATTGATCCCCCCGCCACTATCCCACCTGGTTAGCCCAAACCTTATCTTGTTTCTACCCTGGTTCAACCGGTCCCCATGACCCCTTCCTTTTCTTCCATGCCTCATCCACCTCAACAGGAACCTACTCTTGTTGTGACAGTTTTGGGTGAGGGGGGGAAATCTCATAAGAAGGCACCTAAGGACAAGGCTGCCCAAAAAACCACTACTCCTCCTCAACCTCCAAAATGTACCCCTCCATGTGCTTTGTGTGATGTTTTTAGTCATGCCACCCATACCTGTCCTGAATTGCCTCATCTCAAGCCCATGGTCAATGAAGTGTTTTCAGAGTCTGATATCCCAGACGTACATGTCACTATACCCGATTCAGTCCCAAAACTCAAGTATTTGCACACAAATCATCCTTGTGCTTTATGTGATTTCCATGTCCACTATACTCACATTTTTCCCCGCCTTGACACCGTGTCTCTTTCGAAGCGGTCCTCCAATTCGAGGCCAAGCGCAACGAGTTCACCGCTCCCTTATATGTGCATTTTGCTTCGAAAAAACCAAAGGACACATAAACTCCCATTGACATTCCCCCTCCCAATTTCAAGATGACAGAGTCTTCATCCACTATCCTTTACCTGCCATCATCTATGATATCCAAGGTGGAAGACCCCTCTAGGGCTTCCCCTTCTATTTCGCCTGACCTCCCTTCAACGGTCACCTTGGGCTCCCTTCATCTACTTGTTTCTTTTTAACCCTTTGTGACAATGCATGTGAACCTATCTTCTCATGATGATGATTTAGGTAGCGTCGCCACACCATGTGGTCTTTCTTCCACTAGTCACCCCATCTTCTATTGCGATGATGACATTATGGAAGCAATCACCACCCCTGAATTTATTTATCCCCCCTTACATTGAACCCATGCATTCGAACCACATACACCTTGTGGCCATTACATTGACACCCAATGTTTGGGTAAGGGGGCACCCATATTCGAGTGTCCAAGAGAAGCAATTATCCACCACCCTCTTAATGCATTTGGTTGTGTTGACTCTAGTACCATTGTTCTTCTCCATTTAGAAGAACCTCTAGAGTCCCATATCACTTCAAATCACTCTAGGGATGATCTCCCTCATCATTCCTTCCTCTTACATCAGCAACCCAGTCCCCTAGACATTGTTATTGACCAACCTGTAGGTTTTCTAGGAGAGAAGAAGTTCATTATCTCCAAATCCACTCTTTGGGATAGTGACACCATGTATGCCAACCCAGAAAATTAGTCCATTTGCTTCATATATGCAGTACCAAAATACAATGGTAATCCTCCATTCCCTTTCTTGAACAGCATAAACATATCTAAAACAAATGGCACACCACATCATAAAAATTTGCTTAGACTCCCATTTTATAAATACATTTGGCATGACCATAGCATGCTTGGGGGCACCTATGCCCCTCAACCATAAAAATCCCAGCTCTCAACCAAAAATAACACTGAAACCCCCTTTCTTTGATAGGTCGCACTTTTCAGGTCATTTCCTAGGACAAGTCACAGTTTTTTGCCCATTACTTGCTACCCAGGTCGTAGAAAAGACCCCAAAAAGTGTGACCTGGTATGTTCCTGAGCTCTGGGTGCCTAATCTATAACTTTAATCCCCTGAACTGAAAGAGTATGGTTAAGCCACTTACCTGCAACTAACGGATCTCGCTTCTAATGGTCGGCTTGTCTGCTATGATTTCTGCAAGATTTAGGGCCTTTTCTCCTCTCTACATTCACCACAGCTACACTTGCAAATGCATGAATTTGGAGGGAAAATGCCTTATTAAAAGAGAAACCCCATATTTTTCTTTTTCCAGCTGTGACCAAACCATAGCTCAGTCTGAAAAACCATCAGTACCATTGGAAATCTCTCACCGAGCTCTCAAATGGGCATCCTTTATTTTTTTGTGATTTGATACTTCACCTGGACACATTTTTTCCACGAAGGGTCACTTCACCACTCCTCAAAATTGAATCTGTTCACTTGCAACACTTGTACTTGGAGCACCACTTTGCATTCATATTTTTCCATGCTCATGTCGATTTTCGTCTTGAGTAACCATATTGTACTCATGTTTTTACGGTCCCCACTAGACCTATTATGTGTCAGCACCATTGAGTCGCCCTAGTTTACAACATCCGAGTTGAGTCATCATCGCATCCATGGAGTCTATCCCGAGTCCTTTTGTATCTCACTATAGTCCTCCATCCTTCATTTCTTGGTTCCTCTCTTGTGTCGTACATTGTGGCCTTCAGCCATATTGTCCCCTATCCCCTTTGATATTGTGTCAATTGCTTCCAGGTCATCCATGCCCTTCATGCTCTAAAAAGGGAAGTCGTCATTGCACTACTCAGTACCCCCATTCCATCATTATCCCTAGTGTTAGTCTATTAGTCACTCTACTATTATCTCTTGTGCCTTAGTTGAGGATCCCTTATTGCATAACCTATGGCGGACCTCCTATCGACATTAGCTCATTCATTCCAGAAGATAGGTCTAGAGGGTGGTGTAACTTGGTTCCAGCTTCCACTCTTGTTCGATGCCTCGGATAAGGAAAAGGGACTCTTTATTGCCCTTTGACTTGATTGTTTCTCAACTCTAGCTCCTTACGGCATGATCAAGATTCGTATACTTGATGGTTCATTGATGCAACAGATTGTACCGGTGATTCACGGGTGTGTGTGAGATCTTTCAAACCTCATGGGAGGGTGTCACTTAAGGTAGCCCCCCACATGCCCGGATGACCTCTCCATTATAGCCTTCGATGTAGCTCCATAGATTTGATGTTTCTAGCCTCAGCTGCTTGCAACACCTTTTAGTTTGCATGTATCATTCAGATTTTCAAATCCATTTCCTATTTTACAGGGCCTCTTTGGTTGTACTTATATCTCATGTACTTAGATATTATTTTATAATTCCTGGTTGTTATCCCAAGCACAATATGTATGTAGGATACATTATCATGTTTTCATCTGGCCCATGTTTATGCCATCATGTACTATATAGTTCAGTCCCTTGTTTAATGGATGCATTATTCTTTTTACTTTGTTATCTCGGTGGGCATAGTTATGCCTCCCCCACCTCTTGTAGAATAGGTACTCACTCATAAAAGAGACTTGTCACACCTGTAAGTATCACCTCCTCAGGGTCTTGTCATCTAGTGCTTTAGTCTACCTTATATTTCTCTCTCTCTGACTCCCCCTTCGGTGTCTGGTGATTGAGTTCTTACAACGTACTTTAGTCATGCGATTAGCTCCTAACGCTCGCACACCGGGGGTCAATATGTTACACCAATTTTTTGTCATCTAACCTGTTACTATTAGATGGACCAAATTACACCATGAAAAACCAATTTTACCCTGAGTAAAATTTATTTCACTATGAAAAATAACTTAGTAATCCATAATTTATTAAGTTGTTTATGGTCTAAACAGGAAACCCCATGAGGAATAATTGAATAAATCCTTATTTGTTTCATTTTCCTCAAGGGATAATTAGTTAAACAGAAGTTCAATTAATATTCCTGGTCATATTTAACCCAAAACAGGAAAATTAATTAGATAAATCACTATTTATCTTATTATTTTGTAGGAATAATTATTTAAACATTATTCAAACAATATTCCTTGTTAAATTTGACTAAATCATTTATAAATAATTGAATAAATCACTACTTGTTTAATTATTACTCAACCACACTCTTAAAATGATAAATAAATCATTTGTTTATTTATTATTTACAAATAAAGGGATTTGACCAAATTCAAATTATTTTTCCCTCCAAAAAATATAATAAAATATTCCATAAACGTTGGATCTATATTTGGTTAATAATATTTTAATTATGCACCAATATCTTGACTAACTCGATATTTTGTTATAAATATAAAGGTTTTTCCATTCATTCACTACCTTTTGTTGCCTAAAGATAACTCCGTATCTATACTTTTGGTCTGACTTTGATCCTCCATCATTGTCATATTTTTTCTATCTTTTTGCATGTGAACTCCCCTTGAGTTCCATTTTTGTCTGGGTTTTATACACCATCAAGAGAGAGATATCTTAGATCTGAAGTTTTGAGGACATACAAGAACCCATCCCATTGAGGGGGACTGGTAACATCTTTCTATGTTCCCTTCAATGGTAACTGGTAACATTCTTTAAAAATATTATTGTCTTGTCTATTGGATGCATGGAGCAACTCTTGATTTTTGTTATAGGTCAATTTGGGCTTCATTCCCAATGACCTGGTTAATTTGGCATCATATCTAGGAATGATGATCAAGGGTCTATCACTCCTTATCATCTCAGTTGCTATATGCTCTAAGACAGAAAATAAGACAAATCAAATAGTGAATTTCATCAAGCAAGGGTTTCCATGGTTTGAAGTTTATTGTATAACATATGATAGCTCACCAACGCAGGCTCTAGGGGGCCTAAGTGCATTGCATATGCAGGTAGCCCCATGCAAGGCTGCTCTGTAAAGCACTTCCCGACATTCAAAGGTGTGTTGGTCACATTGGGAGCAAAATTCTCATTGTTCTGGAATCTCCACTTGGCGAGTGTCTTCTAGAAGGGTTCACATGTGTCAAGCTTTGGATCCAAGTGTTCATTTTACATATGCATGACTGGAAACATGTCTTGCCTATTTTTGAAAAGCTATTGATTGAAAAACAACCTACAGTTCATCTATAAATTGAACACAGATCTAAGTGTTTGAGGAGGGAAGAATTTGAGTAGAGAAATGCTGGAGAATTTTCAATTGAGAGTTTGATTTGTGAAGCTGCTGCTGGAGATATTTATGCTGTGATGAGACTTGGGAACTTTGTTGGAAGGTCACTCCAAATCAGTGATTAGGTTGTAACCTCTCATTCTATCATCAATAAAGAGTACTTCTTGTTTTTCCCTACATGCATCTATGTTAACTTTGATTTTCTATATTGTAAGATCTTGGTTGACGAATGTAGTTTATGCTTAACTGATTTAGCTAAATAGCTTGAATATATATCTGAATTATTTAATCTTCTGTTGTTTCAGTGTTCTTTCTTGCAGGAAGAATTTAGCTCACAAACAGCTTGAATTTGAAGTTATAGTGGAAGTGTCAGAAAGGAGCCATTTGGAAGCAACTGAAACAAGTAAGCCTCCAATCCTCTCTATGTATCTATTCTGAGTTAGGAGAAATGGTAGTATAGTCTTTCACCTGTTGTTATAGACTAGCACATGTCTATTGAAGCGTAATTTATCCGTAGATTACAATTATGGCCCAACAAACTGGCGACCATACTGGGGATAATTTATCTTAGTTCTAGGTGTTATAGTCTTTGATTTTCTTTCTAAATCCACCCAGTAGTTGTTTCACATAAATATTAGACATTTTTAGAGATTAATTTGCAAATACGGTGAGCCAAACAGTAGATTTTTCTTTATTTACTGTGCCCAACACAGCCTTAGTCAGGGCACAGTGCTTTGTAGAGCATTGTCTCCCTTCCAAGCCTGCGTTGCAGAGCACTATCTCCTGAAAGGGACCAAATTCCCTTGAATCTGACTTTGTAACTTGTTTCAGTTATGTTTGCTATTGTGTTCTGAAAAGTTTGATGCTCAATTGACTAGTGACACTATATACTTCTTCCTCCTTTGGCTGAAATTTTTTTCTTTATCATTGACAAGTTTATTTCAAAGTATTTTTTATGGTCGCATTAAGAATCATTTGCTTTCGAAATAGGAAATTGTCGTAAAATCTTCATTTCCTTGATAGGAGAAATTGTTGTTGAAATCTTCGTTTTTCCTTCAAAAGAGAAATTGTTGTTTGTATTCTTCATTTCTCGAAAGTAAAAATAACTTTGATTATTGATCTAGTGCACCTAGTTTCTTTTCTGCATTTATAACATTAAGGAAACTGAAAATAAAAACTTGCATTTTCATGTAGGATTGTGTGTTTTTTACAAAAGGAACACTAGGAAATCTGAATTTAGTTTGAGATTCATTGATTTTGTTTTGTTCATTTGTTTGCTCTCAAATTATTTTCTCTCTTCCCTTAATAGCTAGGTTCTTCATTGAAAAAGTTGAAAGTGAAATTTTGTTTATCATTCTTATCTTGCATTTTAGAAATTTCATATACATCATCGTGGTGAACCTGAAAGGAAAATTGTTAAGCAAGATCAACATAAAATAAATCTAAATTTACTTAACAATGCATTGGAAAATTAACGATAACATTTAGAAGGTCTAGGCTAGAGACATGTTCCGGCATCGTAAAACATAGCAACTATCATTAACTTGTCTGCGATACTCTCTGAGTGTGATACCTCACTCCACGTACTTAAGTATATCGTAGCTTATCCACGTACTCTTGGGTATATCGGGCTGTGTTATAGTATGATAAGTATAAAGGGGTGCTCTCACTTTGCAGTTTTGCATCAGACAGTGCTAATATATACTTGGGTCTCCACGTACCTTCAGGTATATTTTGGAGGACAAATTTTAGGTGCTATCCATCCATAGTGAATCGAATCGGCCACCTTGAAATCGTGATACCCCGAACATAGCATTCAGGGAGATTACATGCCCGTACTTCTTGGTTCACCAGGAGGTATTCTGCAGTTCACAGTTTCTTGGTAAACCCTTTTTCCTAGAATTACCCTCTTTTTGTTTACTTGTTTTTTGGTTAAAAAAAATCAGTCATCGTGGAAGAACAAAATCCTACCCCCCGTCATTCGCATAGACATCGCTCTACTGAAACCAGTACCATCAGTACCTCTGGTGAAGCATCATATTCCCATAAACCAGAGGTGGCACAAGTTATTTCTACAAATCCTGGTTTGTCTACTATTTTTGAGAAAGAGTCCTCACAGCTACCCGTGGTCACGATCCATCCAATCATTGAGACCATACTTCCCGAACCGGACATTGTTCAGCTGGAAGTTGATCCGGATCCCATTGTGCTTTAGGGGGAAGCTGTTATTGGTAAAACTGGACATCATCCCTAGGACCATTGAAATAGGGTCTATCATCCCCTTATATTTAAGTTGCTATATTCCCTAAGTGGAGAACTTGATCCCAAAGTCGAACAACTGGAAGTTGTTTCTATATTGGTCATTCCACAATTTATTGTAGCCATTGAGTCTCCCATATCGCATAGTCAACCACCTGAAACATACTTTGAGCCAAACAAAAAAGTTCTTCCACTTGGTTTGATTTCGATTGAAGAAATATCATAAGACGAGACACCTTTAAATCCAACTCATTTTCTGTAGGAGCTTTACCTGTACGAGTCTTTTCCTCAATCATCTTCCTCTTCTTTTGTTGATCCTGTTTCACTTTCAATTCCCGTAGATTCTATAGGGTATACATTGGGTCATTTGACTGTGGCTGAGATAACATCCCAGACTGAACCATCTATTTCAATTGCGACAAAATCTATTGTTGCTTCATATTTGATGTTTTGTCCATTGAATTCACCCATGTCATCATTTGGAATCCTATCTGGTTCCTCCTTTACGAGTACTGAACGGCTTGATCCTTTACTCACATCTTCAGTGCAATATCAAGCTGGTTCTATCAGTTATTTCCCTTGGTGGCTAGTGATTTCACACAAAATACCCTCTGAAATTCAAAAATTCAATGAAAACCCTGGAGAAGACCCGATAACACATGTTATAACTTATCATTTATGGTGCTCATCAAACTCCTTAAATGATGACTCTGTTGGACTACATCTTTTCCAGAGCACACTCACTACTCCAACTACATTATGAGGATGGTTCTTTTTACTATGTCAACCTCGTTAAACAATGAAATAGGTTATGAGGATAGTTCTTTTTTCTTGTGTCAACCTCGGTTAAAAAACGAAACAAGTACCATGAGGATACTTCTTTTTTCTTGTGTCAACCTTGTTAAAAAATGAAACAATTGCCTTTGAGGAAAGTTCTTTTACTGTGTCAACCTCGTTAAAAAATGAAACAGGTCATGAGCATATTTCTTTTCTTGTGTCAAGCTCGTTAAAAAATGAAACAAATCCTCTCCTAATTATGACGAGTCTTCCATCTAATCTCATAAATGAACCTTCATTCCATCCAGCTATTAGTAACCAGTAATCTACTTAGATGAATGAAATGTAGCATGGGGGGTACCTACTCTTGCAGGGGGCATTTGACATGTGCTTTTGTAGGGGGCATTCAAAACATTCTTACCAATTGCATGCAATCGACCGCTGAAGTTCAGGGGCAAAATCAGGTTCAGAGCTCCAAAATACAAATGGTAACTATGGAATGGTAAATATGAATAGTGAAACTACTTTTTATAGTCATTTAATTGTTTGCAAGTTAAATTTATTGCTATGACTATGGTTTTATTATGTTTTTATCATGAAACAAATATTTTTAATCCATTTGATGTTGTTCTGAACAGGAAATACAACTGATGATAAAATTAGTCGTGCATATTTATTCAAAGAATGACTTGACCACAAAGCATAATTTTTCTCCTTATTTTTCGAGCTTTGATAAAAACGAAAAAGGATTTGAAGCACACTTTTATCTCTTTTTCGAGCTTCGATAATAGTGAAAAATAAACCCCCGGAGTCTTCTTTCAGCTATTTTTAGACTCTGATAATGTGAAAATATTGTCAAGCACTAGTCATTTCGAGCTCGTTAAAGTAAATGAATTGATATCTACTCGGTATAAGTTTAAACCTTTTCCAGACTGAGATGGATTATTTACGAAAAAGGAAGACCTTGGTTAAACATGACCAAAGAGTTCTTTCAGATATTATTTTACACTTTTTTGGATCTGAGAGACAATTTTACGAAAAATTACTTTTGGAGTTCTCTTTCGTCCTCTTTTTCAAACTCTCTAAATATGAAAAAGGACCGAGCTATCACTATCGTTAAGCTCGATAAAACATAAAATAGCGACGGGCTTGTCGATCATCGCAAGAATCGAGTTTCATTCATCGCTAGACTCGTTAAATTATTAAATAGCAATACTTTATTCGCCCGAAGGGTTGAATTATAGATCAAGAAAACATTATCCTCCTCAAGCTTGTTAAAAAATAAAGAGATACTGGTCGAAAAATAACCGAGGAAAATTTGGGAAAAGCAAGTAAAGATTCTTTTTGGTAGCAAGTCACTCTTTAACGTGACACTTCTTTCACTCCATGTCCGTGACTGTTTAGGTTTGGTAATCATCTTGACGGTTCATTCACACCTATGGTTCATCATACCTTCACTTCAGTTTTGGGTCAATGCTACCAACTCATCATAGTGTCACCGATATGTTCAAGAGAAGTCATCCAGTGATTAAGAACTCATCCTTCTGCAATAATCGTAAACCTTCATTTTCATGACCATCATCCCTAAAAATTGCTATATCAAGTCATACCCTTGTCTCTGAAATCAGTAACTCCAATTTTGCAATAAGGGGACTTCCTATCGACAACAAATCAACATCCAGGAAGTTCACTTAGAAACATCATATTCCAGTACCATGAGGCTTGTTACAGCGTCAACAAGATCCTCTCTTCCAGACCTTTGACCGAAAGATTTTGTTTGGCATTCGACATAAAATCATCTATTCACACCTTACGAAATGTACTGCAGTATCTTGAAGGCCATTGAAATTACTGGTGGTTCTCTCGCATTTGTTAACAGCTCACATCATTGGCTGGTAATCAAATGATGTCTTTCCATGTTCGACGACAAATCATATATTCGCATGGCTAGACTTGTACCGAGATGATCGAATGAATGAGATAAGAAGACTCTGGATCTAGTTTCAGCCATCCGGGCTGCGATTTCATGATTTTTGTACACATCATCTGTACGACGACCTTACATACAGATTGTCATCCAAACATGGGCCTATATCTGTAGGCGTGTCTACATCTGGGCAACATTCCAATGTAGACAACTTTTTGAATTGTGTACATGTTATTAGATTGTTTTATGTGTTGACTATGGGAATGCCTACCCTCAGCAATTATGATCAATAGAGGATATATCATGATGTAATGTATTATAAGATTGATGCAGGTGACCACTCTGCTTTGTTTCCAGACACATCACAGTATAAAGCATCTCAATCAAATGTTCTTATTATTTGGATCTCATGCTTTAGGGAGCAATTGTTATAGGTCAATTTGGGCACCATTCCCAATGACCCGGTTAACTGGGCATCATCTCCAGGACCGATGATCAAGGGTCTATGATTTCTTATCATCTCATTTTCTATATTCCCTAAGACAAGAAACAACATAAATCAAACAAGACTTTCATCAAGCAAGGGTTTCCATGGTTTGAAGCTTATTGTATAACATATGAGAGCTCACCAACGCGAGCTCTAAGGGGCCTAAGTGCATTGCATATGCAGGTAGCCCCATGCAAGGCTTCTCTGTAGAGCACTTCCCAACATTCAAAAGTGCGTTGGTCACATTGGGAGTGAAATTCTCATTGTTCCAGAATCTCCACTTGGCCAGTGTCTTCTAGAAGGGTTCACATGTGTCAAGCTTCGGATCCAAGTGTCCATTTGACATCTACATGACTGGAAACATGTCTTGCCTATTTTTGGAAAGATATTGATTGCAAAACAACCTACAATTCATTTATAAATTGAACACAGATCTAAGTGTTTGAAAGAAATAATTTGAGTAGAGAAATGCTAGAGAATTTTCAATTGAGAGTTTGATTTGTGGAGCTACTGCTGGAGAGATTTATGCTGTGATGAGACTTGGGAAATCTATTGGAAGGTCACTTAAAATTAGTCACTAGGTTGTAACCTCTCCTTCTATCATCAATAAAGATTACTTCTTATTTTTCCCGACATGCATCTATGTTAACTTTAATTTTCCATATTGTAAGATCTTGGTTGATGAATGTAGTTTATGCTTTACTAATTTAGCTAACTAGCTTGAATAGATATCTATATTATTGCATCTTCTGCTATTTCAGTGTTCTTTCTTGCAGGAAGCATTCAGCCAACAAACCGCTTGAATTTGAAGCTGTAGTGGAAGCGACAGGAGGAGCCATTTGGAAGCGACTGAACAAGTAAACCTCCAATCCTCTCTGTGTATCTATTTTGGGTTAGGGGAAATGGTAGTATAGTCTTTCACCTATTTTTCTAGACTAGCACCTATCTAAGGAAGCATAATTTATCCGTAGATTACAATTCTGGCCCAAAAAACTAGTGACTCCACTAGGGACATATAGATTGTCATCCAAACATGTGCCTATATCTGTAGGCATGTCTGCATCTAGGAAATTTTCCAATGTAGACGAATTTCTGAATTATGTACATGTTATTAGATTGTTTTATGTGCTGACTATGGGCATGCCTACCCTCAGAAATTATGATCAATATAGGATATATCATGATGTATGTATTGTAAGATAGATTCAGGTGACCACTCTGCTTTGTTTCCAGACTCATCACAGTGTAAAGAATCTCAATCAAATGTTCTTATTATTTGGATCTCATGATTTAGGGGGCAATTGTTATAAGTCAATTTGGGTGCCATTCCAAATTTCCTGGTTAACTGGGCATCAGCTCCAGGACCGATGACCAAGGGTCTATCATTCCCTATCATCTCATTTTCTATATGCTTTAAGAAAACATCGACAAGATCCTCGCTTCCGGAATTTTGAGCGGAATATTTTGTTTGGCGTTCGACATCAAATCATCTATTCACACCTTACGAAGTGTACTGCAGTACCTTGAGGGCCATTAATGGTGGTTCTCTCGTGTTTTTTAATAGCTCACATCATTGGCTGGTAATCAAATGATGTATTTCCATGTTCTACGACAAATCATATATTCGCATGGCTAGACTTGTACCCGAATGATCGAGTGAATGAGATAAGAAAACCCCGGATCTAGTTTCAGCCATCCGGGCTGCGATTTCAGGATTGTTGTACACATCATCTATGAGGTGACCTTACATACAGATTTTCATCCAAACATGGTCCTATATCTGTAGGCGTGTCTGCATCTGGGCAACATTCCAACGTAGATGACTTTCTGAATTATGTACATGTTATTAGATTGTTTTATGTGTTGACTATGGGAATGCCTATCCTCAACAATTATGATCAATAGAGGATATATCATGATGTAATGTATTGTAATATTGATGCAGGTGACCATTCCACTTTGTTTCCAGGCTCATCACAGTGTAAATCATCTCAATAAATGTTCTTATTATTTGGATCTCATGCTTTAGGGGGAAATTGTTATATGTCAATTTGGGCGCCATTCCCAATGACTTGGTTAACTGGGCATCATATCCAAGACCGATGATCAAGGGTCTATCATTCCCTATCATCTCAGTTGCTATGTGCTCTAAGACAGAAAACAAGACAAATCAAATAGTGACTTTCATCAAGCAAGGGTTTCCATGGTTTGAAGCTTATTGTATAACATATGAGAGCTCACCAACGCAGGCTCTAAGGGGCCTAAGTGCATTGCATATGCAGGTAGCCCCATGCAAGGCTGCTCTGCAAAACACTTCCTGACATTCAAAGGTGTGTTGGTCACATTGGGATTGAAATTCTCATTGTTCCGGAATCTCCACTTGGCCAGTGTCTTCTAGAAGGGTTCACATGTGTCAAGCTTCGGATCCAAGTGTCCATTTGACATCTACATGAATGGAAACATGTCTTGACTCTTTTTGGAAAGATATTGATTGCAAAACAACCTATATTTCATCTATAAATTGAACACAGATCTAAGTGTTTGAGGAGGGAATAATTTGAGTAGAGAAATGTTGGAGAATTTTCAATTGAGAGTTTTATTTGTGAAGCTGCTGGTGGAGAGATTTATGCTGTGATGAGACTTGGGAAATTTGTTGGAAGGTCACTCCAAATTAGTCATTAGGTTGTAACCTCTCCTTCTATCATCAATAAAGAGCACTTCTTATTTTTCCTGACATGCATCTATGTTAACTTTGATTTTCTATATTGTAAGATCTTGGTTGATGAATGTAGTTTATGCTTAACTGATTTAGCTAACTAGCTTGAATAGATATCTATATTATTGCATCTTCTATTTTTTTAGTGTTCTTTCTTGCAAGAAGCATTCAGCTCACAAACCGCTTGAATTTGAAGTTGTAGTGGAAGCGACAGAAAGGAGCCATTTGGAAGCAACTGAAACAAGTAAGCCTCCAATCCTCTCTGTGTATCTATTCTGAGTTAGGATAAATGGTAGTATAGTCTTTCACCTGTTGTTCTAGACTAACACCTATCTAGGGAAGTGTAATTTATCCATAGATTAAAATTCTAGCCCAACACTTTTATTTGCTGTTTAATGTCTTTAACTGCATAGATCTGGATTTTGTAGCATTTATCTTGGTCAACTAACTACAGATCTAATGAAATTGGCAGCCATCTTTGATGTTAGGGATATTTGTTATGCACAACTAAAGTGATATTTTTTCATACGCTTGCAATTAGAATTCACACTAACAGCTATGATGTGGTTTTCAGTGAAGGGAAAGATTTCATTTGACACAAATCCATAGGAAAATCCAAGAAGATTGGGATTCGTGTGAATAATCTCTATAAAATTAATGTAGATGGCTGCACAACATTGATGGTTAAAGCGGAAAAAGTGGTGACTCAGGATGAGGGCGAGTTATGGCACAGGGGATCAGACCATCTACACCACGGAGCCTTGAAGGTCATGCAACAAATTTATACAGGTCTTCCCAAGGGTACTCTTGCATAGTTAGAGACATGCAAGGGATGTACAATGGGGAAGTATGCAAAGGCCACTTTTCACGAGAAGGAGAACCGAGATTCAAAAATCCTTGAGAGAGTTTACTCAGACATGTGTGGACCATTCTCTACTGCTTCGATAGCAAATCACATGTACTATGTGATATTTGTTGATTATTTTTCTAGAAAGTGTTGCATCTACTTCATGCAGAAGAAAGATCAGACGTTCTCAAAATTTCTTGAGTTCAAAGCACTGGTGGAAAAAGACACGGGGAAGCATGTGAAGGCTCTTAGGAGCAAAAATGGTGGTGAGTACATCTCCAATGAATTCAAGAACTTCTGTAGAAAATAAGGAATTTAGAGAGAGTTGATTGCACCTCATAACCCACAACAGAATGGGGTCGCAGAAAGAAATAACAAAACAATTGTGGGTGAAGCACAAGAGATGTTGCATGATCAGGGCATACTATTGCATCTGTGGATTTTTCTGGTAAGAAACTTGATGTTTCATATTTTAAATTTTTTGGCTCATTTGTATATGTGCATGTGTCCAAAAATTCTAGGAAGAATCTCGAACCAACAACTGAGATTGGGATATTTGTGGGGTATACTAATACTCCCCACAACTATCGGGTGTATTTTCCAAACAACGGGATTATTGTTGTGAGATGGGATATAAAATTTGATGAGGAGAAATCCATGCAATTGTCCCTTGAGATGGAGCTAGATTTGCATGCAAATGTGGAACTCTTGGTTCCAAATAATGAACCTCAAGATGTGGAGAAACCACATGCAGAGGATCATGGAGTGGTAGAAAACACTCATGCAAAGCCATTCACCATAAATGGTAGAAGGCGCACCACAGAAGCTGATAGATTGAGACTTGATGCAGCAGAGCATGTAGGAGCACCTACTTCACTGCGTAGATAGAGACAGTCTCCAGACAGGTTTACTGGATACATGGCTCTTATGAGAAAGTGTATTGTGACAGAACCATCCTCCTTTGAGGAAGTAGTGTAGCAAACAATTTGGGTTAACGCTATGGTTGAGGAGTATGTCTGCATAGTCAAGAAAAATGCATGGGAAGTTGTCCCAGGAATAGTCGGAAAATCAATGTTTGGATTGAGATGGATCTATAAGGTGAAGCAAGCGTCATATGGGAGTGTGGAGAAGGACAAGGCTAGATTTGTAGCCCAGGGATTCTCACAAGTTGAAGGGACAGACTATGATGATACTTTCACACCGGTTATGAGATACTCAATGATTAGATCTATCCTTGCACTCTCAGTGCAGATGGGGTAGTAGATACATCAAATGGATGTGAAAATTGTGTTTCTCAATGGAGTTATTGAGGAAGAAGTGTACATAGAGCAGCCATAAGGTTTTGAGATCTTTTACATTGATTCACATCTATGCCGACCCAAGAGAGCACTGTATGGGTTGAAGCAAGCACCTCGTGCTTGGTACACTTGGATTGACAGCTATTTCACTGGGTTGGGCTTCACCAAAAGTGAAGCGGATGAAAACCTATAGCAGATTGTGGTTGATGATAAGCTCTTGATTATTGTACTTTATGTTTATGATCTAATTTTGATAGGTGATGAGCAGCTGATAACTTCTTGCAAGGAGGATCTTACAAGCGAGTTAGAAATAAAGGACATGGGACCCCTTCACTATTTCCTTGGTGTGGAAATATGGCAGCGGAATGGTGATAAATTTTTTTCTCAAGGAAAGTACACCAAAGAGACTCTAAGTAAGTTTCACATGGAGAGTTGTAAAACCATGGAGACTCCTCTTCCAGTAAATTGGAGGAAAAAGGATGCTAATTCAGGAGAAGTAGTGGGCGCTAATGTTTACAGGAAGCTAGTGGGTTCATTGATGTACTTGGTGAACACCATACCAGACATTTTCTATGCAATTAACCAGCTGATTCAAGCTATGGTTAAGCTAACCAAGCTCTTCTGGAAGGTGGGGAAGCATGTCTTGAGATATATTAGGGGCACTGTAGGGTATCGATTATGGTATAGACAGACAGAGGGAGTGAATCTTCAAGGCTTCATAGATGCAAATTGGGTAGGAAGTCCATCAGAAAGACACAACACATCAGGAGGGATCTTCAACATAGGATCGACAACAGTTTCTTGGTACAACAAGAAGCAGTGATCTATGGTACTCAGTTCAGTCGAGGCGGAGTACATGGAAGCAAGTCAGGCTACATGTGAGGCCATATGGATGAAAAATATCCTGGTTGTTTTGTTTGGTTCTCAGATGGATCTGAAGGTGATACATTGTGATAACCAGAGTTGCATTAAACTCTTGATTAATATGGTATTCCATGATAGTTATAAGCACATAGAAATATGGTACCGCCATCTAAGAGATTTTTTTCAGAGGCGCATTACGTTACTTCAGTTCATTCCCACATATGATCAGGATGTAGATATTTTGACGAAGGCACTCGCCAGGAGAAAAATTGAATACCATAGAGATAGGATCAGGGTGGAAGATAATCCCTTTCTTGTTGAGAGGGAGTGTTGAAAATTCAAAAAGAAATGTGTATCTAATTTATTTTTCCTTTTATTAAATTGGACAATAAAATGTAATCTTTTCTCATAATCACTTGTAATAGTTAACTGTGTGTGATAAACCCAGTTAGCTCATGAATTTTGAGTTGAGGGTGGTTGGTGAGGCATGCAGAGTGATTATATTAGTTATGGAGTTCGAATTGCAGTTAGTGCATTAGTTTAATGCATGAGAAATCAATTAACTTAATTTATTGAGTTAAAGTCAGTTGAACTAGTTGTAATTGTTTGTTGCACTAGTGAGAGATCAAGTGAACTAAATCAGATTTAATTCACATGCAGTCATCTGCCATGCAACTACTGATTTACTATTAATATTTGCATGCATATTAGTTCCAGTGGAGACATCCATTGGATTTCCCATTATGCTTGCACATTTTTGGAAGGCTGAAATTAATAAAGAATATGGATTGCATTCCACATGAATTTCGCAAGAAAGGAAAACTTATTAGAGGTAGTAAATTGGCTAAGTGTTGGTATATTTTGTATGGGTCAGTATGAGACAGTTGTGAGAGTGCAGGAGAATCTTGTGAGAAGAGTGCATTGTAATTGTTTCATGATTCCATGGTGAATATACAATAGAAGATAGAGGGGTTTTGAGAAGTAAGCTTTCCCCACAAAAATATCTCTGTTGTGGTTTGATTTGATTTTTTCTTTACTTGTTGTGATTGGCGATCGTGTTTATTTTCCGAAATTGATTTGCATAAGGATTTAGTATCTAGATTTAGTACATTTCTTGATTGGTTTGAATCCATTGATATACATATGTTTGTATAATTCCTACAGTTCCCATATCAGGTTTATGCCATTTGGACTAAAAAAAATCTGGAGCCACTTTCTAGCAGGCCATGAATTATATCTTTCATGACTTGGCACACCTCATCCTCGCCTACTTGGATGATCTCACCGTCTGATCCAAAAATTTATCTGATCATCTTGAGGATCTTCGACTAGTATTCCAACAATGCCGATAATACAACCTATGCTTGAATCCCCTCAAGTGCATCTTCTGCATCACTGTAGGATAACTTATAGGTTTTATTGTGTCCCAACAAGGGATTAGAGTGGACCCCCTCAAGGTCCAAGCTATCAAAGAGGTACCACCACCTCGAACCCTCAATCAACTCCAAAGCTTGCATGGAAAGGCCAATTTTTTGAGACACTTCGTCCCAGACTATGCCACTTGCACTCAGGGATTCCTATGCCTCCTCCATCAACACATCCCATTAAAATTGGATGATCAAGCCCAACAATCATTTTAGGCGTTGAAAGACACATTATCTTCAGCACCATTGATCAGTCCATCAAACTACGACAAATATTTTTCCAGAGTGTTAATCTAGGATGGACTCGATGGTAAAGACCATGTAATTTATTATGTTAGTAAAAACTTATCAGGCCTCGTGTTAAGGTATGAGCCCAAAGAGAAGAATTCCCTAGCATTAGTACACGCAATCCGAAAACTTTGCCACTACATTATCTTAAGGACTACAACAGTTGTCGCAGATATCAACCCCATAATATATCTTCTCACCTGCCATTTGATGAACCATAAATACGCTTCCTGGATGGTTATACTGCAATAATTTGACTTACAGTTTAGCTCCCCCCAAAAAATAAGGCTTCAATTCTATCCGAGTTCATCGTTGACCTCCCAAGTTAGAACAAAGGATCACCAGTCAACGATTCACTATCGGACGAAGATCTCTTCCTAGTGACGACTGACGACCCTTGGTACGGAGATATTCTCTTATTCCTATGAACCTAAAAGTTAAAACCAAAGCTCACTAGTGACAACCATAGGTGCATACACCACCAGGCCCCCCGATACCTCCTCATGGGAGATGTCCTTTATCTATGGGGCATCAACACCATTTTACGTCAATGCCTCACTCACGACCAAGCTGAGCAAGCCCTTAATGACTGTCACATCGGAGCTTGCGGTGGCCACCTCTCCAGAATGGATACCACCCAAAACATTCTGTAAGCAGGATATTTTTGGCCCACCTTATTTTGCGATTACATCTTAGCAGTCAAAAGGTGCGAGCGATGTCAACGCTTCGCTCACAAGGTGAGAGCATCACCTGCTCCCATGCACCCAGTCGTAGTAGCTGGTCCCTTATGCAAATGGGGGGTCGACTTCATGACTAGAAACCCCACATCATTATGCAATCACAAATACATTATTGTGGTTGCCAACTATTTCACCAAATGGGTAGAGGCCATGCCCACATATGACAACACGGCAAAAACCATCGCATGGTTTTTGTTCAACCATGTCATCTCCCGGTTTTTTGTACCAAAGGAGTTAGTCTCTAACCACAGAAAACACTTTGAAAACAAGGTTTTCAAAGAGCTATCTCATCACCTTGGATTCAGACATGAATTCGCTTCACCATACTACCCCAAATCCAACGTACAGGTAGAAGTTGTAAACAAAGTACTCAAAACGATGCTACAACTCATGGTGAATAACCACAAAACAAACTGGCACCACATGATTTTCTCTGCCTTGTGGGAATACTACATGGTAGTGAAAACAAATTCAATAGGGTTCACACCCTTCTAGTTGGTGTACGGGGTTGAAGCCATGATTCCCATAGAACGTGAGATCCCTAACTTACACGTCGCCATCGAACTCCTCGATGAAATCCAGCCTCTAGAGCAACGCTTAGTACAACTAGAACTCATCGATAAAAGTTGACGACATTCGCTCCAAAATAACGAGGCCCATAAAAAGAGGGTGAAAGCATCGTTCGATCGCAACATCACCCCTCTATCATTTACTGAGGGGGATTTAGTTCTCCTCTATGATGTTGCGAAAGAAGCCCTAGGGCCTGGGAAGTTTGAAACCCTGTGGAAAGGTCCCTATGTCATAAAACATTGTCTCCTCAAGGGGGTTGTTGGCCGGATAAATCGATCTTGCGGACAAGATCAATCTCCCTAGTGTCAGAAGACAATCTAGCAACAAACGAACAACTAAGTTTATCTTTCTCTAAATATATTCGTTTTACAAGTAAATGCTATGAAGGTGTGGATCCTGCCTTAGATCCAAATGCTTATTTGTAACCATAATTCTTCCGTCGCAATAATAATCCTTCCATTTCAACAAGATTTCTTTCATCGCAACAATAGTTCTTCCATCGCAACAATAGTTCTTCCGTCGCAACAATAGTTCTTTCGTTGCAACAAAGTGTCGTCTTTCATCGCAACAAAGTGTCATCTTTCATCACAACAAAGTGTCGTCTTTCGTCACAACAAAGTGTCGTCTTTTGTCACAACAAAGTGTCGTCTTTAAATACTTGCAATCACAAACAAGCAAATATTAAATAGAACTTGTATAAAAAATAATTATAAAACATACCTATCATAGTGATCAAGGAATCTATGAAATAAACGATCAAACGACAGCTTATTGAAATAAACAATCGAACGACAATTTATTGAGAAAAACAAAACTTGATTGTATTAATCTTAAAATAATAGAAGAACCTTACAACCTTAGCCTTGATGGTGGAACAGGCCTTCCCGGGGTCTGAAGCAGGAGTCTCCTCTACTTTGATAAGTCTTTCACTCTTCCTCCAGGAGCACATAGAGGTATGTGATCTTTCCTCACAAAAGCTTAGCAGAAAGAAGTCTAAATCTCAACAGCACTTCACCTCAATCACACACAAAAGCTTGAACTCCCTTTGAGGCTACCCAATGCCTCTTTTTGTAGAGTAGATGAGGAGGTTAAGGTTCCACCTATGAAGGGATAGAATCCTCCTTCAAAGGGATAGGCTCCTCACATCAAGGGGTTATCTCCTTAAGGTGTGAGATGCATGAACCTTATTAAAGCATACTCATCCCCAAAAAATCTCACCCAAAAGCTTCAAGAATTGACCAAAAAACAACTTTTTTACTTTTTTTTCTCGCCCTTTTGACCTTGAAGGGGGTACGCAGGCATTACATAGAGAAATTTCATTCTGGAACGCATTTTTTCTTCACATTACCCGCGTACCCTATCCAAGAACGCAGGTAAGGTTCACATTACCTACATACCCAGGGTTTTGGAGATTTTTAGGGTTTTTTTCTCCTATTTTATGGCTTGAAATGAGGAGTAGAGGTTGTAAGACTTGCAGAGGAGGCAAGTATGAGTGACAATGAGCTCATACAGTCAACAGAATGTCAAGGTGAAAATTTTTAGTGCAACAGATTGCCCCCTAAAGTGCGAAGTCTGGAATAGATGAAGATGAAGTCTATCATATATGAAGAGTGAAGTACTTTATCATTTCAAGGATCATCCTGTGGACATCCCAGTCGAAACCTGTAAAAACATTCAATGCAAAATATATATATGTAAACATATCATCGCTGAGGTAGGAATTCCCATACTCAGATCAAAACTAACTAGAAAACGTATTTAAACTTTTCTGATACTGGAATGATTTTCAATAGATCAACAGTATAGACGTGTGTAGACACAGTATGGATGCAGCCATCTGTTTATGAATAGTCCACTGTATAAATGAACAACAAAGTTCCTCGCAGCCTAGATGGTAGAAACTAGATCTAGGGTCTTGATTTCTGTTTCTCGAACCAGTACGATTCTATCCATGTGAATAAATGTTTCGAAGTCGAACATGGTAGAAACCACTTGATTACCAGTCAATAATGTAAACTATTAAAAGGTGTGAGAGTAACCACCAGTAATTTCAATGGCTCTCAAAGTACTCAGTACAATCCATGAAATGTGAATGAATGAGCTAAAGTCGAACATGTCACGGAATCATTCGATCGAAGGTCAATGATGCAACCTGTCATCGAAGGCAAGAAACCTGCCATTGAGGCATGCAGATTTCAAGGTACTAACGATTTCTGGATCAACTTCCTAGATAATGAGTTGTCGTCGATAGAAAGTGATACGTCATAGGCAAGCCCACAACACGAAATCATAGATCAAGTTTTGAAGAAATATATTGGCAAGGACTGACTCAGGGATGGTCAAAATGGAAGACAAATATTTCACAAATGAATGGTTTTTTTGAATTGTCCTCTTGAACACATAATGACACTACAAATGGTTTGGTGAAAATTAACCCAAAGCTAATACCCAGAAACCAGCTGAAGACTTTCAATATGGTTTGATTAACTGTTAGATAAAGGATTTTCCCAACCTAGGTGAACAAAAGAAATGTGTTCAAGAATGGTTAACGGTTTTCTGAATAATCAAAATGTAACAAACAGGTTCGTTTTTCTCTCTTTTCCCCCACCATTTCTGGAAAGTACCTCTTTATTTTTGACAAGCTTGAGGAGGATAACATTTTCTTGTTTATAAGCTCATCCTTCGGATGAGTCTAACTTGGTTTAAGATTCAAACCCTAAGAAGGAGTGGTTCGTTCCTGCTTAAAAATTGAACAGGTCCTTTACTGTTAAATTTTAACGAGTCCAGTATAGGAGAAACTTGGTGTTTTTCATTTTTAGGGAGTCAGAAGAAAAACTTAAGAAAACTCCGTGGGTGTAATTTTTCACAAATTTAGTCTCTCGAGCCCGAAAAAGGATAAAATAATGCGGGAGAGAACTCTATTGACCGTAATTAGTCAACGTATACCTTTTTCGTAAATAGTCCATTTCAGTCCGTAAAAGGGATAAACTTATACTGAAAGGACGATCATTCATTTACTTTAACGAGTTCGAATAATCAAGTACTCAGTAATCTTTTCAATTTTCGAGAGTTTGAAAAGAGCTAAAAAGAGGACTCTAGGGTTTCGCTTTTTCGTAAATTTTTGAAAGAGTCTGAAAAAGTGATAAAAGTATGCTCTTTGTTGAAAAAATGATCATTTTTACCGAAAAATTCAATATTCTGCACAAAAACTCGAAACAATTACACATACCTGTTTAAGATAAATAAAAATGTTTTCAAAAATTACCTTTTTAAAGTGAAAAATAAACAACTTAAGAATTCATTTATTCGAAAAAACTTATAAAAGGGATTTTTCTAACTTCATTTTTACTATTTGAATTCAGAGTGAAAAAGTGAGAGCTTTTGGATAAGAAAAAATTCCTGTGAAGATTTTGGAAAATCCATTCATCGGAATCAGAAACCGTCAGCTCCAAGTAATCTGTATAAATTCTAGACCATATGAGGGCCCAAGTTGATCTCCTTATATGGCTAGTGAACAGGTGGGACACACAGGACCAGTTTTTCTTGTTTGTTGGCCACCGGCTCAAAGTTGAGCTGGAGGACATATATTTTTTGACTGGTTTTTCCAAGAGAGGCAGACACTTATCTCTATTCGGGACTAGACCAGGTGGTCAATCTGTTGCTAGTCTCAAAGCAGAGTTTTGTAATGGTTGAGTAGACCCCAAGGATAAACGGATAGATATCAAAACTATTATCTGTCCTGAGATCAAATTTATTTTCTTCACTGTTATTAGACTATACAGGAGTGCAACATTACGTGTTGCCAATCTCATGCTGAGGGCATCGAGATTGTTAGATTTCTGTCGGCATATTTTCGTTGGTTGTGTTAGAGTCGGTCTTTACATCCCTCTGTCAGAGATCATTTCTCTTATTGCATTTCATTTTTTAGGTGTCTCATTCCGCTCATTCATCTGCATTCCGTTAGGGGCATGCCATTGTCTGACGGAAGGGTTTTGTTCTGTCATTTTTCCTCATGCTTGTACCTGCTGGGTTGGTCAAAATTTCTCAAAATTCATCAAAGTTTAGTTCATGTCATTTATAGTCATAGATGGTTATTTTGGTCAAAAAGAGTCTTTGAGTTTCTAGGTCTAGGGTCTGGTCTTCAGTAATGTTAAATAATGCTTGCAGGCCATGAGGATGTTTTCAATTAGTTTTCATTTCAAGATTTTCATCATCAAATATGTTCGAGGATGTTTCTTCTTCAAAACTCTATTTTGAAGAAGAAATTGTCAAATTTGCTTTTGTAATAAATATGTATCTTTCCACCATGTTGTACTTCACCATGAAGACTCTGGTCATCCTTTGCCAAGGTTCAATGCCAACATCCCTGCAAAGATCAACCAATTTCATCATTTCAAAGCTCAGAAAGTCAGTGAGGAAAAAAAAGTCAGAGTTGTATTAAATGCAAAAAGTGCCAAAGTCAAAAACATTACAAAATGGGTTTTGAGAAGCAAAAATTAAAACCATGTCTATATGAGATATTTCTTAAAGCCATTCATTAATTTGCATCAAGAGTTATTGGGGAAATCTAAGAGAGAAAGTCGAGTTGGAGTTCAAAGAGCAAAACTGTGATTTTATGAAAGGGTCGACTGTGTGTTTAATTTGAGAGCGATGCATTGGGATAGGCCGCGGCGCATCCATAGAGCGCGGCGCGTAGAGCCAAAACACACCATGTATTTTCCTAAGGGCGCAACGCACCCACTGAGCGCGGCGCATTGGGTTTGCGCGCGGTGCACAGGGTCAATAGGCTTAAAAATCATCATCATTGCTCGAAATTCAAAACGATTTCAAACTTGTTTGCTCCAAGTAAGTGTGTGATGCTTGCCCCTGCTGTTAGATCTTATTTGATGATGTTTGGAGGGAAGATTTGAAAGTTTAAAGTTTGAAAATATAAACCCTATATTTATATCAAAATCTGCTCCTTTGGGTTTTGGAAATTGGTGTTTTGAAATTGCAATTTGGATGCCAAATGTCCTTTCCCACTTATGATCCTTTCCCTTTTATAATTCTACCATTTTAGTTAATCCCTTATGCCCTAACCTTCCAAACTACTCATATCCCTTGTTCCCATTTACTAAACCCTACCACCCCTCTCTCTTTCCCTTTCCCATATTATTTGCAAAGATTTTCCAAATCCTTAATCCCCATACAGTCAAGTGATTATTCTCACATGATAAATTTCATTTGACAGTCCTCTTTCCCACTGTTTATACTTACCACAGTCCCTCATTATCCCTTGAGTACACATTTGGCATTGAAACGAAGACACCAATTGCTCATTGTCAAACCAACCAAACATACAGTTGACAAACACATTTCAGCACCATGTCAGAGACAAATTCATCATATGAGCAGGGATATGAGCAGGATAGTGATTCAACCACAGAGCTAAATGTACCAAGGAGGTCTCATAAAAGTGGCAGGCACGTCAGAGAGGAGCCCACTTCTTTGGCTCAATTGCAGGCTTGCCCACTCGCAATGACATGCTTTCAGCAACATTCATGTTTTCGGTATTGTGAGCTGATATCTCAAATTCAACACCATCAGGAGTTGGTTCACTTATTTGTCCTACATTTGCGTGATGGTCATGTAAACCTTGCTGGAGTAAACTTCACCTTGACACCAGAGACTATTTCTGAGGCGACCGGGATACCGAACATTGGTGAGGAGTGGAATAAGAGATAGCAGCTGGATAGAGCATATTATGAACCTTACATCAGGCATGGTTATTTGAGGCAGTTGCAGAGTATTCCCGTTTTGGTTTCTGAAGGAGTCCTATACACCATTAATGAAACTCATCATTAGATACTTCAGCTGTGAGGGTAGATTTTCGCGCCTTTATGCATATCATATCAGACTTTTGATGCATTTCACGAGAGTGAGACTGATGAATATTCCATACTTCATGTGCCGAAACATAGAGCGGATGACTACCCTAGTGCAGAAGAAGACTCTGGAGCAGCAACATAACAACATTTATCATTATGCGCTCATTAAAATCATTGTAGTACATCAGCTTGGATTGCAGGGCATCGCATGGGATGAGTTCATTTCCCGTGACTTCTTTGTAGCCCCTTAGCCTCATCTTGAGATTGTTCATGAGCATGGTGAGCCTTCCCATCAGTTTGAGGTTCCTGAGACAGAGCATATCAGTGCTCCAGTGTGTGTGACATATCAGAGAGGCCACAGATCTTTATTTGCAGCAACACAATGAGTACTATCTCCACCAGGGGTGGAAGGGGTCTCGTTACCTTCAACAGTAGCGCGATTACTATCTCCACATGGTGTGGAAGGGATCTCGCCTTCTACATCAGATCAGGTACAGGACCGAGGCAAGAGGCCTATGCACGATGAGGGCCCGTCAGGAGGCCAAGACACTGATTTTATACTCATCGATGTTGATTCGAGCTCTCCCAGCTCAAAGCTGAAAGAAATCATCCAGGAGAAAAAAACTGAGATCGGCATGCTGACCGAGAAATTGCAGAGAGCTCAGTGGGTTATAGATTACTTGGAGCAGTGGAATAAACAACTGTAGGATCAGCACACACTCATGGAGCTGTAGAGAATCCGTGAAGACCGTGAATTGGCCCAAAAGAGACCAGGTGACATGACACCATTTGAGCGAGAGACTTGCCTTACGAGAGTCAACATTCATCTGGAGAAGTTTTTGGTGAAGGCCAATAGGGAAAAATACATTCTTAGACATATGAAGAATCACTATTGGGCCCGCACACACGTTTGCAGAGCTAGGATGAAGATCCTGAAGCCGAGGTTGAGGAGAGCACTGAAACGTCGGAAAAGGCCCGATCCACTCCGAATCTTGGCCGAAGCTTCCTTGGCTGAGCATGAGACATGATGGGAGACCTTCACTCCGAATTTCAGCAAATTTGGAGTAAATTTTGTCATTTTTGAAAATTTGGTTGCAAAACAGATTTTTCTACCCGACGCGTCGCGCCACCCGATGTGCGCTTATGATTGGGACATCTTCTGGAGGAAAACTTGATATTTTTGGATTTTTTATGGTAAATTATGCATGATCAGGAATGTATGAGAGATTTCATGAAGTTTTGGGTGGTCTTAAAGGTCAAAAACACTCCAAAAATGGCCTTTTTGCCACTTTTTGCACCAACAGGAACTAGTCTTGGGAGATTGCAGTTTTGGAGGGGAAAATGACATCCAAATTGAAAAATTCCACTTGGGTTGGATATCAGAAAGATAGGGCTTTCCAACGAGCTATCATGAGATCAATTTTGACTTCAGGAAGTGCCCCAAAAATAGGTTCAAAGTGGCGCGGCGCATAGAGGAATTTTGCCCAAATTTCACTTTTCAGCTCAGAAATTTGGCCAGTTTGACTAGTTTCACTTTTGGATGTAATTTTTGTTCTCTCTTGATGTAATTTTGTGTATATGATGTAAATTTGGCATGTTTTTAATTTTTCTAGAGGATTCATTCACTAAAAAGTGAAAATTGAGTGAATGGATCAGTTTCCTAGCATATAGAGGCAAGTTGTTTAGCTGCCTAGATTTCAACTCCATGTTTAGAATTGGTTGAAACAACTCCTAGAAGGATGAGCTCGACCCCTAGAGGCATGGGATGGGGTTAGGATGGTCTATATATTGTATTTTCTGAGACATTTTCAGGGTTTGATACTAGGGAAAATTTTGGCACCTCATTGTATATTCATTTCAGATTTTTGGCAAAGGAAAGACCAGAGTTTTGCAGCACTTGTTGGGATCCTTGTGGCTTTGAGTTTTTATGATGTTTAAATTCATGTATCTGTAAGTTTCATTGATGTTTATGTATTCCATTTCCCTTCTCTTTGCTTCTGAATTAAACAAATGAGTAACTAAGGTAGAATTCATTAGTTTGCTGGTGCTATGCCTTAAGCTTTTGTTTAGTTTTATATGTTTTCGTCAGTTTGAAGAGGATCCTTGCACCTTCTCGCCCTCTTCAGCTCCTCAAAATTATTTTCTATCCATTCATTGAATCTAAGACATCAAATCCATTGCCTTCCCTACCCCAACTTGAACTCTGCAAGAATTTGGCCTCATCCCCAAGCCCAAAATTGTTTTTCCCTTTTTCCAATAAAAACCCCTAAAAATCAAAATCAAACCCTCCTATTTGTTTATCTAGCCTAAGATTAGTTTTTGTTTTAGTCATCTCAAGCCCCTTTGAATATTTTCTTGAGATTGACCCGGAAAGAGCCCTCTCCTATCCTTGTAGGGCTAGCTACGAGGCTGAACATGGTTTGGTGTTGTCCTTTTTCTGCATTATTTCAGCCTAAGGTGGATTTGGGAACTAACAAGTTGAACAACCAATTCTTTGACATTAAGGACTTTCATACACCGGGATGGACTACCGCGGCAACAGAGACATAGCTTTTCCTCCAGGAGAGTAATGGGATGATTCAAGTCAAAATCATTTTCAACACTTTCTAAGTCCTATTTTTGTTTTTGTATTTTAAACCGTCCAACGCAAGATGATGTATAGTTTGAAACACACTTCTATGCTATGATATATCACTATTAATGGCTATCTGTGTACATGTTATCGAATGTTTTTTAATTTACTGGTTTTATTATTGAAAATGTCTATTTATCATACTAGAAGCAATTGCATATGATAATGTATTTAAATGTATTGGAATATGCTGATATTTAATGTAATCAAATTCACATTCCAAGAGACGAACTCTCAAAAATAACCTTAATAACACTGAATTCCTAATGGCATACACCCTGTTAAGCTGTAATACAACGAGTTCAAAGTCCAACCTAATAATCAAGCTCCGAATCCCAAATGAGATGGATTCAGATAATAATCCCATTTTTCTAGCTTTCGCTTAACAATGAAAGGACCATGCCACATAGGCAAAAAATTTCCAGCCCCTAGCTTATCATTGGCTTGATCGTACACTAAAACTAGGTCTCCTTCTGAAAAATTATGAGGTGTAACATTTCTATCGTACTGAGCTTTTATTAGTTTGACATGAGCCTCGTTTGCTAATGCAGCATTTCGTCGATTCTCATCTAGCTGAGCCAAGTACAAAAAAAGCTTCTCCTCTTCAGATGTAGCTGTGAGTAATTCTATGGCATAGGCAACACAGCTTCCAAACTGTAGACCAGTTGAAAGGGAGTGAAACTAGTTGATGTTTTTACTGAGGTCCGATATGCCCAAAGTGCTGAAAATAACATGGAATGCCAATTCGACTTATGAATACCGATGATTCGTTTGATCATAGTGACTAAAACTTTATTGATAGCTTCAACCAAACCATTAGCCTGTGGGTAATATGGAGTAGAACTATCGTGGCACAGGCCAAGTTGATCTGTCATTTCAGTCATCATGATATTTCAAAAATTACTTCCATGATCTGTAATAATGGCTTGAGGAACACCGAATCTAGCAATTATATGATTGAACATGAAAGTTGCAGCAGTCTTGCTGTCTGCTGAAAATGTAGGCATCGCCTCGACCCACTTACTAAAATAATATACTGCTAAGATAATATACGCATGCCCCCCGGACAAGTGAGGGTTACATGTAATAAAGTCAATACCCCACTTTGTGAAAGGACCAACAGCAATTATAGGGTGAAGAGGAGCTGGTGGTGCACGCATTTTACGATCAAAGACCTGACAATTGTGGCATTTCCAGACTGCATAAATACAATCTTCGAATAACGACGGCCAGAAATAACCAACGCGCAATATCTTTTGGGCTGTGGCATACCCAGACATATAACCGCCACATGCTCCAGAATGGTAGTCATTTAGAACCTTCTCAGCTTCTTCATGAGTAATACAGCGTCAGAAAACAGAATCCGCTCCACGACGATAGAGTGTATCACCAATAATATTGTATTGTTGGGATTGGAAACATATTTTCCGTCGTTGAAATCGTGAAATTTTAGGCCGAAAAGACTAGGTTTGGAGATAAACAATAATATCCCCATACCAAGGATCAAGAGTACTGATAAGAAATAAGGATTCATTCGCAATGGGTTGTTCCGCCACAGTTTCAATATCAGTAGACGGGAAATCACACACCAGTTCTACAAAAACCAAAGATTTCTTTGCCATGGATTTCTCAAATTCCAAGTCAAATTCCTGTAGGATAACTATCCATTTGGAATACTTGCCCCCTAGCAATTGTTTGGTCAAGATGTACATCATAGGGTTACAGTCAGAAATTACTGTGGTTTTGCATAATAAGATGTAGTGTCTAAATCTTTGGACATCTTGAACAGATGCCAAGGCTAATTTCTCCACATGCGTGTTTTTGATCTCAGTCAGATGCAGATTTCAACTAAGATAATAAATCACATGTTCATTGTTTAATTCATCTTCCTGAACTAAAATCATCCTAATGGTGGAATGAGAGGCGGCGAGGTACAAAAAATTGTCCTGGTTGTAATTGGGAGGACGCAGTAACGGTGCATAGGTCAATGCGTGTTTGAGTGCATTAAAATATTGATCAGCGATTTCATCCCAAAAGAATGGAACATTTTGTTTTAACAACTGGGTAAAACCCTTTGTTAACTCGGCGTAGTTGGGAATGAAACGACGTAAAAATTTTGCTTTCCCCTGCAAACTTTGGAGTTGGCGTAGAGTCGAAGAAGGAGGTAGATTGATAATAGCTTTGACCTTCGACAGATCAACGCGAATGCCTGCTTTCCAAACAATAAACCCCAGTAAGTGACCCGATTCTACACAGAAAACACATTTGTGTGGATTTAGCTGAATTCGATAATGCCTAAATCTCATAAAGATAGCTCGTAAATGAGTGAGATGGTCGGCCCTAAGCGATGAATGACCAGGTAAATCATCAAGATAAGGCTGCACAATGTGCTTAATGTCATGAAATTCATAAGACATAGCCCTTTGAAAATTTTCCCCAACGTTCTTCAATCCAAAGGGTAGTTTGCAATAAGCAAATGTCCCCCATGGACAAATGAAAGCTATTTTTGGCTGATCAACAGGGAGTATGTTTATTTGATTGTAACCAGAAAAACCATCCATAAAGGAGAACATTTCACTTCTGGCACAATAATCAATTATTTGATTGATATAGGGGGTTGGATAATTTTCTTTAGGACAAGCTCGATTAATATCCCTATAGTAGATACATACTCTTATTGTTCCTTGTTTTTTGTTAACAGGAACAATATTCGATACCCAATCGGTTAAAGGAATTGGATAAATGAAACCTGCACGAAGTAATTTCTCAACTTCGGCTTTGATAGCAGCAACTTTTCTTAGATGTATCTGACGTAAGCGTTGATGAACAGGTTTGGCATCCAGATAAGTCTTGATTTCATGTACAACAATTGACGGATCAATTCCTGGCATTTCTTCATATGACCAGGCAAACACGTCATGAAATTCTTGAAATAGGGCTTTATAAGTTTGGATTTCTTCGTCCGTATAGCAAGCACCTATATGAATGTTTTCAATTATTCCTGGCTTAACTGAAATGTCAATAGGAATCGTTCGAGAGATATTTTCCAAATTTAACTCACAATTATGATTTTGCAATGGATTCTGCAGTTGTTTGACATATTCAGCAGTAAAAATAGAAGAGAAATCATTTTCAAAATGATTCAGCTTAGGTAAAAATGAAGATCGATGATGTAGATCTTCCCATGGTAAATCGTCAACAAACAAAAGTTCACGAATCTGCTCATCGGTATGAAAAATATCGGGAAATGTCGTTGTGGCTGAGCTAGATATAGAAATTGATTCCTCATGTATCACATTCATTGGATCAGTTTCCATTGAAGAGGGATCATAAAGTGACTGTACAACCTGATATGCAATTTCAAATGGACTCAAAGGCATCACACCATCAAATGAATCCACCTCGGAATCGGAAGGTACGATCCAAGGATCATCAAAATTAATAGTATTAGATGAAATCATATGAATATTTGAAATATGAGGTGATACGTTAGGAGGAGGAAAGGAAAATTTTCCTAGTAAACCAGAATATTTAATCAAACCTACACCAACATCCTTGTAAGGGATAGTCATTTTACCAACGTGCTGGATTGTTTCTGTAGAGGCTGGATTAGAGGAGAAATAAGTTAGCTAGTCTATTGTAACGATCTTTCCTTGATGTGGAAACTTGATAAGCCGAAAGACCGAAGAAACAACAACAGTCATAGCATAAGACCAACTACGACCCAGGAGAAGGTTGTAATCTATAGGGGCATCAACCACTTCCACATCTAGATTTACGGTTTTTCCTTCGACACCTATAGGTAAATCCTGCAAAATACCAAAAGGATGGAACCCTTGGCCATCAAAAGCCTTTATAATTTTTGGAGACTGATTGAGTGTGGGAGAACCAAGCGATTTCCAACACTGGATCAACATAATACATGTAGAAGCCCCTTCATCAATCACAGTCCGAAAAATGGGTCTGTTTTTTACTAATACTGGAATCTGGAAAGCCATTTGATGGGGTAGGTGGGGTGTACTATTCTCTAAATCGAAGATTATTAGGTTCGAATCCTGAATATTGACATCTCCTATGGCAGAAAAAAGTAATTTACGCTGTGCTGGGCACGATTGCAGCACTTCCAAAGCCGACATTGTTGAAGGGGAAATAGCTAAGTCCTCAACAATGTTGTAATTCTGAGCAGCTCTCGCATGTGGATTGAAAGCTAATTTACGAAGTACACCTTTAGCAAGCGATTTGATTACTAGGTCTGGATTGTGTTTCTCGATCTGTAGTGGATCAGAAACAGGAGGAGGTGTAGTTGATGTGTTTGAATTAGAATATTCTGCTTCTTTACCATCAACAGAATTTTTACTACCATAATCTTGCGATCGTGTCGCAATCCTAACATGAGACATCATCAGAATGGACTCTTCTGTGGCATTTGAGGTAGAACCAATCATCTTACTATCTTGAGTATGAAAAGGATCCTTCAAGACAATAGTTTGTTGAGAACCTTTAACGAATTTTGAAACCTATGCTCGATGTGGGCATTCTTTAGTAAAATGATCCTCGTCACAAATGAAACAAGGATAATGAGGCTTGCGTTTTTCATCATTAGATTCATTTTTATCTGTTTTATCTTTTGAATTTTGTTTTTTTTTATTCTTCCCCTTCTTTTTACTGCCAGATTTAGATTTGGTCGTAGATGACTCTACGACATGGATGTCGGAAGAAACTTTAGCAGAAGATTTTCCTATCGGGGAATCAGGTAAAGTTATTATAGGAGAAGAGTTTTTAAAATATTTCTTCTTACTTTTAGTACTAACTGAACCAATCATACTATCGCGACATGAGACCCTGAAGGAGCTGCAGTTATTTGAACTTTTTTTGGAAGATCCGGGATTTTTTCATGTAAATTACCTGACTACATATAGATAAGGTCAAGGTACTGAGCTTGAGCAATGACTTGCTCCTCAGTAACAACTCCTGCCTTAGCTACATCTTTAGTGATTTTCGGTAATAATGATTTAACAAACCATTCTGCCAAAATTTGATCCAGAATGAAAACTTTCACTAACTGCCTTCTACGTCGCCATTTGTCAATATGATCAGAAATATATGTGGACGTGGATTGTTTTAGCGAAGTCAATAGTTCCGTGCCATTTTCGTATCTGATAGGAAGCTGAAAATGAGTTAAGAAAGAAGTTGCTAACTGACTAAAATTATTAAAAGAGCCTCGTGGTAACTCAATGTATCATTTGACGGCAAGACCAATAAGATTTCGTTGAAAAAGACGTAAACGAATTGAATCATCAATTATCGAATTAGACGCACACCAAAGGTGATAAGTCATAAGGTGATTTGATGGATCCTCTTCTGAATTACCCTCGAATTTCGATATATCACTAGGCAACTTATGCGGCATTGGCAGCCAATACGAATGATAGAAAATTGGATCATTCATAAGGCGTGACAAATCAAGTAAATCCAAAGTTGCAATAAATGGTAACTGACGGTTAGGGTCGCGAAAACCTTGAGTAACAAGAGTAGTTCCGGGAGGAGGATACCCAGGATAACTGGGAATCGGATTTGCATTAGGAATGGTATAACCCCACGGGAAACCAAGATTAACTAGACCAAACTGTGGTTGTTGAGGCTATTGATAAGTATAGCCAGGGTACGGTTGATACTGATAAAATGGGTTTTGTGAAACGGGACCGAATTGATACTATCCCTGGTACAGTTGATACATGAATTGCTGTTGACTTGTGATAATCGTACTTGTACCAGCTTGTCCTGTAGGTATCTAGACTGAAGTCTAAGCTATAGGTACTAATTGGGGTATAAAGACTTGAGGGATTTGCACGGATGCACGAATAGAAGAAACCGGAGCTATAGATACTCCAGAAACAGGTGTTATAGGTTTAACATATTTTGCAGTAGTTGTAGCAGTCTGAGGCGGAGTCATCTAGTTGGTACTAAAAACAGTAACTTCCCGTACTAAAAACACTAGTTGGTGATGAAATCCAACTTAGTAGAAGTTTAATACAGAAAGGGTGGTTGGAACAGTTACCTCGAAAACCTGCTTAATGAAACAGACTGGCACAAGTTTCTTCAAAAAACCATCTCGAGTGAATAAAACCCCCAGAGAGTCCAAGTGAGTCTAGTCAACGTCTGCTCCAGGTACAGTGAGATCTTTCCTTCACCGTCACCTTAGGAAATAATCTTAAGTTAATGGACATTAAGGTTACCAACAGTAAAAAATACAACTAGGGGAACAGTCTACGATCCAATTCCACGCGCAAGGGTAGAGTAACAAAGCTCAATCCCCTTGAAGGCTCCTTGACATGGTCAATCTGAGGTTTACCATTTATAATGCACGCAGATCTTCTATCTTTCCCAATGAAACAGAATTGATTGTCTCAAAGGTTCATACATGATCTCATGATTCACTCCTTTAAGAGAAGCTTCCCAGATTATACCAATTACAATTGGATTTATTTCCTACCACAATATTTATCTACTTGTTTGTTTTTACTATCTTGGAGAGTTAATTACTCACTACTCCAAGATACTAGCCTAAGCTATATTGGTGATAAGAGCCCTAGAAATAGAAAAGATTACTAGATCAATTTTAATTAAGCGTTGTTTTTATGGGATGTTCTTTAAGTCAATAGGTATGGAAATGAAACTTTGATGGTGTGAAGACTTGACTTCCAAAAACACTAAAAAATGCACCTAAAATGATAAAAAATTCGTTTTTTCTTTCAATGAAATTCTAGCTAAAGAAAGAGTTCGAGAATGCAATTCTTTTAAGAGACAATTATTTCTTTGAACATGAGAATAAATGGAAGAAAATATTTTTTTCTTTTCAATAAGAACTCAAAACGAGAAAAATAATCAATGCTCACAATAAATCCCTTTCACTTTCAAGACTCGAAACTACAAAAAATAACTTTCCTTCAAAAGAGATCTATAAGTTCTAAAAAGTACTCAAAACTACAAAAAACTAATTTTGAGATCTACAAACATCTAATTGAATAAAATCTTTAATTTTTGTTTGAGAATGTTTTTCTTAGTTGTTCAGTAAACTAAGGATTCATTTTCCCAGAATAACAAATAATCAAAAAACATCCAGATATGTTTTCTTTTGTAAAAATGAAATTCAGAACTTATAACGAAGTTTGTTCAAAGATTTGCAAAGAGAAAACTAGATCTATTTCTGAAAAAGAATGAATTTCACAACCAAGTCAGACTCATCAAGAAGATAAAATATACCAAGGTGATCTAAGGCACTTTTAAGCTTCTAATCTTTGGGTCACTACAGAGACAAAGCAAAAACCACTCTCAAAATGCAAAACTTCTAGAAAATCATTCAAAAAAAAAGTGCTATGAAATTTATTCACAAGAGATTTTTGACAGAAAACATACAGATTTGGGCACACACTAAGAATCCTAAATCAAATCTAACCTAAACTGAAAGAATAAATATATTTTTTTCAAGAATTTTAACAAGGTCTGCAACGATGTGCGGTCCCCAGAAAAATTCAAGAAAAACAAAAAAGACTTCAAAACTTTTCAAAGAAAAGTAAATCTAAGTTACCCAAGCCTGTACAAATCAATTAAAAATCAGAAAAAATTATTTTCTCAAATCAAAACAAAGGAAAATCAAAACAAGTTCTTTCCCTAGTGGAGTCGCCAATTTGTTGGCTGGATAAATCGATCTTGCGGACAAGATCGATCTCCCTAGTGTTAGAAGACAATCTAGCAAAAGACAAACAACTAAGTTTATCTTTCTCTAAATATATTTGTTTTACAAGTAAATGCTATGAAGGTGTCGATCCTACCTTAGATCCAAATGCTTATTTGTAACTGTAGTTCTTCTGTCGCATCAGTAATTCTTCTGTCACAACAATAATCCTTCCATTTCAACAATAGTTCTTCCATCGCAACAATAGTTCTTCCGTCGCAACAATAGTTCTTTCATCGCAACAAAGTGTCGTCTTTCATCGCAAAAAAGTGTCATCTTTCGTTGCAACAAAGTGTCGTCTTTCGTCAAAACAAAGTGTCGTCTTTTGTCGCAACAAAGTGTCGTCTTTAAAGACCTGCAATCAAAAACAAGAAAATATTAAATAGCACCTATGTAACAAATAATTATAAAACATACCTATCATAGTGATCAAGGAATCTATGAAATAAACGATCAAACGACAGCTTATTGAAATAAACAATTGAACGACAATTTATTGAGAAAAACAAAACTTGATTGTATTAATCTTAAAATAACAGAAGAACCTTACAACCTTAGCCTTGATGTTGAACAAGCCTTCCTGGGGTCCAAAGCAGGAGTATCCTCTACTTTGATAAGTCTTGAACTCTTCCTCCAGGAGCACATAGAGGTATGTGATCTTTCCTCACAAAATCTCAGCAAAAAGAAGTCTAAATCTCAACAGCACTTCAACTCAATCACACACAAAAGCTTGAACTCCCTTTGAGGCTACCCAATGCCTCTTTTTATAGAGCAAATGAGGAGGTTAGGGTTCCACCTATGAAAGGATAGAATCCTCCTTCAAAGGGATAGGCTCCTCACATCAAGGGGTTAGCTCCTTAAGGTGTGAGATGCATGAACCTTATTAGAGCGTACTCATCCCCAAAAAATCTCACCCAAAAGCTTCTAGAATTGACCAAAAAACAACTTTTTTATTTTGGTTTCTCACCCTTTTGACTTTGAAGGGGGTACGCAGGCATTACATAGAGAAAATGAATTCTAGAACGTAGTTTTTCTTCATATTACCTGCGTACCCTAGCCAGGAACGTAGCCAGGAACGCAGGTAAGCTTCACATTACCTGCGTACCTAGGGTTTTGGAGCTTTTTAGGGTTTTTTCTCCTATTTTATGGCTTGAAATGAGGAGTAGAGGTTGTAAGACTTGTAGAGGAGGTAAGTATGAGTGACAATGAGCTCATACAGTTAGCAGAATGTCAAGGTGACAATTTTTAGTGCAACAGGGGCATACATCTTGTCAAAGCCTGATGGAACATGCCTAAGAAACCCTGTAAATGGGCTCTACCTCAATAAATTTTACCCATAAGGGTCAGGAGGCCTGAACCCTAGAGATAACATGCATATAGAAAACTTTTTTTTTTGGATCACAAACATCACAGACTTGTTCTAAAAAGCGCTATAGTGTCACAAATGGATTTCCCCCCCAACAATTACTTCGAATGCATTGATGGAGCGTCACGATGGTATCAAAATCTAGCAGCATCCACCTGGGTCATCTACTATCCTAACTGATCACCATTCTTCACCAATGGAGTATGCATTATATTAGCTACCAAAAATCAGGCAGAATATGACGTTGTCATTGGGCTCATGAGTGATGCTTTCAACCAAGGCATCTTCCACCTGCATATATAGCTAGATTCCTAGTTAGTGGTTTCCCAGTTAAACCAAGAACTTGAAGTAAGATATTCACAAATATTTAGAAAATATTTACATGCAAAAATATTAAGTTGTCAATTTGATCATATCAAAACCCGATAGCAGATCACATAGCTAACCACATCCTACATTGGAATGCATCTCATATAAACTGTCATATGTAAAACCAGAAACATAAAAAATATAGATATCCATCAGTGATACACAAACATCCATCAAATCATATAACCATAAGGCACATCATCAAGAGCCGCAAAAAATAGATCTTTCATATATACCAAAAACTATGTGTGAGTACAAAAAAAAAGTCATGTCTCTGACCCGTAGGTCAACCAAAAATATATATATATATATACACATGTCATCAAAAATAAGGGAAACATCCTCATAATGGGTGCTTTCCATGAATACAAAGTGTGTTTAGGGCTGAGCCCCACCAGGTTGGCCATTTGGACCCACAACTGCACCCGATGCCAACACTCGGGCAGCAGCCAAAACAGAAAGCGCCACACGACGCAGAGTCGAATGATAGCCCCTCTCCCTAGCCATAAATTTCTCCAGCCAGGAATCATCCAGATCATCGAAAAAACCTTGGGTCATCTTACCCTAGGTCAATCTCCCCAATTGATCCCAAGCATCTTCCAAGTCAGTGGCTCTTACGCAAGTCGCCAAGATGGAAATTCCTCCCCCACCAAATGTTGATGACACAATACATCATATACAATTCATATCAGTGTGTATAGGAACCATGACTCGTGTTGTCTACTCATTAGTCATAGGTGTTGAGACCCCTGTAGCTATGAGAGTAGCTGTACCAATGACGGTGCAAACCCAATCCATCTGCACCCTATCGAATGCATATACCTCCACCACATCGACGATGGAACCTTATTCATGTCTTTAGACCATCTCCGTTAGGACCGAACCACCTCCTCACGGCCTTACGCAGACTCAATCATCCTTAGGAACATTATACCACTTAGATGAGGATATTCTTCAGGCCACAACGTAACCAAGTTATCCGTGGGATGTAATGCATCACTGCTCATTTTTTCTTCTTGAAAAAATGTTTGGCCCTAAAATCTAGGAAGCCAAGAGATTTACAAAATTGAATCAAAATATTTCCTTCTATATAGGAAAGACGATTGGTTCAAAAATCCAATTCTGGTGCCAGATGCATTTGAAGAAGGGAACATGTCAAACATTTCTCCTACCATCAAGGTGAATATCTCTTGAAATCCCTAGAAAGTTGAATAAATATCGCTAGGGGCAGTATGTTCCCCAGAATAAGTAACCCCTTACACCCATTTATTGCAAGAGTATAGATATATCTTCACATGGGACTACTCAAAAATGCCAAGGCTTAGTCCCACTATAGCAGAGCACCACATTGAGATTTGGCCTAACATACCACCAGTACGCCAGAAACAACATCAACTACACCCATCCAAGGCAAAATAAATTAAACGAGAAATCGATAAGATTCAAAAATCTGGGTTTATCTACCCCATTGCTTACACATCATGGGTTTCCAACCCTGTTCTCATCATGAAAAAATAGGGCACCATTTACGTCTGTACCTATTTTCGCAATTTGAACAAAGCCTGTCCAAAGGACAATTACCTACCCCATTCATCGAACAAGTCATCGATGCTTACGCGGGACACGAGGCCCTCTCCTTCATGGATGGTTTCTTTAGGTATAATCAAATCCAAATACGACACCCCGACCGGTACAAGACCGTGTTCACCACCCCATGGGGCACGTTCGTGTTGAAAATTCAACAAGAAATGTGTGTCTATGTAATGTTCCCAATTTTTAGCCTCAAGCTAAAAGGAACATTATAGTTAGCAGTACTTTATTTAATTAAATAAAATGGGTAAGAAGGCCCCATAATCCTTAAGAAGAAATAATAAACATTCCTCATGTGAAAGGAGTAAGAATAAAGCAGCTAAATTGAGCACCACATGGTGTGAAAAGGACTAGATCATGCTTGATCTAGACATTTTGACCAAGTCCACATGCATTGTCTAGATAAATGTATCTCCTTGATGGACTGCGCAGTTTTAGAGGAGGATCACATGCATGAGTTGGAAGGCACATGTGGATGGGACCCATGGTGGAGAGGAGCACTTGCAATATAAGTAGAGGAGGAGAGCCATTTTTCTTCATGCTTGATTATTATTTTGCTGAGCCTGTTGAGACTTCGCTCCTCTTGTTGTTTAGCAAGAGTGCAGTGCTGCATAGCACTAGGGTGTTCCCAGTCAGGAATCCCTACCTCATCCTCAGGGAAGGAGAGGTTCTAGAGCTGCATTTCCTCATTCTGACATTTGGCCAAAGCTAGCTCCTTCAGTCACAGCGTTATTCCTGGAGCAGGATAATTTTGTGATGTAGGGTCTAGTAACAAAGGATATCTTGAGTTGTTCCCTGGCTTTCTTTTTAGTGGAGGGCTCAGCTATTCATTGGAAGATCAGTGAGGAGGACTCTCGGGCTTATTTTCATATCATTGGCATCAAGCCAACCATCCAGCTTCCCTCACAACGCATTTTCCAGCTTGATCTGTGTTATTTTGGCTAGCAGTTGTTGGGAGGGTTATTTGAGCTCATCAGGGGGAGTTTCTTCTGAGTAAAAAGATCAGAATTTTTATTAGATACACTATCAGAGGAGGGAATCACTATTTCTGATCTACTTCAACCTCATTCCATATTTTGATTTAGTTGTAGTGACAATTCAGATTGTCACATTATACATTTTCTGGCATTTCTAGCAATCTCTTCTAGATTGGCTAGAAATATTGTATTGGAGCCCATTCTTCTATTCTTGGGAATTTATTGTATAAGCCATATTTCATGTTTATGCATCTATAGCAGTAGCTACTCTAACATAGGCAACGCTGTCACTTCTCTCCGGCATTTTGTGCAGTTGCAGCAACTCATGTATTTCATAGTTTGATCATTGGAGATTCATTCCTGTGACTTGAGTGGCTTGTCCCTCACCATATTTTTGTATATTGTAGTTGATTTATTAATAAAAATGGTGGTTGTATTATATTCCATATATTTATATGTATAGTTTTGCAAAGTTTCATGATTATGCTCATATGTTGTTGTAAGCTCACTCTTTGAGCACTTTTTCAAGATACCAAGGAGAATGAGATCTGAATAACCCTCCTAGGGTTATTTCTTTGAGCTCTAATTTTGGAAGTTTAATGTATGGTGTGTTAAATAAGGGATCTAAGTCCCCTTTCAGCTTATTTTTACACTTCCTTCCTTATACAACGTCCTCATGGACCATAATGTAGAAATTTTTGAAAAAGGAATATTACAGTGGTATCAGAGCATCAATAATGGCTCAGCCTGTGCAGCACAAGATTATATTCCATTAGAAGGAGAAGCTCCTCATTTAGAAGAGGATATGTACAGAGAAATAAAGAAAAGAGGAATGACGGAAGAGGAGGTTTCCCTTCTTCTTTTCCAGACCCTAGAGGGTATCTTTGAAGATCTTGAGGAAATAGAAAGGGAAGATTGGAGAGATTTTCTGAAAGGGTTTGTGGATGAAGCAAGCCCTAGTTGTGACCACTTTGGGTGTGAGCATTCAGCCACACATTCAGACCCACAACACAGTACTTTTCCCATATCTACTGCAGGAAGAATGGAGGAAGATGAGTCACCAAGGGAGGAGACCTTGAGTGATTTTCTTTGGGAGTATGAATCTCAATCATGGAGATTCGAAGTGCACTTGGAATTTCAAAATTTTTGCAGACTCAAGGGAGAAATATCTAGCAGCTACAAAGGGAGAAAGAAAGACATGTTCTTTCTATCTACTTTCTATGGATCAGCAAGGTGCAAAGCCACAGCTTGGGTGGAGGATCTTGATGCATATTTTCAGCTACACCAAGTTGCAGCCAAGGAGGCCATCGCTATAGCAGCACTGCATCTCAGAGGTATGGCCCATGATTGGTGGTTTAAAATTTTTGTTTCATGTTATCATGAAAATGTAAAAACCTATGATGAATTCACTAAGGGTTTGGTGAAGAAATTTGATGGGAGTCAATGTGAGTCATCATGTATCATATCTTCAAACACTTTGCATGCATTGGAAGGAAACATGAAACAAACTCCACTCCATATTTCTAGAGGGGAAGAAAACCGAGATGATGACTTGCTAGAGGTAAGAACCCCATTTTATGAAGGGCACTCTTCCATTATTGATAATATGAAGGCCCTTCTTCCAAAAGAAGACCGAAATCCATGGTCTCCATGAGGCATACTCACATATTGATGAAGATAATATGCATAGAAGAACCCACGACGATGTATCATTAGAGGGAGATCCATCACCACATGGATATGAGATCAGAACCATTGCTTCCATCAGAGGAGTCCTTATGTCTATGCAAGGAATTCCAAGCGGTACTACATGTGGGGACTTAGTCACAATTCCTATGCAGCATGTAGTAGTATGGGAGGATTGTGAAATGACGGATGGAGGGGAAGAAAGGGATCAGCATTCCGGGGGAATGAGAATTCACCCTTATCTTTTGAGGAGAATTTCTTCATAAGGGAGAGAGACTGCACTACGTAATGGAGAGAGGGATCATCCATTACTCTCATATACACAGTCTACCTCTCATTTTGATGTCTCACTATAGGGAGGTATTCTACCTGGGAGGCCACTGGACCCAGCATTGATGAGAGGCATATTACTTTGGGATTCATCCCTCTTGGATTCAGAAGAGGTGAAGGTTGTAGGGGATGACTACTCCAAATATTTGGAGAGATAGAGGATACTTCCTTTGAGGGAGGACTCTTTCATACATGGGAGTAGATGGAGGTCACTCATGCTTACACTGACCAGGATTGGGAGATTCCTCTTGGATGACAGCTTCTCATGGGAGGCCAAATTCCAAGGGTCACCATTACTATTTGAGCATGAGCAGCTGCATGATAGGAATGGCAGCATACTGGAGGATGACTTCGGCATGGGGGATGTCAAAGTAATAGGCAACAACATGAGGGGAGCATCACATTGCAGATTACCAGCGTTGTCTCTGATGAGGGTAGATCCATATTGGAGGTCTCAACTCTTAGTAGAGTACTCCCAGGATCTAGATGCATGTATGACTCTTGATGACCCAAAGAGAGATGACAAGTACATGATTTATGAGATGGTCATCTATACCGATGGTAGGATATTCCTGACTAGAGCCTCTAGTCTCAAGGAGAAATTATTGCATGCAGCATATGAGGACTCTCTAGCTATGCACTATGATGCATATTTTTCTTTGTTAGAGGAGTTCATTTGGGAGGGAATTCAGCATGATCTATATCAACATATGGACATATGCATAGCACGGATTATTTTTGAGAGGTTTGCACAACCATTTCCCTACTCATTGGGGGTGAGGGAGAGCATTCAGATGAGCCATTTCAGCTCAAGGTCTCAAGTACATGGTAGAGAAGGTATAATTTAAAATTATGTTTTGTACTTATTTACTTTATATGAGTAGCATATTGTATCAAGGAGGATCATCCCTTCTTTCATTTTGTATGATATACTTGAAGCTACTTGTAGCATTGATTTTGGCTACCTTAATGGTGGTTTGTGGGGGAAGCCACATACTTCTTGGTGTGCACCATTGGCACCAAATTGTACTTACATGTTTTCAACTTATGAGATGTTTGTGGTAGAAAACAAGTGGCTAGTAAAGCACTTTTTATCTTTTATTTTAAGGCAGGCATGGAATGCACTATGCTGGTTCCTCATATGGAAGTATGATTCACTCTCTGGTTGCCATGTGGCAACTTGTTTTCCTTATATTTTGCTTCCATATGTTACCGATGTTTGTATAGACATGGGAGGCTTTGTTTGGAGAGTGGGCTTGGAGATGAAGATGCCCATTGGGAGTATGATTCTCCCCTTTTTACATGTTGTGTGTTTCAGGAGAAGCAATGGGCACACCATGATTTCCATGTCACTTCTCTCTTCATGTAGGAGGATCTATTGGGAGAGAGTGTGTTGTTGGAGGAGGCACTTCATGGTTAATTCATTTTGTGGGGAGGCTTGGGCCAACTGTGGAGGCCATGAAATTTCAGCCCAATATCAGCAACCCCCTCACACTTATCATAAATGGAGGGAGAAACCAATTGGATGGAAAAATCTAGACTCTCCATTCAACCCCAACATGTTGCATAGATCCAGGGTTGAGAATTTCTTTGATGAGCTACCTAGGATGGCTCATTTCATTTGGATGATTTCTTGGGTGAAGGAGTCACTCATTGGGAATGAGACTTCCCATTCTTTCCATCACTCCTACCTTGAGGAGGCCATTGAACAACAAGGAGACTCCCACTTCCATCTTCTATTATCTCATCATGTATACTTTGGTTTTACACACTTGGAGGGATACATGGAGGATAGATTCATTGCATATTCTGATGAGCTATGGTGGGGTATATTGATGAGGAGGCCACAAGAAGAGGAGGAGGAAATTTTTCTCTACCTTGCAGTTGCTTGAGGACAAGCAACCTTTTGAAGGGGGAGGATTGTAATGTTCCCAATTTTTAGCCTCAAGCTAAAAGGAACATTATAGTTAGAAGTATTTTATTTAATTAAATAAAATGGGTAATAAGGCCCCATAATCCTTAAGAAGGAAGAATAAAAATTTCTCATGTGAAAGGAGGAATAATAAAGCAGCTAAATTGAGCACCACATGGTGTGAACAGGACTGGATCATACTTGATCTAGACATTTTGACCAAGTCCACATGCACTGTCTAGATACAATGTATCTCCTTGATGGACTGCGCAGTTTTAGAGGAGGATCACATGCATGAGTTGGAAGGCACATGTGGATGGGACCCATGGTGGAGAGGAGCACTTGCTATATAAGGAGAGGAGGAGAGCCATTTTTCTTCATGCTTGATTATTATTTTGGTGAGCCTGTTAAGACTTTGCTCCTCTTGCTGTTTAGCAAGAGTACAGTGCTGCATAGCACTAGGGTGTTCCCGGTCGGGAATCCCTACCTCATCTTCAGGGAAGGAGAGGTTCTAGAGCTGCATTTACTCATTCTAGAATTTGGCCAAAGCTAGCTCCTTTAGTCACAGCGTTATTCCTGGAGCAAGATAATTTTGCGCTGCAGGGTCCGGCAACAGAGGATCTCTTGAGTTGTTCCTTGGCTTGCTTTTCAGTGGAGGGCTCAGCTATTCATTGGAAGATCAGTGAGGAGGACTCCCGGGCTTATTTTCATATCATTGGCATCAGGCCAACCATCCAGCTTCCCTCACAGTGTAGATTCCAGCTTGATCTACATTATTTTGGCTAGCAGTTGCTGGGAGGGTTATTTGAGCTCATCAGGGGGAGTTGTTTCTGAGTAAAAGGATCAGCCTTTTGCTTAGATACACTATCAGAGGAGGGCATCACTATTTATAATCTGCTTCAGCCTCATTCTATATTTTTATTTAGTTGCAGTGACAAGTCAAATTGTCACATTGTACATTTTCCGGCATTTCTAGCAATCTCTTCTAGATTGGCTAGAAATCTTTTATTGGATCCCATTCTTATATTCTTGGGAATTTCTTGTATATTTCAGCCATATTTCATGTTTATGCATCTATATTAGCAGCTACTCTAACATAGGCAGTGCTGTCACTACTCTTCGACATTTTTTGCAGTTGGAGCAACTCATGTATTTCAAAGTTTGATAATTGGAGATTCATTCATGTGACTTGAGTGGCTTGTCCCTCAACATCTTTCTGTATATTGTAGCTGATTTATTAATAAACATGGTGGCTGTATTATATTCCATATATTGATATGTACATTTTTGTAGAGTTTCATGATTATGCTCATATGTTGCTGTAAGCTCACTCTTTGAGCACTTTTTCAAGATATCGAGGAGAAGGAGATCTGAATAACCCTCCTAGGGTTATTTATTTGAGCTCTAATTCTAGAAGTGTAATGTATGGTGTGTTAAATAAGGGATCTGAGTCCCCTTTTAGCTTATTTTTACACTACCTTCCTTATACAGCCTCCTCATGGACCATAATGCAGAAATTTCTGAAAAAGGAATATTACAGTCTAATTTAATTTTCCCTTAATTAAATTAGACAATAAAATGTAATCTTATTTCATAATCACTTGTAATAGTTAACTGACTCTGATAAAATTAGTTAGCTCATGAATTTCGAGTTGAGGGTGGTTGGTGAGGCATGGAGAGTGGTTCTATTAGTTATGGAGTTTGAATTGCATCTAGTGCATTAGTTTAATGCATAAGAAATCAATTAACTTAATTTATTGATTTAAAGTCAGTTGAACTAGTTGAAACTGTTTGTTGCACTAGTGAGAGATAAAGAGAATTAAATCAGATTCAATTCACATATAGTGATTTGCCATGCAACTGATGATTTACTATCAATAGCTGCATGCATGTCAGTTCCAGTGGAGACCCAATTGAGACAAAGGTTAAAGGAATGTTAACTATTAGTTGTATCATTAGTAGGTTGCCCACATGTAGCCAGACATTCATTGGATTTCCCATGATGCTTGCGTAGTTTTGGAAGGTTGAAATTCCTAAAGAATAGGGATTGCATTCTACATAAATTGCGCAAGCAAGGCAGGACTATTAGAGGCAGAAAATTGGCCAAGTGTTGATCGATTTTTTCTGGGTCAATGTGAGACAGTTGTGAGAGTGCAGCAGAATCTTGTGAGAAGAGTGCATTGTAATTGTTTCATGATTCCATGGTGAATATACATAGAATATAGAGGGGTTTTGAGCAGTAATCTTTCCCCGGGAAAATATTTGTGTTGTGGTTTGATTTTCTTCTTTCTTTACTTGTTGTGATTGGAAATCATGTTTGTTTTCCGCAATTTATTTGTAGAAGGATTTAGTATCTAGCTTCAGTACATTTCTTGATCGGATTGAATCCATTGATATACATATGTTTGTATAATTTCTACATGGTATCAGAGCACAGGAAATCACTATAGTCAAGAAGAAATTGATTTTGTGACTGAATAGAATTCAAATTTTCAAAATTATTCTTAGTGCGACAGGAGGATCAAGATCGAAATGGCTTTCAATGGCTTAGTATTGGAGTATGCACTTGAGGGAAGCTCTAACTATATTGCGTGGAAAGTGTAATGTTCCCAAATTGGGGATTGCACAACAAGCTTAGAAAATAACGCACTCCTTGGATCCCTTATATCAGTAGATCTGGAGTCTAAATCCAAAAGGGGAGCAAAAACAAATCAAAATAGGTGTGGTAAACATGTTCCCACAACCTAGTCTAGCTGGAAAACACCCTACAAAAGGGGTTGCAGCTATGCACAAGAAGCAGCTCCAGGAATAACGTAGTCTTTGAAAATATAAGCAGGAGGCCATAAAATATAATCAATAAATGAATGTACAGTAGAAAATCAGAATTAAAGTGAAGCTCTTTCAATATACAATAAGTTACATGAGACAAGAGAGAAAGATAGATTCAGAAAAGAGAACTGCAATATAGATACATCAGCAGAAAAGGCTCAACAGCATTATTTTTATGATTTGTAGTAGCTATAAATTACAACTCATATCTAGGACAGATCTGTGGATAAAACATTAGATCTATATCAGATCTAGAAACTAGATGGTTTTCTTTACAAGATCCTCTTGGGGTTTTGACCAAATCATGCATAAATAAGAGTAAATCTGAGAAACAAGTTGCAGATATGGAATTTGTTGTAGTAAATTTCTGAATATAAAATTTCATTACAATGGATCAAATCTAAATATAACATGGATCAGCAAGCTAATCCATGGATCACCAAGTGGAAGGCAAGGCCCAGCACTAGAGATCTCTAATCTAAACTAGGAGCAAAACACCATGAAGATCCTCATAACAAAATAACGCAGTCCATCAAATGACATGGTTAACCACTTTAAAATTTTAGATCTGAAGTACAAGGAGAAGAGACACTCTTCCAGGAGGTTAAAAGACACACTCCATGAGAAGAGGCTCCCAAAAACAAACTAGATCTATGCAGATCTAAACTCCACTTGCTACAACTTGCAAAAGCAGGAAAACCCTCACTAGATCTGCGTTGCTAATGAAATTAGAGCTTGGCCTCAAGCCTGATAGTGGATCAATTCAACAAATTCTCCTCCAATAACCCTCAAAGGAAGAGGTGAAATCCCTACATAGGAATTCCAAGCACAATCCTCCACTAAACAGTAGAGAATGGTATTTTCTTAAGCAGACAAATACTTAGAAATATGATAAATCAACAACCTTCTTTTGCTGCCCTCCCTCTCCTTTTATAAGATGGAAAGCCTTGCAAACCCTAAACCACCTTGATGAGTTAGCCCTTTTCACATGAGAGGCCTCCTTCTAGAACTGCGCTGTCCCTTTTGGAGATGCAATGAACCTGTACAGCGCTATTGATTTGGTCAAGGTTGACCCAGTCTTCAGCTCAAACCTATTTCAAGTGATTATTTACATGGCCCTGATTTATCTTTGTTCACATGGGCATTGATCTATTCAGCCTTTTTAGGAGTTTTACATGTCCTCCTTTATTAATTTATTCATGCAACAAAAATGAAAACAAAATTGAATGTTCGTCTTAGCTATAGCTAAGTAGGAACATTACAGTCCTCCCATCCAAAATGTTGCTCGTCCTCAAGAAACTAATAGGGTAAGAGCTGTAGTTCTTCTCCTTCTCCATTGACGGAACAATCAAGGATCAAATTTTTATCATGGGCCAAGTGCTCATTAAGCCAATACATCAAAAATTTCTCCTCCAAAGCTGACATAATATGTGCATAGTCCAACCCTTCAGAAGTGAGGAACTCGATATAAATAAACATAGTTGGAGAAATGCTACATCTAAAACATGTATCATGGAACATAAGTTGGAGTTCCATGCCATGGGGTAAATACACACTGCTCATCCTTTGTCCATACAACCCCATAAACAATACCAATATATCATCTATGTATGGAAGAAAAACTACATATATGCAAACTGAAATTTGCACTCAAGGAGGTGGATCACAATCCCACATAAGATGCCAATGCAGTGCACTCCTTGTCTTTAGTAGATTTGAGTGTGGTAAGTAGTACTCCCACCACACCCTTGCTGCATGAGTCACCTTGACATGGCTGAAGGTGTTACACAAGTTAGGTGTCTTTGGGAAGCACCCATCATGAAAAGGAATCCCCCTTTGCACATCAAGGGAATGATAAGTTCAAAATTTTCCTTGGCCTATAACAATCCATGAGATCCATATGATCCCCCACTCCTTTTAGGATTCATATCCTACAAAAACATGGAAAAGGAATGTGATAGATCAGAAAATACAACTTGTTTGTCATGATCAAATCCTTTACCATTATAGTCCTTCACACACATGGAGTTGTGCATGAGCATTTCCCTCCTTTCAAGAAAAGGAATAGCTGGCTGAGATGACCCTTGCAAAGAGTCCATTGGCTGCCCCAATCCTCCATAGCTATTGCAGTCTTGAAAGTGATGATGTAAGTCCTCTCTCATGGCTTCCCAATCAAAACTCTTCATGATCAGGGAATAGATCCGCATTGAGTACATATGGCTAAGGAAGAATTCTTCATATACTTCTTGTAGGATCCTCTGCTTGAGCTTGTAAGTTCTAGCCAAGAATACCTTACCATGACAATAGATGACCCCTCCTTGGACTAAGTAGCCCTCTTCTTGATGCATGCCATCTAGTATCATACCTATGTGGAGATCTTTGGAATACTCTACAAGTAGTTGAGATTTCCAATAAGGATCCACACTGCTCAACAATGACATCGCTACTGATACATCCATGGGAATGCTTGTCTTGTTGTTGATTGCTCCTTTGGCATTACATATGCCAAAAAATTTTGTTGGAAGGCTGATCCTCCCCTTTTCCACCTCCCACAGCATTGTAGCTTGCTCTCTCATTGCTCCAATCCTTGTTGGATCTAGATTTGGAGAAACACTTTGTGAGGCTTCCCCCACAAGATCAAAATCTAATGGCATTCCAGGTGGCTTGCCATGAGATAATAATTTCCCTTGCAGCATCCTCATAAACATGAGAGAGGGAACTATGAGATCCTTGCTTCCACTGCGCAAATTCATCTCTGTTGTTTGTGTGGAAACATTAAGGGAAGGATAAGTGTGCATGTCTTGAATATTTTGTGGTTTCCCACTCTTCAAGTCCACCCACTCCATCTACAAGGCTTTCCAATCATTGGTAACCTTCCCCAAGGTAATCAACCACTGGACACCCAAGATGATATTGGTGTCTGTTATGTCAACTACAAATAAGTGATCCAACAAATTGTAGGATCCCATAGTGACAGAAAGTGATGGAACATATTGCATGCATTTCATGGCTCTATCTCCTGGGACAAAAAAAAAAAATCCATCAAAAGTATTAGTTGGGATTCCTCTCCTTTGCACAATGTGAGCATCAATAAAGTTGTGGGTTGCTCCACTGTCAATCAGGGCAGACACTCTTTGGTTCATGACTGAACCTTTTACTCTTAGGGTCAATTACTTAGGCACTCCTCTCAAAGAGGCAAGAGTGCCACTTGTTACAGAAAAGGCTCCCTCTCCATCTCTGGATGGTTTTTGATCTTCCTCCTCATCATCACCAACATTGTGACTCCTCCTAGGTCCATCATTCCCATATTCCTCCTCAAAATCTGAGAAGAATTCTATATAGTGTGCCCTTCCAGCAGCACATCTATGTCTCGGTACCTATGGCTCTTAGAAAGTGAAACAAAATCTCTTTTTCCTCAAGTCCCTCTGGAGATCAATGTCAAGAGGTTTCTTCAGTGAGTTCTCCTTGGGAGGAGAAGATTTTCCTTCCTTCCCCTTAAAAGAGTGAGGGGCCTTACTTTGGAAAGTTTCCTTTGCTTTTGGCAAGGCATATTGGATATCTATATCTCTCTCAATGGAATCATGCAAAGTGATGGGCTTGGTAGATTTAACCAACCCATGAAAATGTTCCTCCAGGCCATCAATGAACATGTAGACTCTCCTTGCTACAGATAGATCAGGAACCATGACTGATAATCTCAGAAACTCAGAGATATAAGTCTTTGCATCTCCTACCTACTTCAACTTTGCAAGGCTTATGAAGTTTGCTTCGGGATCCTTTCGGTCAAACCTCTCCACCAATATTCTAGTGAACTTAGCATAGGTAGTCACATTGATGTGTCCCAATGTAGAAAACCCATGGAACCACCAATTGTGTGTTTCACCCTCAAAGTGCAGTGCTACAATCTTGATGGCTTCAACTTCAGGGACTTTTTTCAACTAGAAATAGATATCCAGCTTTTCCACCCATGCCTTGGTAGAACTAGATGATGATCCATCAAACTTGGGCAAAAAGAGTCTTCCTATAGTGTGGTGTCTTCCATGAAAGAAACCACCATCTCTATACTGCTGCCATGGTCTTCTCTGGTCCTTGAGATGGAAAAATTCTTGGAAACTCAAGTTATCCTTGAATCTTTGACTCTGAGATTCATACTCCACAAAATAACCTTCAAGGGAGGCTTGCTCTTGTGGTCCTTCATTCTCCACAGCCAAGAAGGTAGGCATAGTAGAGCGTTGTGAGGCTTGTGGAGCTCGTGGCATGCTCACAAGTTGACCAGTCCCATAATGAGACATGTCAGAGCTTTCTCCTTGATGAAATCTCCCAAGAGATTCCCCCATTCTGTCTGCCCTCATCTCCTTGATCTCCTTGGCAAGATATTGCATGGCCACTAACAGAGTTCTTTCAAACTCTTCACCTTCTTTATCACTGGTAGTTTCAGGGGCTTTACCCTTGTCTTAATCTTCAGTAGTATATTCATAATTCTTATGACTTATGCTTTGGTACCTCTTCTCCCCCTTAGTAAGAGGTTCATCTTCTTTTTAGTGCAACATGGCTGGGGCTCCAAGGCAAGCATAAGCTGTGCCAAGAAAGGAGCTCTGATACCACTGTAATTTTCCCAAATTGGGGATTGCACAACAATCTTGCAAAATAACGTACTCCTTGGGATATTGGTGCACAGAATTGAGTTTCCAGCCCTTGGATCCCTTATATAAATAGATCTGGAGTCTAAATCCAAAATGGGATCAAAAACAAATCAAACTAGGTGTAGTAAACAGGTCTCCCACAACCTAGTCTAGCTGGAAAACACCCTACAAGAGGGGTTGCATCTATGCACAACAAGTAGCTTCAGGAATAACGCAGTCTTTGACAATATAAGTAGGAGGCTATAGAATATAATCAATAAATTAATTTACAGCATCAAATCAGAAGTAAACTAAATCTCTTTCAATATATAGTAAGTTACATGAGACAAGAGAGCAAGATAGCTTCAGAAAAGAGAGCTGTAATATAGATACATCAGCAGAAAAGGCTCAACAACGTTATTTTTATGAGTTGTAGTAGTTTTAAATTACAACTCAGATCTAGGATAAATCTGTGGATAAAACATTAGATCTATATCAGATCTGGAAACTAGATGGTTTTCTTTATAAGATCCCCTTGGGGTTTTGACCAAATCATGTATAAATAAGAGTAGATCTGAGAAACAAGTTGCAGATCTGGAATTTTTTGCAGTAAATTTATGAATATAAAATTTCATTACAATGTATCAGATCTAAATAGAACATGGATCAGCAAGCTAATCAATGGATCACCAAGTGGAAGGCAAGGCCCAGCACTAGAGATCTCTGATCTAAACTAAGAGCAAAACACCATGAATATCCTCATACCAAAATAATGCATTCCATCAATAAGAATAGTGTTGTAGCTCAAATGACATGGTTAACCACTATAAAATTGTAGATCTGAAGTACAAGGACAAGAGACACTCTTCTAGGAGGTTAAAAGACACACTCCATGAGAAGAGGCTCCCAAAAACAAACTAGATCTATGCAGATCTAAACTCCACTTGCTGCAGCTTGCAAAAGTAGGAAAACCCTCACTATATATGTGTTGCTAATGAAATTAGAGCTTGGCCTCAAGCCTGATAGTGGATCAATTCAGCAAATGTTCCTCCAAGAACCCTCAAAGGAAGAGGTGAAATCCCTACATAGGAATTCCAAGCACAATCCTCCACTAAACAGCAGAGAATGTTATTTGTCTAAGCAGACAAATACTCAAAAATATGATGAATCAAAAACTTCTTTTTCTTCCCTCCCTCTCCTTTTAAAATATGGAAAGCCTTGCAAACCCTAAACCACCATGATGAGTTAGCCCTTTTCACATGAGAGGCCTCCTTCTAGAACTACTTTGTCCCTTTTGGAGATGCAATGAACCTAGACAGTGCTGTTGATTTGGTCAAGGTTGACCCAGTCTTCAGCTCAAACCCCTTTCACACCTGCAAGTGATTATTTACATGGCCCTGATTTATCTTTGTTCACATGGGCATTGATTTATTCAGCCTTTTTAGGAGTTTTACATGTCCTCCTTTATTCATTTATTCATGCAAAAAAAAATGAAAACAAAATTGAATGTTCCTCTTAGCTATGGCTAAGTAGGAACATTACAGAAAGACAGGATGGAGGCATTACTGGAGAACAATGGGTTGAAAGAATTCATTAATAATGACATTCTGAAACTCGTTGTAGCAGACACTGCAAATCTTGATGCTTAGCAAAAGAAGGTTGCAAAGGTGAGGAGGATCTTATTGGAGGGAGTAAAAGACCACATTGTCTCAAGTCTCCATGGAAAATTGACACCATATGCAATGTGGAAAGCTTTGAAAAATCTGTTTCAAAGAAGTAGTGATCATAGAAAATTGGCACTAAAGGACAAGCTTAGGAAAATCAAAATGGAGAAAGGTACACCATTCCGAAATATTTAACAAAGTTTGTCCAATGTCGGGATGAGCTTGGGAGCATCGAAATTAATGTCGCAGAAGATGACTTGGTGAGCCTAGCTCTTCTAGGACTTCCCAAGAGTTGGCATAGCTATAAGGAATCTGTGAATGGGAGGGAGAAGCTGCCAGATTGGGAATGAATTTGGTTGGATTCGGTGCAAGAATAATTCATGCAGAATACCAGGGATGGATCTTCATCTAAGATAGATGATGAATAAAATTGCTCTTTGGTTGCTAAGGCAAAGAAGGGGAAAGGAAATATATCCTATTCCAAATATGAGTCCATCAAAGAAGGTAAGAAGCATGACATGTCCAGAGTCAAGTGTTTTCACTGTCACAAGCATGGCCATTATGCCACTAATTGTCCACAAAAGAAGAATAACAGGGAGGCTTCAGGATCTACTGTTGGTGAGGCTTTGGCATTGCAATTTGAGTTGTATTTCTCGCTAATTGTATGCATGGTGTCAAGTGAAATGGGATCAGTGTGGTACTTGGATAGTGGTGCATCTTTCCACATGACGAGAGACAAATAACTTTTCAGTAGCTTGGAGGAGAAGGACCTCCAGATGCATATTGAAATGGGTGATGACGGGCAGTACAATGCATCCGGTATTGGTACAGTTACCTTCCAGAGACGATCAGGTAAACCCTTCTTATTAAAAGATGTAATGCATGTAACAGGATTGAAGAAAAATTTAGTTTCAGTCACAATTTTGGAAGATAGAGGCTATGATGTGGTTTTCAATGAAGGGAAAGCTTTCATTTGACATAAAGTCATAGGACAAGCTAAGAAGATTGGGATTCGTGTGAAGAATATCTATAAACTTGATGTAGATGGTTGCACAGAATTGATGGGTAAGGCAGAACAAGTGGTGAATTGGGATGAGGGTGAGTTATTGCACAAGATATTGGGCCATATACACCACGGAGCCTTGAAGGTCATGTAGCAGATTTCTACGGGTCTTCCCAAAGGTACTCTTACGCAGTTAGACGCATGCAAGGGATGTACTATGGGGAAATATGCAAAGGCCACTTTTCAGGAGAAGGAGAATCGAGCTTCAGAAATCCTTGAGAGAGTTCACTCAAACATGTGTGTACCATTCTCTACAGCTTTGACAGCAAAGCACGGGTACTATGTGATATTTTTTGATGCTTTTTCTAGAAAGTGTTGGATCTACTTCATGTAGAAGAAACATCAGATGTTCTCAAAATTTCTTGATTTCAAAGCACTGGTGGAGAAAGACACAAGGAAGCATGTGAAGTCTCTTAGGATTGACAATGGTGGTGAGTACATCTCCATGAATTCAAGAAATTTTGTAGCAAAGAAGGAATTTAGAGAGAGTTGATTCCTGTAATATTCCCAAATTTTCACATGATATTTGGGATATTAGAGTTCTTAATAAACTTAATTAATTAAGTAAATAAAAGGGTGGAGGGACCCATAATCCTCAAGATGAATAAATATCCACTTTTTATGTGTGAATGTGGATTAATTAAGCATAGATATACATAATGGAGTAGTGGAGCAGCTACTAATGTGAATGGAGTGGAGATCATGTCTCATTAATGAGATAGATCATGGAGGTTGAAGCAGTCAACTGAGATCATGGAGGGAATCTAATGTAAGATCATAGAGAATTCATGATGAAGTGATGGAGGAAGTAGTGCATTTATTGCACACATGATGGAGAGGGTGCACATTGCATGTAGATATGATGCAGGACTTGGTGAGACAGCGTAGTCAACCAGGGAGGATTATGTCCACATGAACATCACAGTTTAGAGGTAGTCCAAGGCTTGGGAAGCCTCACTTTGTATATAAAGGAGATGAAAGAAACATTGGAGGGGGGCTTTAGTTTATGATTTCATGATCTATTTAGATCTATATTTGTCAGGTGACATTTCCATGCACTCTTATGATGTTTAGCTAAGTTTTCAGTGTTATTTAACACAGTGTGTTCTCGAGCGGGAATCCCACCCTTACCTAAGAATAAATTGTGTGCCTACCCTGGGAAGGTTATTATCAGTTGCCATTCATCATCAGGCATTTGTGCCACACCATTTCCACTCTATGCAGAACACATACCTTCAGGAATTACACAATTTCTGAAGATCAATTTGGGAGGAGGAGGATGTCTTCAGCATATTAGCTGGAGAACCGGTGGAGGATTATTCCTATCACCTTGGACTTCAAGATCAGAAATCCCAGGGCCTCATTTTAAATCTGGCATCAAGACAAAATTTATTGACCTCCTATCAGCAGCAGTCCCATCCATGATTGCGCAGTCCATCATTGCAGATCCAGAGGAGGAAGGAAGTTGCTAGTATTTCAGCTAGTAATCCTATGAGGGATCATCCCCTCACCTTTCCATCACCATTTCCATAAGCTTGGAGATTATTTGCTACATTTTACATTAGGCTTGAGTCTCTCCCTCTTTTATAGCATAGTTTCTTCAGTAGCTTTATATTCTGTTGTTGCATTTTGAGGAGGAGGAAGAAGAGACAATATCTCAACATTTTAGCTTGGAGATCTAAAGGAGGGATCAACCCTCAAAGCTCAGATCTGATTGTACATCATATTGCAGACATCATATGATCAGATCTATAGACCCAACAGTTGAAGAGTGTAACCATAAGAGGGTGATTTTCCAAACTCATAGATCTGGAAAATCCTTTCTGGGTTATCTTGGGTTTCCACGACATTGGCCAGATCTTGAATCTTGGCATCATCAGAGTTTCTGAGCTCCATAGATCTGAATTTCCATTTTCAGCAGCTATATGTACATCATCAACAAAGGGGACAACGCAGTATTGCTTCCTGTAGCTCTCCAGTTACGTAGTGCTAGTTGTGGCATGCTTTCAGGGTTATTCTAGGCCATCTCTTTGGCTAGATTACCCCATATTTGTACATTGTTGTAACTATAATCGATCTCCACATAATAAAATGGCTCCACTTCTCTATATATTCTGATGTTGTCTTTAGATTTATTGTTTACTTTGATGCAGTTCTTATATTGTGTTTTAGTATTACTGCATTCTCCCTTTTGGGATATTACAATTGCGCCTCATAACCCACAACAGAATGGGGTCGCAAAAAGAAAGAACAGAATAATTATGGGTGTAGCACGAGAAATGATGCATGATCAGGGCATATCTTTTCATCTATGGGCAGAGGCATGCAGCACAACAGTATTTGTGCAAAACTATATTCCTCATCAAATACTTGGCATGAGTACACCAAAGGAGTCTTTTTCTAGTAAGAAACTTGATGTTTCATATTTTAAAATTTTTGGCTCATCTGTATATGTGCATGTGACCAAACATTCCAGGAAGAATATCGAACCAACAACTGAGATTGGGATATCTTTTGGGTATACAGATACTCTCCAACTCTATCAGGTGTATTTTCCAAACAACAGGATGGATGTTGTGAGACGGGATATAAAAATTTATGAGGAGAAAGCCATGCGATTGTTCCTTGAGAGGGATATTGATTTGCATGTAGATTAGGAACTCTTGGCTCCAAAGAATGAATGTTAAGATGTGGAGTAGCCACATGCAGAGGATCATGGAGTGGCATAAAATACTCATGCAGAGCCATCCACCAGAAATGGTAGAAGGCACACCATGGAAGCTGATAGATTGAGAATTGATGCGGCAAAGCATGTAGGAGCACCTACTTCACTGCACAGACAGAGACAATCTCCAGACAGGTTTATTTAATACATGGCTCTTATGATACAGTGTATTGTGACAGAAACATCCTCCTTTGAGGAAGAAATGCAGCAACCAATTTTGGTTGACGCTATGGTTGATGAGTATGACTCCATCGTCAAGAACAATGCATGGGAAGTTGTCCCATGAATGGTCGGAAAATAAATGGTTGGATCTAGATGATCTATAAGGTGAAGCAAGTGGCAGATGGGAGTGTGGAGAAGTACAAGGCTAGATTTGTAGCCCAGGGATTCTCACAAGTTGAAGGGATTGACTATGAGGATACTTTCGCACTGGTTTCGATATACTCATCGATTAGATCTATCATTGCTTTCTCAACGCAGATGGGGTGGCATATACATCGAATGGATGTGAAAAATGTGTTTCTCAATGGATTTATTGAGGAAGAAGTGTACATAGAGCAGCCAGAAAGTTTTGATATATTTGATAGTGAGTCGCATGTGTGTCGACTCAAGAGAGCACTATATGGGCTGAAGCAAGCATCTCGTGCTTGTTACACTTGGATTGACAACTATTTCACTGGGTTGGGCTTCACCAAAAGTGAAGCAGATGCAAACTTGTACTAGATTTTGGTTGATGGTAAGCTCTTGATTATCATATTTTATGTTGATGATATAATTTTTGCAGGTGATGAGCAGCTGATAGCTTCTTGCAAGGAGGATATTGCAAGGGAGTTTGAAATGAAGGACATGGGACTCTTTCACTATTTCCTTGGTTTTGAAATATGGTAGCGGGATGGTGAGCTATTTGTTTCTCAAGGAAATTATGCCAAAGAGATTCTAAGTATGTTTCACATGGAGAGTTGTAAACCCATGGAGACTCCTCTTCCAAGAAATTGGAGGAAATAGAATGCTACTTCAGGAGAAGTAGTGGACGTTATTGTTTACAAGTAGCTAGTGGGTTCTTTGATATACTTGGTGAACACCAGACTAGACATTTTGTAATATTCCAAAAATTGCACACAACAATTTGGAATATTAGATTTTGCTGCTTTCACTTAGGAAATGAATAAATGGGTAAGGAGGCCCATGAACAGTAAAAATATGAATAAATTCCACCTTAATGAGGAAGGAGATCACCTTAGGAGCTAGATATTACACTTTCAAGTGTGAACAAGGGAAAAATAGATGTGGACAGAGTCAAGTTTGACTAATTCAACATGCATTCTTGAGGAGGGAGAGATCACCCAAGTAAACTAGCTAATTGTGAACAAGTATCAGCTAGACACACATAAGAAGATCTGGGTTGAAGACCCCTTAGTGTGAAAGGAGGAAATACAGGTGAACTATTTCTAGTTGACCAAGTCAACAGCATTGCTAGAAGAGGAGGGAAGCCAACAAGGACAACGCAGTTTTGAAGGAGGAATCTTCACTAGGAAGTCACCTCAACAATGTGTGGGGTCCGGGGTGAGGAGGCTCACCAAGGATAAAAATGAGGGCATAGAAGCAAGAATATCATTTAGTATTCAAATATATTTGGTCTTTTGACTACTTGCATGCTTCAATTGTTTAGCTGTGGTTGCAGCACTGCTTAGTGCAAATAATTCTCATGCGGGAATTCCATCATATTCTTTGAATCAGCTTACTTAAGGGATCTAAAGGGAAGGGTTTGAGCTTTAATTCCATCATCTGGCTTAGGGAAAACCAGCCATCAACACCTACAGCACAGTCAACTTCAAAAACTTTGTCCTTTATGTAGGTGCAACAGCAGCAGGGTTGCACACCTGGATTTTGTGCTAGTGTTTGAGGAGGAGGTGTTTATTTCCCTCCAAGAGTCCTAATAAGAAGTTCCTAGGGCCATTTTTCTGTATTTATCAGCTATCTCATGTCATATTCAGCCATGTTTAAAACAAAGATGCGGTAACTGCGTTATTTTCTGAAGTGCTACTTTTTATACATGTATAATGCTGGAAACCCTTGCCGGGTGTCTTATTCTTTATGTAACAAAGGTTAAACCTTCATTTATCTAATATTTGATTAATATAATCTCCATATTATTCTTATTTTATAATTTTCTATAGAAACCCTCATGGGAATTATGCTCTCACAGTCTTCAGAAATTCTGTTGTAGAGAAGTCATGGGATCAGGGTGTTTTTAAGCTATCTTGAGCTGGGGAGATCTGTTTAGTGTAGCTATATTCATGTATTTCACCTCAAATTATGAAAGTGGGTTTTATATTGTCTAAAATAAGGTATCCAAGTCCCAGTATCCCCTGTTATTTCATTATTTGCTGAAGAAAGTTGTTTTATGCCCTATATCACTACATTTCCCCACTTGGGAAGGAGGATATAGGCCATATTCTTGATGAGGTTATTACATCTGATGGTGAGATGTTATTTTAAATCTAATGAGTTGTTCTACATATCCATGCTCATGATTTTTTGAAGCTCCAACTTTGGAATATCTTAAGATATTCCATTTGTTGTAGAAAATCCCAATTTTGGGATATTACAGTGTTATCATAGCTGCCATATTGGCTCAGCCTATGGATTTCAGATCCAATAAAAATATTCGAAGAAGAGGAAAATAGAATGATGGAGAGGATGAGATTACTCTCATCTATTTTTAGATCTAAGAAGAAAGAAGAGAAATGCATTGAAACTCCAAGAGGGTTTCAAGGAGGAGGAAGCTGCAGTGAGACCTCTAGAAGGTTTCAAGAGGAAAAAGAAGATGCATGCACTTCCTGTTCTCATAGAGGAAGTGGAGAGCAAGGATACCACTTAGAACATGAGATCTTGAGTGGGTATTTGGCAGAATACAAGTGCCAACCTAGGGCTTTCAGAGAGACCCTAGATGTTCAACTGAGAGAAGAAACAAGACCATGCAGTAAGAGAATGATAAGAGGCAAAAAAATCCTGTTGTCCACATTTTAGGGATCACTCAAGGGTGCAATAAAGACTTGGGTGATGAAACTAGAGGCATTTTGCCTACTACATCCAGTAGTGGAGAAAGAGGCTATGGAAATCTTAGTGTTGCACTTGGAGGGAAAGGAAAGATATTGGTGGTTCAACCATGTAATACATGCAAGGGTATCTAATTTTTCTGATTTCACTCATCAGGTAATCAGAATATTTGACAGTAGAAGGTCAGAGAAGGAGGAGTCCTCTTCTTCATTTGAGGAAACTTGTACCAGCGTTGTCACAGCTATGGGGGAGAATCCCTCATCATCTTCAGTTGGAGGAGCCAAAATATTGGGGGGAGAAGCCCTTATAGCCATTCAAGATACTTCTAAATTTCATCAAGGTATGTCTAACTTTTCATCTCCTATTTTTGCAACAAATCATATGGAGAATTTTATACCATTGCACACTTCTCATTTGGGACAACATGATTGCACTGCACTGTGCAACCTTGGTTTGATCAAGGAAGGCCTGAGACATCATTCTAATGGGCCACTGATGGGCTGCACACCACATGTGAGGGTGCAGTGTGATTTCTTGAAGGATGGATTGAACTTGGTCCCAAACAAATTTATACAGAATCATATGCTCATCCTTGAATTGAGACATGAGATAGGGTATGAGGCAGCAACTATATCATTGGAGAGACTAGCAGCGCTACCAAACAATAGCAGTGAGGGGGCTTTTCCTTTATCACATTTGGATCTTGATGGTTCAAGATAGTTATGGACATGAGATCTTCTCTAAGGGTTCTCCAAGGAATTTCATTCTAGCATTTCATGAAATGCAAGGAAGATAAACTGGTTGTGGAGGATGGTAGCCCTCACTGGAGGAATGCCAAGATGAAGAAAGATAGGAGGCATCCACATGGGGTTGAGTGGATGTGGAAGGAGAGCAAGAGGCTGATGAGCCACTTGCAAATTTATGATATAGAGCAGCAAGAGGCAAAGCTGCGTTGGCTACTCTTGAGAGAGTTTGGCCATCTTGGGTCATACTCCTTGTCAAGAAGTATGTGGTGGATGGAGGCATGGCATGGCACCCATATGATAGAATAGAAGAAAAATTGTTTGTATGGGGCATCATACAAGATAACCATCATGATCTTATTCTATGGATTGTATGAGGGAGAGATTAGGGAGCAGCAAGAGTTGTTGTTGATGTGGTTACACTTGGGAAAGTACGAGCAGAAACTTTCCCATACTTTTCATGACATTTCCGGAGAGAAGGAAGGCACATTCATGGTGCAGGGAGGCTACCCTTCAGCATTAGAGGATTATGAGAGGCTTCCATGTCAGAAAAATATCTTCTCACATAGCAGCATGATGGTGGATGGCTTTGGCATGTGGAATGTCAAAGGGAGAAGTCATGGAGTGACAAGAGCCTTGTTACTAAGGCCTACAGTGCTGTCACTTGAGAGAATTTTTCTAGTGATGGAGTGTTTCAAAGGGAGTATGCACCCTCTCCTCTTGCAGATTTTTATGAGAAGATTCTCATGGGAGGACTCACTCATGAACCTCACCTTCAGCTCACACATGATGCATGGTAAGAAATAAGTTTATGTGCTTGTTGATTACTCTATTGAGTATTTGTATTTTCTCACCATATGTAAACAGTGCATTGCTCCACAAGAGAGCAAGATTATTTATGGGTTTCATGGTCGCTTTAGGGCCAAATTTTTTAATGTTGATAGCCCATATCTACATGACTTTTGGCAAGTGTTGTATTGTTTTTATTGTACACAGCTAGTATATTCCAGCTTACTTCATAGTAGATGAGCTAACATGCATAGCTGCAAATTCTTTGAAGAACAACTTGCCACTTGATGCTCTGAATCAGTAGTTGAAAGGACTATGCTGCATCCACCAGAGAGACCATGTGTATCATCCAAACTTGCACATAAACTTCAGCCATTTTTTTATTTGAATTCCATATGGTGATGATGTGCCATTCATCTTGTATGGAATGGTTTGGGTTTGCATGACTCATGACTTTGGAGGAAGGGTCCTTGGAGACTCAATCTTATTATTGCCATTGGAGGGAAATCATATTGCAGCCCAAGATTAGCATGCCCTCTACACTTATCATCAGTGGAGAGGAAGACAGCATGGGATAGGCCTTCTTTCCTATCATTTTCATCTATTCGTCCCACTTACATTTCGGAAGCCTAAGGTGCAGGAGATTCTTCATGAGTTGCTATATTGAAGGGTGACTCATCTCATATGGATGATAGCTTGCGAGTGGAGGTTCCATTTGGGAATGAGAGTTTCCCATGAAATTCAAACTCCATGCCTTAAGAGGACCTCTAGACAACACATAGTTGTCTCCTTGAGTATGTTACTGTTGCATGATGATAACCATTTGAGATGTGCACCAAATACTGATTTGTTTGCTTGGGAGAAGCACTTAGAGGTTTCATTGTTGAGACAACATCTTATTTTTTGGGGGAGCTCATCATATGAGGATTCTACAAGGGGAGAAGAGGAATTTCTTCAGTTCTACCTTTGAAGTTCCTTAAGGGCAAGCAACATTTGAGAGCGAAGGGCTGTAATATTCCAAAATTTGCACACAGCAATTTGGAATATTATATTTTGTTGCTTTCACTTAGGAAATGAATAAATGGGTAAGGAGGCCCATGAAAAATAAAAATATGAATAAATTACACCTTAATGAGGAAGGAGATCACCTTAGGAGCTGGATATTACACTTTCAGGTGTGAACAAGGGCAAAATAGATGTGGACATAGTCAAGTTTGACTAAGTCAACATGCATTCTTGAGGAGGGAGAGATCACCCAAGTAAACTAGCTCAATGTGAACAAGGATCAGCTATACACACATAAGAAGAGCTAGATTGAAGACCCCTAAGTGTGAAATGAGACAATACAGGTGAACTAGTTCCAGTTGACCAAGTCAACAGCGTTGCTAGAAGAGGAGGGAAGCCAACAAGGACAACACAGTTTTGAAGTAGGAATCTTCACTAGGAAGTCACCTCAACAATGTGTGGGGTCCGGTGTGAGGAGGCTCACCAATGATAAAAAGGAGGGCATAGCAGCAAGGAGATCATTCAGTATTCAGCTATATTTGGTCTTTTGACTACTTGCATGCTTCAACTGTTTAGCTGTGGTTACAGCACTGCTTAGTGCAAAGAATTCTCATGCGGGAATTCCATCCTATTCTCTGGATCAGCTTGCTTAAGGGATCTAAAGGGAAGGGTTTGAGCTTCAATTCCATCATTTGGCTTAGGTCCAACCAGCCATCAACACCTACAGCGTAGTCATCTTCGGAAACTGCGTCCTTTATATAGGTGCAGTAGCAACAGGGTTGCACCCCTGGATTTTATGCTAGTGTTTGAGGAGGAGGTGTTTATTTCCCTCTTGGAGTCCTAATAAAAAGGGCCTAGGGCCATTTTTCTATATTTATCAGCTATCTTATGTCATATTCAGCCATTTTTAATACTGAGATATAGTAACTTTGTTATTTTCTGCAGTGCTACTTTTTATACATGTATAATGCCAAAAACCCTTGGCGGGTGTCTTATTCTTTGTGTAACAGAGGTTAAACCTCCATTTCTATACTATTTGATTAATACAATCTCTAGATAAGTGTTATTTCATCATTTTATATAGAAACCATCATGGGAATTATGCTCTCACAGACTTCAGAAATTCTGTTGTAGAGAAGTCATGGGATCAGGGTGTTTTTAAGTTATCTTGAGCTGGGGAGATCTGTTTAATGTAGCTAGATTCATTTGTTTCACCTCCAATTCTGCAAGTGGGTTTTATATTATCTAAAATAAGGTATCCAAGTCCTAGTATCCCCTGTTATTGCGTTATTTTCTGAAGATAGTTGTTTTATGCCCTATATCACTGCATTTCCTTACTTGGGAAGGAGGATATAGGCCATATTCTTGGTGAGGTTCTTACATCTACTGGTGAGATGTTATTTTACATCTAATGATATTTTCTACATTTCCATGCTTATGATTTTCTGAAGCTCCAACTTTGGAATATCTTAATATATTCCATTTGTTGTAGAAAATTTCAATTTTGGGACATTACACATTTTCTATGTAGATAAATAGCTGAGTCAAGCTATGGTTAAGCCGATAAAGCTATTTTGGAAGGTGGGGAATCATGTCTTGAGATATCTTAGGGGAAATATAGAGTATGGATTATGGTACAGACAGAAAGAGGGAGTGAATCTTCAAGGCTTCATGGATGCAAATTGGGCATGCAGTCCATCAGACAGAAAGAGCACATCAAGAGGGATCTTTAGCATAGTATTGAAAAAAATTTCTTGGTATAGAAGGAAGCAGTTATCTATGGCACTCAGTTCAGCTGAGGCAGAGTACATGGCAGCAAGTCAGGCTGCATGTGAGTCCATCTGAATGAGAAAGACCTTGGTTTGTTTGTTTGGTTCTCATAAGGATCCGACGGTGATACATTGTGATAACCAGAGTTGTGTTAAAATCTTAGTTAATTTGGTATTCCATGATAGGTCCAAGCACATAGACTTCTGGTACCACCATCTCAGAGATTGTGTTCAGAGGTTCATTATGTCACTTCAGTACATTCCCATGAAAGATTAGGATGCAAATATTTTGATGAAGGCGCTCGCCAGAAGAAAATTTGAATACCATAGAGGTGGGATTGGGGTGGCAGATAATCCCTTTCTTATTGAGAGGGAGTGTTGAAAAGTCAACAAGAAATGTGTGTCTAATTTAATTTTCTCTTAATTAAATTGGACAATAAAATGTAATATTATCTCATAATCACTTGTAATAGTTAACTGAGTGTGATAAACTCAGTTAGCACATGAATTTTGAGTTGAGGGTAGTTGGTGAGGCATGGAGATTGATTCTATTAGTTATGGAGTTCGAATTGTAGCTAGTGCATTAGTTTAATGCATGAGAAATAAGTTAACTTAATTTATTAAGTTAAAGTCAGTTGAACTAGTTGTAACTGTTTGTTGCACTAGTGAGAGATCAAGTGAATTGAATCAGATTTAATTCACATGCAATGATTTTCCATGCAACTGATGATTTACTATTAATAGATGCATGCATGTCAGTTCCAGTGGAGACATCCATTGGATTTCACGTGATGCTTGCACAGTTTTGGAAGGCTGAAATTTCTAAATAATAGGGATTGCATTCCACATGAATTGTGCAAGCAAGGCGGGCTGATTAGAGGCAATAAATTGGCTAAGTGTTGGTCGATTTTGTCTGGGTCAGTGTGAGACAGTTGTGAGAGTGCAGGAGACTCTTGTGAGAAGATAGCATTGTAATTGTTTCATGATTCCATGATGAATATACAATAGAAGATAGAGGGGTTTTGAGCAGTAATATTTCCCCGAGAAAATTTATGTGTTGTGGTTTTATTTGCTTCTTTCTTCACTTGTTGTGATTGGAAATTGTGTTTATTTTCCGCAATTGATTTGTAGAAGGATTTAGTATCTAGATTTAGTACATTGCTTGATTGGATTGAATCCAATGATATACATATGCTTGTATAATTTCTATAGTTCGCATATCAGGTTATGCCATTTGGCCTAAAAAATGTTAGAGCCACTTTCCAGCAGGCCATGAATTATATCTTTCATGTCTTGGCACACCTCATCCTTGCCTACTTGGATGAACTCACCATCTGATCCAAAAAGCGATATGATCATCTCGAGGATCTACGATTGGTATTCCAACGATGCCAACAATACAACCTATGCTTTAATCCCCTCAAGTGCGTCTTTTGCATCACTGCAGGATGACTTATAGGTTTTATTGTGTCCCAAAAAGGGATTAGAGTGGACCCCCTCAAGTTCCAAGCTATCAAAGAGGTAACACCACCTTGAACCCTCAAACAACTCCAAATCTTGCAGGGAAATGGAAATTTTTTGAGACGCTTCATCCAGACTATGCCACTTGCGCTTAGGGATTCATACGCCTCCTCCATCAGGACATCCCATTCAAATGGTATGATCAAGCCCAACAATCATTTGAGGCGCTGAAAGACACATTATCTTTAGCACCACTGATCAGTCCACCAAACTAAGACAAAGATTACACCCTGTATCTATCAGTGTCTGAAACCGCTTTTGCCAGAGTGTTAATACAGAAGGGCCCCAATGGTAAAGAACATGTAATTTATTACGTTAGTAAAAACTCGTCAGGCCCCGCATTAAGACATGAGCCTGAAGAGAAGACTACTCTATCATTAATACACGCAATCCAAAAAAATTTCCACTACGTTATCTTAAGGACTACAACATTCATCGTAGATATCAACCCCATAAGATATATGCTCATCCACCATTTGATGAACCATAAATACACTCGCTGGATATTTATACTGCAAGAGTTCAACTTACAATTTAGCTCCCCCCAAGCAAAGAAGGCTTTAATTCTATCCAAGTTCATCGCTGACCTCCCAAGTTAGACCAAAGGATCACCAATCAATGATTCACTACTGGACGAACATCTATTCCTAGTGACGACTGACAACCCTTGGTATGAAGATATTCTCTTATTCCTACGAACCCAAAGTTCAAACCAAAGCTCACTCATGATGACCATAGGCGCATATGCCACTAGGCCACCTGATACCTCCTCATGGGAGATATCCTTTATCAGCGGGGAATCAACACCATTTTAAGTTGATGCCTTACTCACGACCAAGCTGAGCAAGCCCTTAATGGCCATCACAACAGAGCTTGCGGTGGCCACCTCTCCAGAATGGCTACAACCCAAAAAATTATGTGGTTAGGATATTTTTGGCCCACCTTATTTCGTGATTGCATCTTAGCAGTCAAAAGGTGCGAGCAATGTCAATGCTTCACTCACAAGGCATGAGCACCACCCGATCCCATGCACCCGATCATAGTAGTTGGTCCCTTCTACAAATGGGGGATCGAATTCATGACTTGCAACCCCACATCGTTAGGCAATCAAAAATACATTATTTTGGTTGTCGACTATTTCACCAAATAGGCAAAGGCCATGCCCACATACAACAACACGACAGAAATCGTCGCACAATTTATGTTCAACCATGTCATCGCCCAGTTTGGTGTACCAAAAGAGTTAGTCTCCGACCACAGAAAACACTTTGAAAATAAGGTTTTCCAGGAGATATCTCATCACCTTGGATTTACACATGAGTTCACTTCACCATACTACCCCCAATCCAATAGACAGGTAGAAGCTTTAAACAAATTACTCAAAATGATGTTACAACGCATGGTGAATAACAACAAAAACACTAACACCACATGATTTTCTCCACCTTGTGGGCATACCGCATGGCAGCGAAAACATCAACAAGGTTCACACCCTTCCACTTGGTGTATGGGCTCGAAGTCGTGATTCCCATAGAACGTGAGATCTCGAACTTACACACCGCCACTGAACTCCTCGATGATACCCAATCTCTAGAACAATGCTTAGTACAACTAGAACTCATCGATGAAAATCGATGACAGTCGCTCCAACAAAATGAGGCCCATAAAAAGCAAGTGAAAGCATCATTTGATCGCAACATCATACCTCTATCATTTACCAAGGGGGAGTTATTCCTCTGCTATGATGTTGCAAAAGAAGCCCTAGGGCCCAGGAAGTTCGAAACCCTGTGGAAAGGTCCCTATGTCATAAAACATTGTCTCCTCAAGGGGGCATACACATTGTCAGAGCCCGACATAACATGCCTAAGCAACTCCGTCAATGGGCTCTACCTCAAGAAATTTTACCCATAAGGGTGAGGAGGCCTCAACCCTAGAGATAAAATACATATAGAAAACTTTTTTTTTATCACAAATATTACAGACTTGTTCTTAACATCGCTCTGGTGTCACAGATGGATCGTCCCCCCAATCATTACTTCGGATGCGCTGATGGAGCATCATGATGGTCTCAAAATCTAGTAGCATTCGCGTGGGTCATCTACTATCCTGACTAATTTCCATTCTTGACCAATGGAGTATGCATCAGATCAACTACCAACAATCAGGCATAATATGATGTCATCATCGGACTCATGAGCGATGCTTTCAACCAAGGCATCTACCACCTGCATATCTACCTTGATTCCTAGTTAGTGGTTTCAGATTTAAACCAAGAATTTGAAGTACGAGATTCAAAATGGTTTAGAAAATATTTACGTGCAAAAAGATTAAGCTATCAATTTGAACATATTACATTCACACATGTACCATGAAATAAAAACCAGACAATAGATTGCATAGCTAACCACATCCTATACTGGAATGCATCTCGTATAAACCATCATACATAAAACCATAAACATAAAAAATATAGATATCCATCAGTGATACACAAACATCCATCAAATAATATATCCATAAGACACATTATCAAGAGCTGCAAAAAATACATCTCGCATATATACCAAAAAATGTGTGAGAACAAAAAACAAGTCATATCTCTGACCCTTAGGTCAGCCAAAAAATATATATACACATGTCATCAAAAATAAGGCAAACATCCTCATAATGGGTGCTTTCCCTTAATGCAAAATGTGTCTAGGGCTAAGCCCCGCCAGGTGGGCCATATGGATCCACAACTGCACCCGGTGCCAACACTGGGGCAGCAGACAAAACATAAAGCACCACACGGCGCAAATTCAGATGATAACCCCTCTCCTAGGCCATCAATGTCTCTAGCCAGGCATCATCTGGATCTTCGAAGAAGCTCCAGGTCATCGTACCCTAGGTCAGTCTCCCCACTCGATCCCAAGAATCTGCTAACTTAGTGGCTCAGGCCTCAGATGCAGCTAACTGCTCCTCCATCTTGGCCACCCGTACCTCGGCGGCCTCAGCACAAGCGACAGTCGCAGCACACTTGGTAGCAGCCAAGTTGCTACCCTCCCTAGAAGGTCTGTCACCATCACCACCCTGAAGCTGCCTTAGATACCCCCCCTGCCCCCCAACCTGAGGCTGAGCTCCTCTACCTAGAACCCTTCGAATGGGTTGGTGCCCCAACAACCGAGCAGTAGGTCATCCAACCGCTACTACAGCTGCAAGAGAAAAAAATATAGTGTCAGTCTCACCACAATTCAAACATAAATATACACATCATAAATAATAAAAAAATGCATAAAAATCACAAAAATCATAAATTTTGTTCCCCACACGTACCCAGCAGGAAGACCTATATCCAGATCTCCCTGATAGTCCATCCCAGAGTATGGATACTCGAGGAACATCCGAGGGTTCCCCTCAAAACAAGCCTTTGTGGCTGCATTCAAATAGCAAACTACCTCCCCTCACCCATCACGAGGCATCACTAGCACTCATCGCCACATCTGAGGGTCCTGGTGAAACCCATAGGAACTGCCACTACGGGTCGCAGCAGTACCACCCTCTCGAACATAATTCTACACAAAATGCTAGCATATGTGAATAGATTAGATCCTCCTTGGACCTTCACTAGCTATGACACCATACCGTCATCAAAATGACGGGAAAAGTCAAAGAAATTTCTAGCCCAAAGCCAACATAGAACACTGATTTGAGGTCACTACACCCTGTGCGGCGATGATGACCCAGCAATCATACGATCATATCCAGCGCACATCGCTCGGCTAAATGGGTCACTGAAGATATGAGAATGCACCCATCTGAAAGGGGTGCCTCACCACAATGATGCTCCGACTAATGAAGGAGAGCCACCCTCCCAGAAGGGAGTGGATGGCGGAGTGCCTCACCCTGAGGCAGCAAACCGGTCACAAAATATATATCCGTCTCTGGATGGATAGGAATGTCATGCCCCTGCAACACCATCACTTTGTGCCTCCTGTTCCAACAATGGACCAGGTAGCACAGCAGGTGATCCTGTGACCTCAGGAGGTCATTCTCAAGGAACTTGAGGAGACCCCACTGAGTCAGTTTTCTATGGGCGTTGGCATCCTATGCCATAGCCATACGAAGATTAGGTCAGTCTCTCTCTCTCCACAACATCCTGTCACCAAATAGACACACATCAGTGACATAAAAAAAAAAATCAAAAAAATTCCTTGGCTTTTCGATGCACCTGTTTCTCAGACAAGCACGTAGACCGCGCGTCTATATCTCAGAGAGACACGAAAGTCACGCACAAAAATTCCCACAGGCACGAAATCTCCACGGAGATCCTCAAATTTCCACGAAGGTCTCTGCGCCTATACCTTGATCGTCTACGCGGTCAAGGAAAAAAACAAGTAGGGGTCCATACAAACCTGATTTGTACGGGCCCCTCAACAGTAAAACTGAAAAAATTGAAATGATGGATGTTCAGGGGCCTATGTAACGTTCCAAATTTTTGCAAATAAATTGGAACATTAAATTTTTCTCATATTATCTAGGAGATAAATAAAATGGGTGAGGAGACCCATTTTCATAAATAAAATTACACATGAAGTGGGAAGGGATCCATAGAGTAGCCATTTTTTCACCTCCTAGCATGAAAAGGGGGCAAACACATGAGGATGAGGCCATGTTGACCAAGTCAACAGCGCAGCTTGAGAGGGTGTAGCTTGCTTGGGAAGTCAACACAGTTAGAAAGGGAGGAAACTTCTAGAGGAAGGAAACCCTAATTGGGTGGGGTCCATGGCATAGAGACATCATTTTGCATATAAGGAGGATGAGGCAACCATAGAGATTATTATTGAAGATTTGGACTTTGAGTCTATTTGCAATCTCCATCTATTTAGCTAAATTGCAGTGCCTTTGGCACGAGGGAGTCTTGTTTAGGAATTCCTCTCCTTCTTGAGTAGCTCATGAAGGATTTCTCTTCATTTCTCCATATTCAGGCATTTAGCCATAGCCACTTCTTCATCTACAACGCAGTCACTCGGTTCTGTTACAGGTGTTGCTGTGGAGGAGATTCCACAACACCATTCCTGGGATCATTTCTCATAGGAAGGAGTTCCTATTCTTTTGGGGGATTAGCAAGGAGGGTTTCTAGAGCTGATTTGCATATTTTGGAAGAAGGCCAAGCTTCTCCCACCTTCATCAGTGTAGTCCCTTCCATAGACTGCGTTATCTCAGATTTTTTCTGTAGTGGGGGTTTGCTCCACCATTTTAGAGGAAGAGATTTCTTGTGCCGAGATCAGCCTTGCAATCAAGGAATCCATTGGAGGAGGTTGTTTCAGTTTGCAGGACATATTCATTCTCCTCCTTCTATTGTATATTTTGAGTTGCTGCAGCTACCCAACAACTCCGGCATTATTTTATTTTCATATTTTGTACATGTATTGCAACCAATCCTTTTAAGGATTGTGTATCAGTGTTGTAGTAGTGTTTTTAGGGGTTGAGAGCATGCTCTGCCTCATTTCTTGAGCTATTATTGTAATATCATTTTATTATCAGTTTACATGTTGTAGTGTCTCCATATGACTGTGCAGTCATAGCTAGGGTTCACATGTGTAGCAATGTTCTCTTGTACTTTTTCCTTGAGGATTGGTATTGTTCATCTTGAGCATCATTTCCCTCAAGATTCTCTATACATTTGCAGCTGCTATTATTATAATGAGATGGCTATGAGTTCTCCGGCATTTTCAAAAGTTTGATTAAGTTCTCTTCATGCTTATGTTTTTCTTATTGTTGTAGCTCATTCCCTTGAGAAATATCTTCCTAAGGAAGAAATATTTGCATAGCTATAGGCAGAGTCTGAGGAAGGGCCAGATAGCCTCCGATTCTCATCCTCTCTTTAGAGGTGAAATAACTGGTAAAATCCCTCTTAGTCAATCTCTGAAATATCCTTGTTCATATTTCTGACAAAGGAACATTTTAGCGGTGAAAAAGCTGCTAATTTCCATTTCAGAACATTATAGTTGTATCAGAGCATCTTTCTTGGCTCAGCCTATGGTCTTCAAGCCCAAGAAAGAAGAAATCAAGATGATTAAGAGGATGATCTTGTTATCATCAGTTTTTAGATCCGGAAAGAAACTCTCCAAGGAGATTGAGGAGAAAGAAGAAAGAGAGAAGGAAGGACCCTGCACTTCCTATTCTCATCAAGAAGGAGACAGAATTTTGAGCAGGAAGAAGACTCCATTTTCTGATGGAGGAAAACGGGATAAGCTTACAAATCTCCTTCCTAAATATGCACAGAGCATTCATGGAGATCTCAAGGAGATTAGGAGGGAAATAGATGAAGAATCCCTAAGAGGGTTTGATCCTAAATCAAACTCTAGATTTGTACATAGTGGGTGTGAGCATTTAGCCACACACTATGAGGGTCAGCGCAGCCATAGTCCTAGCAGTCCCATGAGGGAGGTGGAACAAGAAGGAGGAGTGAACAAGAAGAGAAGGCAACATGGTAGATATTATCTATCATATTTTGATGGTTCACTTATCGGTTCAGCCAAAGCTTGGGTGGAGGAATTAGACACCTTTTTGCAGCAACACCAAATTCTGGAAATTCAAGCTACCAGAGTTGCACTACTGCATATGAGAGGTAATGCCAATGATTGGTGGATCTTTGAATCCTTTCCTTTGAAGAATAATGACATTACATCTTATGAAAATTTCACTAAGGCATTAGTGAAGAGATTTTATGGGGGGATTCTTGAGACACACATGATGGGTTTTCACAAAGAAGGCCAAACAAAACCCTTGCATGAAAACACAATGCCTCTTCATAAAACAATGGAGGAGGCCAAAAATCTGAACCAAAACTTGCTGGAGAAGGAACTTTAATCTCACATCTTGAAGCAAGGGAGTATGGGGATCTCCTTCCCAAAGGAGGATCTAATCATTGAGAGGTTTCCCATTCATGTTGCAGATATTGAGGGCAACAATGTTGTTAGATCTGGAGTTGATCTAGCACCTCATGCAGAGGGAAGATGAGTTCTTTCTCCACATAGAGGGATGCTTGCATCTTTGCAAGGGAGTCCCTAGGATCTCATATATAGAGATCAAGGCACATCTCATGTTTTACCTGTGCCATTGTTGAGGAGGTGTGGGACCTTGGAGGCAAAAGAAAGAAGTAGGGAGAAGGCCCAGCATCATGAGATGAGGAGTAACCATCCCTATTCATCTATGGAGGTTGATGCACTTGAGGAGATGATTGGATTGAGCAGTGGAAGCATGGAGGGTTATCTCCATTCATCTATTTAGTCATCACTTGATAACAATGTCTCATTGCATGGAGACATTTTGCAGGAAGATCTCATGTGTGGAGATCAAGGCACAATTCATGTGCCATTATTGGAGAGGTGTGAAACCATGGAGTCACAAGGATGAGATGGGGAGAAGAACCAGCAACATGAGTTGAGGAGTACTCACCCATATCCTGTTGGAAATACTGAGAGGGAGGGGGGGGGGGGAATCAGTATTTCTTTCAATTAGAGCATTAGTTAATCTTCAATTATTATCAGTGTTTGTACAATGATAGCAGCAAACAAGAGTAACACAAATGCACACAGTTTTTAAGGTGGAAACCCACTCTGGGACAAAAACCACCTAATGCTTTTCTAATAATTCTTTTCAACTCCAATTGAAAATAAAGCTCCAACTTCCTAGAATCTTGAAAAGCATTCTTCTCCAACTCCCACTGGATGGACACTCCAACACCCAATATTCTTCAGTAGTCACTGAATGGATGCCCCAACACCCAATGAGCTACAACTCACCCTAGCACCACCCTAACACCCTATAGAAGAATAAAAGAAGAATGGACTCCCGTACAAGGGAAAATGGTCCACTTTACAATGATATAGAATGATGTAGAAGAAGAAGATATACTAGACCATAACCCCAACTTTGACACAACCACCTAAAGATGATCCTCGACCTCCCAACACTGCCTCTTCAACCCTTGGCAAATCGACACTAGTACAATTTGTACAATAATGTATTTACAATGACTAAGTACAATGATTGTATGCAGTGCTGCCCACTTGAAGACTTCATATGATGAGCTTCTTGCTTCTGTTATGCACCTTGGTTTCTGCTCTTGTCATGCTACCCTCTGTTGCACCTTGCTTTGCTTTTCTGCTATAGAAAGTCTGGTCCTTTGCAACCCTTGACAACACATGATCTAGCTTTTTTTGCCTTCTAGGAGCTCGATATTGAATCTGGTGTATCTATGTTATTTAAGATCTTCAATATCTAATTTTTGGTCTTGTATTAGTCCTCTTAGTCATATTTCCAATGCCATAGGTCTGACCCAATTTGGATTCTTCAAGAGAGAGTTATACCCAATTTCTCACACTGCCCTAATTATGGAATGTTTCAATAGAGCACACTTGTATGGCATGCCACGTGTCACTGTTTCTTCATTTTTCTCTAAAATTGATAGATCAAAAACTAAATACTGTGCACTATCTTCACTTTTTATAGAATTCTAATCCGATACTTAGAGAGAGAGTTATGGAGATTTTACCAAGGTCACTTCTTTGAGATGAATTTCAGGATCCTGAAAAAACCCTTACTTCCATAGATCATATCTCCAAATATATTGCACAACTTGATCTGAAATGTTTACTGCAGCTTCCTCAGGATTTTGGCTTTTCCTCATAAAATCTTCAGCTTCTGAGCCTTTGTAGAAAACAATTTAGAGCGAAAATTCCACGATGACCTGTTTTAGATGGACGAATCCCTTGCCTAAGGAGGAAATGAAGATCACAATATATATGAATGCTTAAGTTGAGAGGGGCTTCAACAAGTGAACGTTGGAGGGATTTTAGGAGCTCAAAAAATATTAATTATGACTTTTCAATGACCCATACCCCAACCCTGTGGGGTTTTAGCCCACTAACTGGGGTACAAACTTCAAACATGAATATCTCTCAAACCGTGAAGAATTACATGGCGTGCCATATATCAACGGAAACATCTCGACAAGTAGAAACATCAAAAGCATTATTGACCCAGAATATATTAATTTGGTAGGTCAATCTTCCCATTCAATATTGGGTTAGCCCCTGGTGCTTCTTGGGTTGACATCAATGACAACTGCTGATCAACAATCTCCCCCTTTGGCATTGATGGCAACATAAGTACTCCCCCTGTGATCATGACACCTCATCCTACAACATTCTCTCCCCCTTTGACATCAATGGAAAAGGTTAACCCCCCCTAAAACACAACCATTCTGCAAACCTCTACACACTTCCACTCGCGCTGACACACAACCGTCCTACAGACCTGTACACACTTCCACTCCCCCTTTATATTCTGAAAAAGGAAAATCTAATGAGAACTTGGGAGAATCCCAAGCTTCTAGTAAAGATATTCCAATGCTGGTGAATATTTAATATGTGATTCTTTTGGTGCTGCTTGGAATCTTGCTACTTGTCCAACTGCTTGCATAACATCTGGTCGGGAGGCTGTTACATATAGAAGACCACTAATCATAGATCTGTACAAAATTTGATCCACATCCTTAGATGAGTCGTCTATGCTCAATTTGCAACCAAGTAAAGACATCTCAAAATCACTTTGCACCTTTGTAGCAAAATTCTTACTTAGTCGATCATCATTGCTACCAATTATTGTATCATCCTCTTTAGCTATTAGACATGCTTTAGTTGCTTCATCCAGAACATATATGTCATTTGGAGCTCGACTTGTTGTAGCCACAATTTCACCATACACGCCTTTCTTGATTTCACATTTCGTGGAGTTGAATAGTATTGTGTGTCCTTGATCACACATTTGTCCAACACTGAGCAGATTGTGATTCATGTTTTCAACCAGTAGAACATTATTGGCTAGAGAATCTTTGCTTCCGAGGGTGACAGTACCTGATCCTATAACATTTGAAGATCCATCATTTCCAAAGGACACGGTTCCATCCTTCTTCTCTTTCAGAGATACAAATTTATTTCTATCTCCAGTCATATGCGTTGAGCAACCGCTATCAACATACCACACATCTTTGTTCTTTTGAGCCTTGAGAGCGAGAGAAAAATTATCATTCTTCTTCTTCTTCCATGTTCGTTCATTCTGTGGCTTCGAAGATTCTTCTGGAGGATTTTCAAGTCTGCAGTCTTTGGCTATGTGTCCAAAGTTTCTACATTTGTAACATTCAATATTATTTCTTAAATATTCAAATCTATTGATGTTTCGCTGAGCCCTAGGAGGTTCATATTTGACAGATCTCCTAGAATTGTATTCGTTCCTAGGGTACGTGCGACATTCTACAGCTTCATGGCCAAATTTTCCACATGAATAACAATAGCCATAAAAAATATGTTGGTACCTGGATGGAAATTTTTGTCGAGGAATTGTCTTCCAAGGCTGTTCTTGCGAATCTTGTCCAATGAAGTCTACATGCATGTCAGATCTCATAGGTTCATTGTATTTTGTTGTAGAAGGTCTTGCTTCTTCTTCTTTGTAACCGATGCCAGTTTTGTCATTGTAAGATCGTTGATTGTTGATGAGTTCTTCCAATGCCCTTGAGCTGTTGGCATAGTTTTGGATAGTTTTCCTTTCTTCACTTCCTCACACAACAAGACTACTTCGGCTTCTAATTCTTCCCTTTCTTGGTTGCTTTCTTCCAACTTCTTTTGAAGTGACTCTTCAATGCATTTGTGTTCTTCAACTTCAATTTTGAGACCTTGAACTTGTTCTTCAAGAGTTTTGGAATGGATCTTCTCCACCTTGAGATCTTTTATAAGCTTGATTGCTTCCTCATAAATCCATCTATGGTCCATCCTTCTTCTTCGTTGTTTGATACCTCTTGCTTATTGTGCTTGGGTTTATTGTGCTTGGCCATAAACAATACTCTCTCATTGGCTTCTTCTTCACTATCATTGTATTCATCGGATGATGAGCTATCTTCTTTAGAGAGAAAGTTCCTTTTGGATCCTTGCTTGTTGAATTTCTTAAAGCCTTTCTTTCTTTTTGAGTTTCCATTACTTTTGTTTGGACATTTTGCTGCAAAATGCCCAACCTCATTACAGCTGAAACATATCAATGGAAGTTTACCTTTGAATTTTCCCTTACCAATTTGTAGTTTTCTCGTGAAGTAAGCATATTCTTCATCTGAAATACCTTCTTCATCATCTCCCTTTTCTTCACACTTGCAGGTGCATGTCTTTTCAATTGAAGGTTGTTTATCCTTATTGGTTTTCTTAGATGCAACAAACACAATTTCTAGATGCGAAGTACCCTCTTCTTCATCAAGTCTCATTTCATATGCTATGAGAACTCCATGCAATTCCTCTTTGTTGAGTTTGTCCATATTTGCACTGTATTCTAAGACCGATACCTTTGGGTTGAATCTCCTTGGTAATTTTCTAAGAATCTTCCGTATAATAGTCTTCTCGTCAACTGACTCTCCCAATCCTTCTAGAGTATTGATTATTTCATCAACGTATTGAAAGTATGCAGCAATGTTGCAATCTTCTTTCATTCTGAGTTGCTCAAATTTTGCTCTATAGATTTGAAGCTTTGCTTCTTTGACATTTGAGTCACCTGCATATATATTCTCAAGCTTATCCCATACATTTTTGGCCGTTTTACAGCCCAACACCTTATGATAATCAGATTCAATAAGTCCACTGATAATAATATTCTTTTCTTTTGCATCATTTACCAAATTCTTCTTACCTTGTTCATCGGCGGTTGATGTAAATCCATTTTGAACAATGTCCCATACTTCGTAACCTTGCGCCAAGAGATAAACCTCCATTATTCCTTGCCAAAGTGCATAATTATTTTCATTGAATAGAGGTACACCATTCTTGGTATGCTCCATGACCTCCTTCCAGCTGTTAAACTGCTATTGAAGGAACCAAGCTCTAATACCAATTGTTGGAAATACTGAGAGGGGGGGGGGGGAATCAGTATTTCTTTCAATTAGAGCATTAGTTAATCTTCAATTATTATCAGTGTTTGTACAATGATAGTAGAAAACAAGAGGAACACAAAGGCACACAGTTTTTAAGGTGGAAACCCACTCCGGGACAAAAACCACCTAGTGATTTTGTAATAATTCTTTTCAACTCCAATTGAAAATAAAGCTCCAACTTCCTAGAATCTAGAAAAGCATTCTTCTCCAGCTCCCACTAGATGGACGCTCCAATGCCCGAGATTCTTCAGTAGTCACTGAATGGATGCCCCAACACCCAATGAGCTACAACTCACCCTAGCACCACCCTGCCACCCTATAGAAGAATAAATGAAGAATGGACTCCTGTAACAGGGAAAATGGTCCACTTTACAATGATATAGAATGATGTAGAAGAAGAAGATATACTAGACCATAACCCCAACTTTGACGCAACCACCTAAAGATGATCCGAGACCTCCCAACACTGCCTCTTCAACCCTTGGCAGATAGACACTAGTACAATTTGTACAATAATGTATTTACAATGACTAAGTACAATGATTGTATGCAGTGATGCCCACTTGAAGACTTCATATGATGAGCTTCTTGCTGTTGTTATGCACCTTGGTTTCTGCTCTTGTCATGCTACCCTCTGCTGCACCTTGCTTTGATTTTCTGCTATAGAAATTCTAGTCCTTTGCAACCCTTGAAAACACATGATCTAGCTTTTTTTTCCTTCTAGGAGCTCGATATTAAATCTGGTGTATCTCTGTTATTTCAGATCTTAAATATCTAATTTTTAGTCTTGTAGTAGTCCTCTGAGTTGTCTTTCCAATGCCACAGGTCTGACCCAATTTGGATTCTTCAAGAGAGATTTATACCCAATTTCTCACACTGCCCTAATTATGGATTGTTTCAGCAGAGCGCACTTGTACGGAATTCCATGTGTCACTGTTTCTTCATTTGCCTCTAAAATTGATAGATCAAAAACTACATACTGTGCAATATCTTCCACTTTTTACAGAATTCCAATTCGATACTTAGAGAGAGAGTTATGACAATTTTACCAAGGTCACTTCTTTGAGATGAATTTTAGGAGCCTGCAAAAACCCTTACGTCCACAGATCATATCTCCAAAAATATTGCACAACTTGATCTGAAATTTTTACTGCAATGTCCTCAGGATTTTTTCTTCACCTCATAAAAATTTCAGCTTCTGATCCTTCGTAGAAAAAAAGTTAGAGGGAAAATTCCACGATGACCTGTTTCAGATGGCTGAATCCCTCGCCTAAGGATGAAATGAATATCACAATATATATGAACGCTTAAGTTGAGAGAGGCTTCAACAAGTGAACGTGGGAGGGATTTTAGGAGCTTAAAAAATATTAATTATGACTTTTCAATGACCCATGCCCCAACCCCATGGGGTTTTATCCCACTAACTGGGGTACAAACTTCAAACATGAATATCTCTCAAACCGTGAAGAATTACATGGCGTGCCATATATCAACAGAAACATATCGACAAGTAGAAACCATCAAAAGAATTATTGACCTGGAATATATTAATTTGGTAGGTCAAACTTCCCATTCAATATTAGGTTAGCCCCTGGTGCTGCTTGGGTTGACATCAATGACAACCGATGATCAACATATCCATTTTTAGAGGTTATTGCACCAAGGAGGGAAGCTGGATTGCGTAGCCAGGGCATGGACATAAGTGTTCATCCATATGTTTAGTATTCTCTTGATAGATATGTCTCACCACATGGAGGCATTTCACCCAAGGGGCCACTAGATCAGCAAAGGAGGATGGTTGCTTCACACTTGGAGGAACCACTCATTGATTCTACAGAGGTGGGAACCTTGGGAGAGCTTGAGACAGTAGTGGGAGTTTTGGATGAATTCATGAAGGAGGGATACATTTCCTAAACCACATCTACACCTACTCTCATTGCAGATTCTGCGCTTGGCAGAAGTAGCCTAGGAAGGATAGCAACCTTCCAATTTGTGACTTGGGCATAGGAGATGTCAAGGAGGAGGACAGCCATATGACAGATGTTCTTCATGAGGAACTACCAGTGCTTTCATTATGGAGGATAGATCTACATTGGAACTCTCAGCTATTGGTGGGATATTCCAATGATTCTTTCACTTGCAAGACATTTGATGATCAGTATAGGAGGAGATGCACCAGCCATATGGAGATGGGGGAATCAGCACAGCCACCCCTTTTCCCTTTATGGATGAGAGGAGATTCATCTATGAGTCCCTCAAATGATATGAGCAGAGGACATGGTAAGGGTGTAAATTATTTTCCACATGATAATTTGTATGATATATGTATGCATCCCTTAACCATACACATGCAGGAGAATGCTCCAAGGAGGAGCATACATTTTGCTAGACCTCATGGTTTAGTAGGGGCCATAAGCATGGCTAATGGCCATTATCTTGGAGAACTTAGGGAGGATAGAGATCATGGAGTACATGCTCAATTTTCAACTGGTATCCTTTACCTGCCCCAAGCTTGTGAGGAGATTGATGCAACACACCGGTGGTTGAGCAGCCACAACTTTTATCAGTCTCTAAGGCAGTGGAGCACAAAACTGCACTGGTTGCACTTGAGGGACCATTGTCCTTCTCATTTGTTACACATGGTAGCAAGCATGATGCTCCTATTTTCTCACTATGATTCTATTTTTAATGCCTTTATGAGGATCAGGATTGAGGAGGAGACACATAGGATGGATGTGTCCATTGAGGGAGGAGTCCCTCACATATTTTGCACTACATGTTCTGATGGGAACATGAGAAATGGTATGGCCACTACAGAAACAACAATGTTTTATTATGAGGTGAGCCATATGATGGGTATGAGACCATATGAGGATGATTCCCAACTCATCACATATGGGGATGTTTGGGCCAACATGTCTTGCAGTGTTGGGGGAGAGACCTTGCGAGGTCCAGCCTTCTTCTTGCCACTTGATTGCAACATTATTGCAGCCCAGGATCAATAGACACTCTACACTTATCTTAAGTGGAGAGATGGACAGCATGGGGTATACTATATGGTCTACCATGTGCAAATTCTCAGCCCACCTTCTTTGCCGAAACCAAAGGTGGATGACAATTTTTTTGAGTTGCCTAGTTGGGAGGTGACTCAATTTGCATGGAACATAGGTTTGGTATGGATGGACCATATGGGAGAGATAATTCCCATTAGATTTTAGACTCCATTCCTCAAGGAGGGACCTATGGACACCACTTTCTATCCTCTTGAGCATTATACCTTACATGATGAGGGCTTGACCGCTACTTGCATGCTAAGGAGGAGCATTGTGGAGGATCGGATTGATGAGATAGCATCACTGCACTTGGAGGAGATCATCATACAGGGAGGCTACAGGCAGAGAAGAAGAAGACACGGTCTATCCTTCCACTTTCTTGAGGGCAAGCAATCTTTGGGAGGGGAGGACTGTAATGTTCCAAATTTTTGCAAATAAATTGGAACATTAAATTTTTCTCATATTATCTAGGAGATAAATAAAATGGGTGAGGAGATCCATTTGCATAAATAAAATTCCACATGAAGTGGGAAGGGTTCCATATAGTAGCCATTTTTGCACCTCCTAGTATGAAAAGGGGGCAAACACATGAGGATGAGGCCATGTTGACCAAGTCAACAATGTAGCTTGAGATGGTGTAGCTTGCTTGGGAAGTCAGCACAGTTATAAAGGGAGGAAACTTCTAGAGGAAGGAAACCCTAATTGGGTGGGGTCCATGGCATAGAGACATCATTTTGCATATAAGGAGGATGAGGAAGCCATAGAGATTATTATTGAAGATTTGGACTTTGAGTCTATTTGCAATCTCCAGTTGTTCAACTGAATTGTAGTGCCTTTGGCATGAGGGAGTCCTATTTAGGAATTCCTCTCCTTCTTGAGTAGCTCATGAAGGATTTCTCTTCATTTCTCCATATTCAGGCATTTGGCCATAGCCACTTCTTCATCTACAGTGCAGTCACTGGGTTGTGTTGCAGGTGTTGCTGTGGAGGAGATTCCACAACACCATTCCTGGGATCATTTCTCATAGGAAGGAGTTATTATTCTTTTGGGGGATTAGCAAGGAGGGTTTCTAGAGCTGATTTGCATATTTTGGCAGAAGGCCAAGCTTCTCCCACCTTCATTAGTGCAGTCCCTTCCATAGAATTCATTATCTCTGAGTTTGTCTACAGTGGGGGTTTTCTCCACCATTTTGGAGGAAGAGATTTCTTGTGCCGAGATCAACCTTGCACTCAAGGAATCCATTGGAGGGGGTTATTTTAGTTTGTAGGCCATATTCATTCTCCTCCTTCTATTGTATATTTTGAGTTGTTGCAGCTACCCAGCAACTCCGGCATTATTGTATTTTCATATTTTGTACACATATTGCAGCCAATCCTTTTAAAGATTGTGTATCAGTGTTGTAGTAGTGTTTATAGGGATTGATAGCATGCTCCCCCTCATTTCTTGAGGTATTATTGGAATATCATTTTATTATCAGTTTACATGTTGCAGTGTCTCCATATGACTACGCAATCATAGCTAGGGTTCACATGTGTAGTAGTGTTCTCTTGTACTTTTTCCTTGAGGATTGGTATTCTTCATCTTGAGCATCATTTCCCTCAAGATTCTGTATACATTTGCAGTTGCTATTATTATAATGAGATGGCTATGAGTTCTCCGGCATTTTCAGAAGTTTGAGCAAGTTCTCTTCATGCTTATGTTTTTATTATTGATGTCGCTCATTCCCTTGAGCAATATCTTCCTGAGGAATAAATATTTGCATAGCTATAGGTAGAGTCTGACGAAGGGCCAGATAGCCTCTGGTTCTCATCCTCTCTTTAGAGGTGAAATAACTGGTAAAAGCCCTCTCAGTCAATCTCTGAAATAGCCTTGTTCATATTTCCGACAAAGGAACATTTCAGCGGTGAAAAAGTTGTTGATTTCCATTTCAGAACATTACAGCCTACCTAGAACTAACGGTGCAAATCCCTAGTACACAGGCTGACCATAATGGCAAGAAAGGCTCGACTGCAGGCTCTAACCTCAAAACTCTCAAATGACGAAAATGAACTGAAATGAGCCATATTGACCTATATAGTACCCTTTTAAAATTCTTTGAGGGACCATAACGGGAGCTTAGAAAGCCCAATTGTGAAACTGAAAGAAACACAGTGATCAACACCTCATAATGCCCAAAGGAGGCTTCACAAATTCACGCGTCCAAAAAAATAATTTTTTTAGTTCCGACAGGTATGCCCTCTCTTATCGTTTTTTTATTCAACACATTTGTCAATATATTTGAATGAAAAATATGCTTTCACTTGGGGTATTGGTTGCAAGTATTACACAGTACGACAAACCACCTATTTCCCGAGTCACTAAAGGTTCCAGAGTAGGTATCATTCTTCCCTCAGCATGATAGAGTCCCAAAGAAGCTCTCCTTATCCTGACATCATTTCTCCACAAACCATAGGTTCCAAACACCCAACCATGTTTATCATTTCCCCACCTTGCACATGATAAACATCCTCGTCAGTCGGTAGAGCCTCCCCCTCCATGGCATCCATCACTCAAGTAGACCATGCATCAAAAAATATGGCACCATGGCCATAACACCCCAGTCCGGGAAGCACTTCATGATCATCCATCCATCATGCATTAAGTCAAGTTTTACCATATCATGATAAAACCCCTTTCCCAGACTACCATTTTTGCAAGCAGATCGAACACACACCACCACGTCTCGCATTTCACCCACCATCCCTTCATCGGCATAGCTCATCTGCGATATTTTCCATCCTCTTCACCACCCCCGTATCGAGACTAACCAATGGGTCGCCCACCCTCAACAAAAACACCTTCCTCAAATCATTAGTGAGCGATAATTTTCATGTTTCTAGGGCACTTGTCTTCATGTTTGTACATCCAAACCCATTTTATATTCTTTTGGAAAGTTTACAAAGATTTTTTAGGAGAACATCCCCTACCCATCCATCCACGTTTTCTCCCATGGCAGCATTCATAATCACCCTTAGTCGGAGCTTCACACCTTTCACGCAAAACCACCATGACATTCATAACAAACACATACCCACCCTGAATGTCCTATCAACTCTAGGGCTTTTCTCATCAGAAATCGTTATAACTGCCACCAAATTTCCTTTACAAGCTCTGACCTTGGGCCACTGAACTCCCATCATCATTTTTTAGCCATTTCTCGCCATCATGCCTATGTTAACCTATCGTATCAGAGACTTTGGTCCCTTGCATCATTATTTCTCTCGATTGGTTGAGGCTTCCTACTTGTCAACTCCAACAACCAGTTTCCAAAACGGAAGCAGTACCTTGGATGACTCCCCACCTAAATAGGGGCATCCTCAGATGTCACTGTGGGAATCATCATTGCCCATTGATGTCATCGATCCTTTTGACATTCGAATACAACCCAAGCTTTCATGTCAAGATGGTATCGTACTTCAAAACCATTGCACTTTGTCAAAATTCGTCGAAGACCCGTGCCATTATAAGCATCTCTTTTAGCAATGCTTACACGGGAAGGTCCCAGTCATACTCCCATGCATACAATGAGAATTTATTCTAAAATATGCCATACCAAGATTATGCATATGGCCACTACATTCAACCTATTGTCAAAAAAAAAACACCCTTGAGGGCGTCAAAAATCGTCTTCATCAACCAAATCAACAAATCACTACCATATAAGTGACACAGACATAACCTATATCTGCCAGATAGGCTTTAAGTATCCAAAGTATCACGAGCATGGGACATGCCCACCTCATAGAAATAATGTATTTATCGTATAATTCTATCTCTTGCAGGTTTCCAACAGAACATGGTCCCTCTTTTACTCACAGTAAGGGGTCTCCAGCCTTAGGCTCCACGCAGGTTACTCTCTATCTCTCTCTCAACATGGTTATACAGAACATAAACTATAATGTATTTAAGCTATACAATTCTACCTAGACTTCACACATTAGGGAGAAAATGTTATCACTGGAAAATTAGACAAGAAAAAGACATCATGAAATGTCGAGTAGAAAGATTTACAGGGTGGAAAAACACTAGAGAATCTAGAAAATTTAACTTTCTATAAGGTCAAGAGGAAAATTTATCAAATTTCACACATAAGACATTGGCACAATGTGCTCCGCACACCCTTTTCTTCGATAATAGCGTGGGTCTCTGCGGCTTTCCCTCAATAAGCCGCGCGATCCTGGGTATGGTGGAAGGCCACCATTCGGGACCACTTTTCACACTTCAGGAAGAAGATTCTCCACTTGAGGTCACCCAAGGATAGCCACCTAGAGCCACCTTGAGACCTCAAGTAAGCACACAATGGCATCAACCACCACTCTTGGGTCACTATCCACAATTGTACCAAGAGAGGGAAGAAGATTTGAATTTTTCCTATAAAATACAACCATGAGAAGAACAATTTAGAACACATTGTTATGCTGGTAAAATTTCCCATGAGAAAACTAGCAGTGTGTTGTCCAAGAAACAAGAGCGTGAATGGATTCATTTTTTTTCCATCCAAAATTTCAATCCCAAAGGAGAAGTGCATCAGTTGTCTGTTATCTAGTCACGCATTCGAGGAGAAGAGAGAGGCCTACAAAAAACTTAAGGGGAGAGCCCTCCTTGCTTTGATTATTAGAACTCCATATCTCTAAGGACTCACTACGAGTGTTTTAGCATTCTACCTCTTTTTTACCACCGTCGGCTAATAAAATGGGATTCGTTCTCCATTGATATTATTAGTTCGTTTACTCGATATTGAGCTTGCGTTATATATGTATTTGTTGTTTCTTGTTTCCTCCTCTTTTTGTAGTATGCTATGTTTTATAACTAGTTTTTCTACATGTTATGATGCTTCACTAACCATCTAACAACCCATTTTTTCCCTGTGACATTTATTTTAGGCTAGCAATCACTCCTACCAAGCATCAGTGTTTTTCATACACTCATGTACCAAACACACCAACACACTCATAATTATTGCTAAGATTTTTCTTTGATAATGGAGTAATTGCATTGTCATAATCAAACCTCAAATTTGCATCTTCAAGAGAAAATGTTTAGTCAGGTCGTTATTTAGGGTTCTAGGTTGAAGGTTACTAGGTGCTTGATTTTTTTATGAATGGTCTTTGAAATTTTGGGATTTGAGCTAAGTGTGAACTAGTTATACTGACACTACTATGTTTGGGAAATCAAAGTTTGCATCATTTTAGTCAACTCATCCATCCCAATATTTTAAGAATTAGAGGTTGGAGCAATAACAGAGTTGATGTTTATTTTTTTTCCCTTTCTCGTTATGTTCCTTTTGTGTGTTAGTCTCTTTCACATATACAGTCATCAAGTCCTAATGTATTTCACATCTTGGGATATAGTTGTTATCCTAAGTGTGTTTCTAGATCCTATTTTGTCTCATCCTACTTTATCTCTTTGTGAGGTGTCAAGGTGAGATGTCAAGATGTGAAGATGAGAATAATTAAGGTGGTTTCATAATTATATTATATATTTGTATCATTGGAAGATGAATGCAATGTGAGAATATAGATTATGGCGTGAGGCCTTTTTTCCAATATTTTTGTCTCATATTATCTTTCTTGTTTTATATATTTACGTCATAAGACATTCTTATTTGAAAAAAAAATTCCTATTTTCCAGGTGTACCTTTTATGCACCCTTAGATTACATGTTAGACGATTGGAAAATTATCTGCCATCATATTGATAAAATATTTGTTAAAAATTGTGTATGGTTCAGTCGATAGTTGTTCACTATCAACCCTAAGATAATAATCAATGATGATTATTCCTGATGGAGGTGGAAATGATTCCCTTGCCAGTTCCCGATCGAGGTGGGGATGATTCCCTTGGCGGTTCCCATAACCACCTAAGCTGTTAGGCTTTCTCCATTTAGAATAACCACCTATGTTGTTAGAGTTTCTCCATTTTTCGTATACTCATGGTATGACCATGAGTGAATTCAGCGTAATTGGAAAGGAGCACAATGTCAGCAGAGGAAAACGAAATAGCCAGATCATTGATTCACCGGGCTCATTGTCATACCATTAGGGAGTCAAATTATTGGATCGAGATGTTTTTGGGTGAGAAGATCAAATTGTCACAAGCATTGTTGGGTGTGTTTTCCTTGAATATTTACACCAGGTTTTATCTCGGCATTTTTGTGTAAAAATTCCTCCAAGATTTTCATTTAATAATAATGATGAGTTTGCAACCTTATTTCTGGTCTTTCCAATTGCTGGTGATTGTCCCTTATTAAATTCACATGAATCCATAGATCCATTTCTTGAAACTGAAATTTTGAAATTAAAAACTTCTGAAGTTTTGGTAAACTAAAAAGAAACATTGTAGATTTTGCTAATTGTTGTTCACAGTTTTTTTTTTAATTATGATAGTGATCTGTGTTTCGTTGAAGAAGGAAATCAACATGCATGATGCCTCTTTCTCTTCACCAATAGTCATTACAAGAACATGATCCATGTTTGAAGTTTAGATGAAAACGGTTTGCATCTCTCATGACAATTTCTCATACTATAATCTTAGAGATGAACTTGGTGGCAGTGTGGCAGTCTCCACATATTCGAAGGTTTTTAATAATTCTATTAGTTGTTCCAGAAGGTGTGTTAATAAGGCCAAAACCAATGGCCAACTTCTCACTATGAAAAGCAAGATCATACTCCTTTTGTTCCTCCTCTATATCATGCAGCACATAGTTTGTGTCAGGGACATACCTAGCTCCTTTCATCTCCCTTTCCAAATCCCAAAAAGTCTCATGGATCTCCCGGATCTGTGGGTGGAATTTATCTCCAACAAGAAATTCATGCACCATGTTCTTGACCTCGATCCAGCTGCATCCTTGGTCCTTTTTTATTCCCTTGATTTTCATCAAGCTTCTCATATTTGTTGCAGCATCCCACCTGCCAGGTGTAGAATAAATGTTTGATAACAATACATATGTTCCAGCATTTTGTGGCTTTAATTCAAAAAGGCGCTCAGCTGCTAGCTTCCCTAGCTCCAAATTAGCACATAATCTACAAGAACTGAGCAAGGATCCCCAAATAGAAGCATCTGGTTCAATTGACATTATACTAATAAACTCATGTGCCTCATCCAGATGTCCAGCATGGCCCAAGAGGTCAACCATACAAGCATAATGCTCTGATCTGGGTGAAATACCATAATCTCTACTCATATAATTGAAGTAGTACCACCCTTCATTTACAAGGCCTGCATGGCTGCAAGCAGATAGAACACCAAAAAAGGTGATATAGTCTGGTAGTATGCCTGCTATTTGCATTTCTTTGAAGACTTTTATGGCCACCTTACCATACCCATGCCTAGTGTATCCTGCAATCATGGTAGTCCATGAGATGAGAACTCGAAGGGGTATTCTGTCAAACACATAACGTGAATATATTATACCTCCACATTTGGCATACACGTCAATGTGAGCATTCATCAGACAGACATTTAACTGAAATCCCTTTCTAAGTATGTGGGCATGGACTTGCTTGCCATTGTCAAGGAGTGCCATGCTAGCACAAGTAGCTAGAATGATTTCAAACGTATACTGGTCTGGCTTCACCGCTTTGGACTACATTTCTCTAAAGAACAGGAGTGCTCCCTTATCAAACCCAACTTTTCCACACCCTGCAATTATTGTATTCCACAAGATAACATCCAGATCAGGAATTCTGTCAAAGGCTTCAAATGCATCCTCTATGATTTCACATCTGGCATACATATCTATAAGGGCATTTCCCAAAACAGTATCACTCTCAAATCTAGTTTTGATTATGTGGGCATGGATCTACTTCCCCTGTCCCAGTTCTTTCAAACCAGCACACGCCCTAAGAGAAATACAAAAGCTGAAAGGATTTGGACATATGTCGGCTTGTTGCATTTTGTTGAATAGTATCAATGCTTGCTGATTGAGTCCATGGGAGGCATATCCTGTAATCATTGTTGTCCATGAGATCACGTCCCGTTCAGGTTATTTCGTCAAACAATTGGCGAGCATTCTCAATTCTTCCACAGTTGGTGTACATGGTAACGAGTTTGGTTCCAAAGAAAACGTCAGCTTTGAATCCACTTTTGATCATGTGCACATGGAATTGTGCTGGGGGTTTCCTGTCCATTCTCCCCTGCAACACAGAGGCATACATATTTTCTGATATAACTCTCGTTTCTCCTTGCGTGGTGATCGTATTAATAAGATGTGTTACCCCAAAAAACTTATTCTTCTGAACGCTGATCCTAATTTCATTGTGATTGAGATTCTTCTGAATGTTGATCCTAATGTTGTTGTGATTGAGTAATTGAGCATGGAAAAAAAATTGTTGATGTGTTGCAGATGCGTCAATGGATTTACCCCCTTTTCTACACTCCAAGGATTATATGCCATGCCAAATATAGGACTTCCCACCTGCTACTAAACCGGAGATGTCCAAGAAGTTGTGTTGGATATGATAGGATACCTCACTAAACATAAGCGGACCAAAGCATACCATTCCGGACATTCTCAACTTGAATGTTACTGCAAATATCATCATTTAGACAATTTGAAGATATAGCTCCCGGAATACCTGGTTGAGGATTCAATAAAAATACCATAGTAGTTCCTTCTGCCATACAAAGTCAGCCTTGATTGCTTTCTTTCTAGTCCAGTTAACTCTCCATCCACACATTTGAAGCAACTCTAGGCAGCCAGCAAGATCCAATTTACAACCTTGGTTGGGAGGCCATTTATTTTTTTCACCAAATGCATATGATGGGCATATTGCCAAACAACATCACCCGTGTTTCTTTTTTGTGTTTCTCTTCAAGGTAGATGTTAATAATTTTAAAGGAGTACATAATTAACAATCTCAGGTAACTTAATTCAGATAAATGAATCAATGTATTACAAAGTGTATTGCAATATGTTATGTTCTATGTGTTTATAAGGGACTATAACATATCACATCACTTTTCATTTATGTTTTTTTTCATATGCTATCGACTTACGACTTACGACGTTTCCTTTGCAACATTTGGTGCAATTTCTAGTTTATTAATTGGTATCAAAGTGCCTATAGTTCTTAGGGCCTAATAGTTTTCCATGGTATTATTTTTTAAGAGGTTTAATAAATTTATGTAATCATGAGTTTCCCTTTTTACTTAGTCCAATAGGCCTTCCTTTTGAATCATTGCACCTCCCAATTTTGTCGACCTTTTTCAATATAATTTGACACATGTTCCTTGGTGGCAGTGTGATGAGACAAATCGATATCAGAAAGGTTTCTCACGTCTATTCTACTTCATTGACACATGTTTTAAGTGTATTTCATCATGGTCTTAGTCTATTCCATTTCATTGACATGTGTTTAACTATAGCATCATGGTCTTCAGTTAGGGCGTCATAGTCTTCAATTATGGAGAAATGGTGGGAATTTCAGAGATAGGCGGAGAGATCTTGTTGAACCCTCGTCTGCGTTTTTATAGTTAAAGTTTATACTCATTTGAAACCTTCACTATCAGAATATACGATAATGTATATGAAAAATGTTCATGGTTTTGAACAATATTTCATTGTTGAGGCTATGAAATTTTAGATGTCGAACAACATTTCATTGTTGAGGCAATGAATTTTATTTTATTTTTAAATCTAGGATAATCGGTAACTGGTGGGATTTTTCCTGAACAAGGCCCAGGATCAAATCCTACTAGCTTCCACTATAAACCTAGGCTAGGTGCAACAACCTGCAAGCCACACAATAACAATTAACTTATGCCTCAACAAGAGCCGAGACGTCCACTATGGGGTCGCCTACTCTTCTAGCCAAGACACAACAGGCCATATACTCAATGAGATTTGAACCTCTGTCTCGTGGGTTTCACCCAAAGAAACTTACCATTAAACCACATGTCACTATATGTTGAGGCAATGGAATTTTAGATGTTAGAAGATAATTTTCTCTAGGGGCATTCCAAATATGGATCGGTGGACAGGTAGCAAGCACAGAGGATATCATAAAGGAGCCCCAAGTACCATTTTCTTTTTGTTTCGGCGTTTCATTCATTATGCTACATCCTACAAGGTATGCATCCATGTTATATGAAAAAATGAAGAATCATGGCACAACAGGCTTGCTTGTCAACACCGGCTAGTCCAGCGGCAGGTACACTTACTTATCCTTCATTTCCTCCATTTTTTTCACAAAATAGTAGGTTGGTAAAGTAGGTAAGATTTTGTAGTGGATAATGGGTTGCTTTTGCTTGCAATTATGGTGTGGGGTGAAGAATAAAATTGCAGAACACAAGAAATATCATTGATGCCATTCACGTCGGATCCCTTTTGAATGCCAAGTACTCAAAAACCGATGTATTTGGACTGGGAATCCCAGATGCTATTGATGGCATTCCCTCTAAGATTCTTCATCTAGAAAATAATGTAATTTTTTAACCCACCATTTTCATTCCTAATATTAAGATCCCTCAAGATTGATTTGGTTTTGTATGGTGTGGTGAATTTTTTCTTCTTAATATTGTAAGCCTTGTAGATGATTCGGTGTCATATGGTGAGGTTGCAGTGGCCTGACAAGGCCGCATACTGAGAAACGCCACTCAAACTGGCAGGTCATTTCAGGAACAACTTTGAGAAGTTTGCAGGAAGTTAACCGGGGAAATCCAGGAAGCAGGTTATTAGGTTTAGTCTTGTAGCAAGTCCTCAGTTTTAGCCCTTCTATTATCTTATGTGAATTATGAATAATAGGTGTTAGTAATATATTGATTTAATGCAGCAATAGAGCGACGTGCATGGATGGGCACTTAGTTTGTAGGTATTTTAGGATCAATATTTGGAATTTTGTTTATCAAAAATCTCGAGGCATGGCTTCGAGGTAGACTTTTATTGAAGAATTACAATAGGCTTTATGATATACAAATAGCAATATTATTTGGGATGTACCTGTTGATATCAATGGGGAGAAAAAATAAAAGTAGTAAGCTGCCAAATGTTTATGATTTGGGTTGTACCTATCTTTCTCAATGAGATTATTTCGGTTGTTGATCTCAATGGGAAGCCGCCAACTGTTTATGATTAGGGTTGTACCTATCATTCTCAATGGGAACTAGAGTAGTGAGTTGTTATGAAAAATAATAGTGATTTATATATTAAAAGTTTGTGATATATAGATTTTGATATAGATCCATGAGTGTCCCTCTTGCCTTCAAATTCGACATCGTGCCAACTTATAATAATTCATCTAAAATAAAATAAGATTGTAAGTGTTGGAATATATGAATAATTCTAGAACAAACAATGGAGAGAGTAATACTCCCCTCTTTAACACAGAGAAATAAAAATTTCTTCACTCGAGACAGAGTTTTCACTCTAAAAACTATTTCATTAACTTCAAAAAAAACTTGTTACAAAATCTCCTCTGACTGAGGGAATACAAAGAAACTTTTACTACTTCAAAACACAATTCAAAACAAAACTCACACTCTCTAAAATTGCACTATGTCTATGCATTTACAACGCACTGCTGTGTGTTGAAAAATACTCTGTCTCTTCAATAAAATAAATGCACTGCTATGCAATTCAAACTTTTACACTTTGCTGTGTGTAAAAATAAAAACTTACAATACTATGGCTCTCGGGCCTTTTCAACCTTTTTATATGCCTCAGCACTTTTCACAATAAAAAAAAAACTATATTAAAACTAATCTTTTAAAACATAAGACCTGTGGGGTCTGCCATTTTCAATGCACTCATTTATCATGTAATATATATATGTTAACACACACACACACACAGATATATATATATATATATATATATATATATATATATATATATATTACAACACTTTTAAAAACCTTTCATCACGCAGTGTTTAAAACAAAACAAAATCACGTCGTGCGATATAGAACCATTAAACCAAAACTTTAATAAAACCATGAAACATATGTCTGGACATCAAACAACATCAAGCCATATTGCAATGGGCAAATCGCGTTCCAATCTGGCTGACGTCACAAAGAAAATTGTGCGCGCGATGGGGAATTAAATCTGCCCTATAGCCATATCGCGTCTGATTTTGGGCTTGTGTACGGTGGCAAAAGTGTGACGAGAAAACCATATTAAATCCGCTCTAAAATATTTCGGGTCTGGATTTCATGACCTCTGCTCAACTTAAAAACAACGCGATGAAATCACATTGCACCACGTAGTTGCTGACTAGCTTGTTGACTTGGTGTGGGGACCGCCGCTCCTGTGGGTGTTGTCTGTTGTCGTGGCCGCGGGGACCACCAAAAAACTCCCACACATAAACTTGAAACAAAAACATGCGAATGCTTTGTTTTAAATGCAGACCTTGTTTTAAGTAAAAACTCTTATGCTATGTTTTTTTTAATGTACAGAAGCTATGCTTGAACTGTGAAAGAATTGTTTTCACTATATAGACCAGGGGCGCCTAATAACAAAAATCAAAATGAGGTTGACTGCTCATCAGTTTTGGCAAGCGGCCCTTTGATAAAGCCATCCAAAACAAATCTGGAAAGTGGCTTATAGTACTTAGCAAGCGAAAGTAATTTTTGAACAGTAAGTTGTATTCATAATTCAAGTCATTAGCAAGCAATATCTCAAATTTAAATCTGGTTTATGTGTATTTCTTTTGGATTAAGAGATTCGTGTTTAAATTTTACGTGACTTTGAAATACTTTCGAAATATTTAATGTGAGTAAGGTTACGCAGAAAGTTTAATAACACATTAATAACTAGTCTAAAAAATTAATAATCAATATTAATGTGAAGGGTCGTGGAATCATGTTGGGCAAGATCACAAACCATGCAAACTATCTACATTGAGAACATGTAACTAAACTTGATTTTAAACAATAATATACAAGTCTTTCTCGTAGGTCTACCTTGATGTGGATTTCAAGAAAATATATTTACAAAGATTTTTTTTAATGAGATAATTGGCACACTTAATCTATGGTTTGATTGCTCTTGGCTTGATCCACACCAATTCTTAGCATGGCTAGATTTTTACCCATGTAGTTTTGAACTAGTGACGTTTACACCACAGAGTACCTTAATAGAACACTCTCTCAAAGTTGCTCTACTCCTTGTGGGCTTAATTTTCTTTTTTGTTGGTTTGACCCACACTAGAAAGTAATATTTAAGTGTGACTTTTTGGAAAGTTTTCCCATTTATTTTTCCATTTATTTCCTAGAAAATTTTCATATTTATTTTCAGATTTAAGTAAGAATTTTTTTAATTTATTTTAAAATTTTAAGTGAGACTTTTTTGGAAAGTTTTGCTATTTATTTTCCAAGACTTTTTGAAAAAACTATGATTTGAATTTTGAACCTCATGTTTAGTTCATGACAAACCATAGCCAATTGAGTTGTGGTCACATTGTTAAGATGAAAATTTTGAATTAAGTTTATAAATTTAAAGATTAAACATATATATACAATTTAAACATAATTTAAATATTTTATATTTTTATTTTTGAGATATTTTTGGACGTGTTTTTACTTGTTGTTGTACCAAATTTGAATTGTTATATTTATATATAATTTTTTTTAGAATTTTAAATTTATTTATACATTTAAAAATAGTAAATAATGAAAATTGTAATTAGAAACTATTGAGTCTCTTTTAGTTCTTGTAATTGTTTTTTTAATTGTATAAATTTGACTTTGTTTTTCTCTTATTTTTATTGTATAAATTTGACTTTGTTTTTCTCTTAGTTCTTGTAGTTGTTTTTTTTTGGGTATAAATTTGATTTTGTTTTTCTTTTGGTGAGATGAAATTGTATATATAAAATATATAATTTCAATAATTTCAATCTAAAAATAAATAAATATAGGTTCACAAGCATTTTATAAAAATGAAACCCAACTTTTTCTTTTTATGGAAAACTAAAAAAATATTTTAATTGAGTAGTTTTGTTTTTTCTTCATGAATTGGTTTACATTTGTGAATAACAACTAGCAATAATTATATTAATTGTGAATTGACAATTAAATTATAATAGATCTTTTCAATCTTAAAAAAACAATAAAATTAAATTATTACATACCTATACCTAAAAGAAAAATAATAAGAGAAATTAAGAAATTTTGAAATGAAACTTTACTGTAACACCCTCTTCCAACATCTACCCAAGTAACCGGCCAACCACGTTAAACATGCGACTAGAGGCTACTAATATGAGGTTCAACCTCCTAGATGACCTTGGGGAAGTGGAACCGACAAAAACCTGACAAACAGACCTTACACTACATGAACAACACCTCCAGGAGGTAACCGAACCTCCCAGACCCCTGACACTTGAAGGGGTACTGATTTTTTACTCATTTAAGCCTTAGTTGTGGCCATGTAAGGGTAAGGGAGCAACTAGCAACCTATATCTATGGGAATGCCTTGGCAAGGTCACAGCCAGTGCCCCAAAAGGTCAATTCTATGCTTGTAACTTTGGGATTTGTGCCACATTTTTAGCCCCAGAGCTCAGGTCACTGCCCAAAACTTCATGAAACTTTAGGAGAGGTTAAATAACATTAAAAAAAAGGTACAAAAGGAGACACGTCATCAAGGACTCATATGGACTCTCCTAGCCATGACAAGAATTTCATCAAACATGCCACAAACATTTCATCTACATTTGTAAACAACATATTTAAACATCGGGGTCTCTTACAAATATGAGAATAGCTAAGAAGAATTTCTCCCCTACATCATAAGCTAAAATACAATCTATTTGACCATAGATACATTTTTCATTCATTTATAGGTAAAAACATAGATATATCCATACATCATCACTAATCAAATACATGCTTATAACCAGCATAATAACAACAGAATTACAATGGATATAACAACAAATAAATCCATACATAAACCAATACATCTGCATATCGAATACCATAGGAATGAGCTCTTGATTACTGAATGTAAAAACTAGCCATAGATGGGACTTCCATGTTCCAACCGACCGTAGATTGGCTGAGTGAAATATCTCTTCAGCCAATCACCCCCATGCCATATTCCAAGCATGTATGTGGGACTCATAAGCAACCGAAAAAGAACCAAACAAACATGGATGCTATTGGAGTTCTCTGCCTACACCGTGAGGAATTTGAGTGCCTCTTATGCTCTCAGGCTTTACCGTAACCCACAGTATGATCCAGGGTCACTATGCCCTACACCGAGACCATCTCTCCAGGATTTACCATACATCCCATCCTGGTACTACTAGGCCCAATGGAGAGAAATCCACCTCTTGGATTTACCGTATATCTTGCCATTCACCAGCAAGGATTCCTAGGCCCACCAAGGTACACAATCTGGATTTATCTCAACCCACAGTCTGGCTCAAGGGTTACTAGGCGAGTGGCTTTACCGTGATCCACATTCTGATTCAGGGACCACTAGGCCATGTGCTTGTCATTTTGGAGATCCAGCCCACTCATCTTTAAATCCATCTGGAAATCCATCTCAACCGAAGTATGAGAAACCCATCTCATCAAAGCTATACGAAAATGGAAAGGCTAGGCTTAAAACCACTATCACACATGGAAAAAACCCATGCCAAGACAACAAGAAACCACATGCAATACCATGCATTCTAGATCTAGTAAGGAAATCACATATGCAAATCAATACCTAAAAAGAATTATGTTGTAGCTGCTTGATCCTCCTCTTCCTTGCTTACTTTTCCTTTCTTGCTCTAATGCCCAAGTGCTCCAAGAAAATTCTAAGTGTCCAAGAGTGAGATAGAGATAGAATAATGAGAGAGCTCCAAAAATATGCACTGAAAAAAAGGTACCAACTGATCCTTAGAAGCCTTTTTGTAGAATAGGCCTCTATTTTCTTCATTTTCCATTATTTTCCTTCAATTTCTTCCTCACATGCAACTTGTGACCTTTCATCTCCCTTTTCTCCTAATTTCCATTATTTTCATAAATAAATGTGCCAAAAATACTTTTTGTCTCTGTAATGCCTTAGTCATAGCCTTTTCCAATTTCCTTAGCCATAATAAACCATGTGAAAACCCGCACTAGGATGTTTTTCTCAACATTCAGCTTGGAATACTTGTCCCATCAACCATGGTTATTAATTTTAATTTTTATTGCAAGGAATTTTCACCTGGGATGCTACAAAACCCTCCCCTTGGGGGACACCATCCTCGGTGTGAAATCACACATATCTCAAAAAAATTGTTGGACGACAACATATTTCTCATGGAACTTTATATCATAGCTCGATGCAGTATTTACAATGATCACCCCATTGAAAAGCAACCCATCATGAAAACATAATAACACAACATCATAGCAACAAGATAACTACACTGACATGACACCATATAACATAGCTCATGGCAGTATTTACATCCATACATATATGTACATAAATCCAACCATGATCACGTCAAAATTTCACTGAAACATACCAAAACTAATTTGCCTCAATCAAAAAACAAGGAAGGATACATGGTCTGCATATGATTTGCCTCTCCCATGTAGCTTCATCGTGCCCAAAGTGCTTCCATTACATGAGCACATTTTTCTGCAATATACATTGAGGCTTTGACTGGAATTCTCCATCTGGTTCCACCTGCAATACAGAGCAATCAATCACATGATCAACATCTTTAACATACTTCTTAAGCAAAGATATATGAAAAACATCATAGACTTTCATTGTGGAAGGCAGTGCAAGTCGATAAGCCGCTAGTATGATCCTCTCAGTGCTCCTAAAGGGTCCAAAAAATCTTGGTGCAAACTTGGCACATTATCCAATCCACAAGGAACTCTTCTTGGGATTGATATGAAAGTACACGTTATCCCCAACTTGAAACTCCTTGAACAGCTTATTCCTGTCTAAATAACTCTTCTGCCTATCTGTGTTGCCTTCAATTTTTCCTTGATCGCCTGCACTTCTTATTCCATTTCTACCAACATCTCTAGTCCAATCAACACCCTGTTAACCAGATCACTCCAACTAATAGGAGTGTTGAAACTCTGCCCATACATAGCCTCAAATGGACTCATCCTCAATGAATCCTCGTACCATTTTTTTTAAGCGAACTATACTAGTGGGAGATATTCTTCCCACTTGTGTTGCTGATGTATTACATACATCCTCAACATATATTGTTGACCCTCTCAGTATGTCCATTTGTCTGTGGATGATAAGTTTTACTAAAGGCCAACTCAATTCCCAAACCTGCAAACAACTCCTCCCAAAACTTGGAAGTGAAATTTGCATCTCTGTCAGACACAATCTTCTTTGGAACACCATGCAATCTAAATATCTCTTAGATAAATGCCTGTGCTACATTGCTAGCTGAGTATGTAGTCTTCACCAATATGAAATGTGCAACCTTTGTTAACCTTTCCACCAAAACCATGATGGAATCCTATTTTCTAGTTGTCCTGTGATGAAGTCCATGGAAATGACCTCCAATTTACACTCTGTAATTGCAATTAGTTGTAGCAGTCCACCTAGATGTTTAAACAATGCCTCAACCATATTACAATCCAAACATCTTGCTACAAACTCTACCACAACCTTCTTCATATTCAATCAGTAATAGAATCTCTTCATTGCATTCAAAGTCTTCAGGTAGCCTAGGTGACCCAAATATGGTTCAGAATGAAACTCCCTCAAGATCACCTTCTTGAGATCATTGTTGTCTAGTACATATATCCTATCTCTAAATCTAACGAGTCCATATATTGTGATACATTAATCCAAATCTTGTGCACATGTACCTATACCTGTACCCATACCACATGTACCTATATATGTGCTAACACCTATACCTATACCTGTACATACACCAACACCTGTACATATACTCTATTGCAACCTATGCACAATATCCATATACTTATGATCTCGTTGACTTTCCTGCAAGATCATATCTTGTAATTCTATCCCATAAGAGCTCATCACTGCTAAGTGGTTTACCTGTAACCTCCAGGTAAGAGCATCTGTGACCCTGTTCTCATTTCCTTTGATGTACCTGATCTCAAAGTCAATATCGTTGATCATGCCCAACCATCTAGACTTCCTAGTATTCAAATTCAGCTGTTCAAATAGTACCTCAACCCAATGTGGTCACTCATCAATACACACCTTTTACCAAGAAGATAGTGCCTCCAAATATTCAAGGCATGAATGATAGTTGCTAGCTCAAGATCATGTGTTGGGTAGTTCTTCTCATGTTCATTTATCTTCCGTGACTCATAGCATACCACATGTCCATCCTACATAAGGACCCCACCAAGTCCTCTCTTGCAAGCATCTGTACACACGAAAAAATCCTTGTCTGGATCTGTAATCTTTAGAACTAGAGCATGTGTCAACAATTTCTTGAGTTTCTCAAAACTAGCCTCACACCCCTCTATCCAATCAAAATTTTTACCTGTCCTATGAAATTATGTAATATGATAAGCAATATGTGAGAATTTCATGATGGACCTCCTATAGTAACTTGTCAATCCCATGAATGATCTCACCTCATATACATTTTTACGAGCTACCCACTCCATGATGACCCTTATCTTCTGTATAACTATTGCAATGCCTTCCTTGGAGACAACATGTCCCAAGTAGTGTACCTATGTTTGGAATAAGTTGCATTTCCTGAGCTTTGCATCCAATTGATGCTCTCTCAACAACCTCAACACTATTTGTTATGAAACCAACTCCAAAAATAGAAGAAAAGAGAGATCAACGCCTTAGAAATCAGCCACTTCGAGGGGGAAACCTCCAATACATTACATAAATGAAAAATTATTAGATGATACAAATGACCAAAACCTCCTTCTATATATAGGAGTCCATGGGCCCACAATATAATCCTATCCGACCTAACATTAACAGTGTAAGGGCACAATAATAACAATATTGGGGTTACAGGGGTACAACAATAAAAATAAGGGGGCTACACTAATAACAATAAGGGACTAAAATAGTAATATAGGGACCTAACATGCCCCTCTCCTTCAAAAAAGTGTTGTCCTCAATGCTTTGAGTATCTCTGGGTGCTTCTATATAAAATTCTCATCCTCCCATATAGAATCTTCAGTGGGTAAGTTCTTCCACTTGATGAGATACTCTGAAATTGATCGATTTCGTAGTTGTCGAGTTCTTGTTTCCGTGACTGCTTCAGGTTCCAATATGATTTTTCCTTCCTCATCAAGTTCTGGCAATATTGTTTGAACTAGAAGATTTTCACCTATAACCTTCTTTAAGCATGAAACATGGAAAAATGGATGCACTCGCGAAGAATCAGGAAACTCTAATTTGTATGCCATAGTACCAATCTTTTGCAACACTTTGTAACGACCATAGTACTTTGGCGATAATTTATTATCATTATTAGCTTGCCTGAGGGACATTTGTTTGTATGGTTGTAGCCATAAAAATACTCAATCTCCTACACCAAAACTTCTCTCGATGTGATGTTGATCTGCCTGTTGTTTCATTCAATTTTGTGCCAAATTTAGGTTATCCTTTAAGAGTTGGAGAACTTCTTGTTGATTCTTGATGTGGTCTTCCACTACTTGAACCTTAGAATTTTCTCTTAAATATGATGTGATGGATGGTGGATGATATCCATAAAGTGCCATAAATGGGGTCATTTTTGCTGTAGTATGGAAGGAAGTTTTATACCACCATTCAACGAGAGGTAACCACTTGACCCATTGTGTTTATTTATCAGATACAAAACAACGAAGATATCCTTCCAAACATTTATCCACTATCTCAGTTTGACCATCGAATTGAGGATGATAAGATGAGCTATGAGCTAATTGAGTACCCAAACAAGAAAATAACTCCGTCCAAAAATTTCTAGTAAAAATGGGATCTCTATCGCTCACAATAACCTTTGGGTTTCCATGTAGCTTTTGAATTGTGTCCATAAATGTAGTAGCAACTTTACTTGCTTTAAATGGATCAGATAATGCACAAAAGTGTGCATACTTGGTAAGTCTATAAACTACCACCATGATGACACTCTTTCCTTCGGACTTAGGTAAACCTATGATAAAATCCATTGAAATCTCCTCCCAACATTGACTTGGAATGGATGAAGGTTGTAGAAGACCTGAGGTCTTAACTGTCTCAACTTTATTTTGCTGGAAAACCAAACATTCCACCACAAAATTTTGAATATTAGATTTAAGGCCATCCCAAAAAAATTCTTTCTTCACCCTGTGGTAAGTTTTTAAAATCTTGAGTGTCCTCCAGAAGGAGAAGTGTGCAATTCCAAAACAATCTTTTGTTTTAGTTGGGAATTCTTACAAAGATATAAGCGATCTTTGTACCATAAAGAATCATTTTTCCAAATAAATGTATCAAATGTAATAGGATCTTGCTGCAACTTTTGAATGAGTGTCCACACTTCTTCGTCCTTCTTCCATTCATCCCTTGCTTCGATTATCCAATCTGGTTGGATAATAGAAATGGCACAAAACAATGCTTCCACCTCTTCATTCTTCTCAGAGCATCTTGATAATGAATCCCGAATGCAGAATTATCTCGTACACGAATCTTATAAATGTTAAAATAAACAACAGTAGAGCATAAAACATAAAACAAACACAAACATGCAGATTTTCCCTCAGATCCCAAATCAGACGACCAAACTTGATTTTTCATTATATTCCTTTTAGTGTTACAACACATATATATACATGCCGAAGCATACATAAACCCCAATCCATTAACCCTGGATTAGAACATAACCATATTTCCCTTGACCGGATCTACAAAAATACTAGGGGCCGAAAACCATCGAACCCCAAAACCATGTGCAAAACCATGCACAAAACCATGGACGTAGACTACCCAGCAGAAATTAAGGAACCAAAATTTTCGCCGAAGCGCTGCCCCGGACCCCGACAGGGGGGCCTACTGCCCCCCCTGTGACCCCCCCGTTGAACCCAGCGCAAAGGGGGGGCTATCGCCCCCCCTCTTACCCCCCCCCCCGCGCGTGCTTAGTCGTGGAAAGAATATAACACATACCCAACATTCCACTTGTTGTTTCTCTCTTTCCAATAGGCCACAGGGATGGGGGCAGCTTTAGTCATTGGCCAATTCTTCAACACCCATTGTTTCTCTACACCAAGAGAACTTCTGAGTGCTCATAGATTTCGTCAATGCATCCGCAACATTCTTCAAAGTGCCCACCTTTACCAGCAACACCCTTTTATCCTCAACCATATCTCTCAAAAAATGATATTGAACATAAATGTGCTTTTTCTTTGAATTATAAGCAAGGTTCTTAGCCAAGAAAATTGCACTTTGGCTATCACAGTCTATCCTTATAACTCACTGCACCAACCCCATACTTGAACAGACCCGCAACCAAACTTCTTCCTTTCTTACCTGAGTGGCTCCCATGTATTCTGCATTTGTAGTTGAAAGAGCCACTACAGATTGTATTTTACTCATCCAACCGACTGCACCTCCAAATAGGCTAAACACATACCCACTTGTAGATCTTCTTTGGTCCAGATCTCCAGCCCAGTCTGCATAAACAAAACAACGAATGTACAACACTCTTTCCAATCCTGGTCTTCCCTGGCAGCACAAGCCATAATCACTAGTGCCACGAAAATATCTGAAAACCCGCTTCACTGTTGTCCAATGTTCCTTCCCTAGGTTTGACATAAACCTGCTCAATACTCCCACTGCATGTGAAATTTCTGGTCTAGTACAGACCTTTGCATACATCAGGCTACCCACTGCACTTGCATATGGAACACAGGACATATCCTCCTCTTCTTCTTGTGACTTGGGACACGTGTCAGCGTACATCTTTACACCAGGAATGAATAGGAACATTCACCGTGCTTACTATCCCGCATATTGGACCTCTGAACCTCCGTAATATAGTCTCAACATACTTCCTCCTGCTTAACCAAAAGCTTCCTTCATTCGATCTCTCTTAATTTCCATGCCCAAAATATAATTTGCGCACTCGTATCCTTCATGTCGAATTTGAGAACAGTTGGTCTGTCTTCAAATCTTGGATAATTTCTTTGTCATTTCCAATCAACAACATATCATCCACATACAAGACCAAATAAATAACACGATCACCAATTAATTTAAAATAAACACAAACTTGATCCTCCTTGCCTCGGTGAAACCAAGTCCCCGTATATAGGTATCAAATTTCTGATACCACATCCTTGGTGACTGTTTTAACCCATACAGAGACTTCTTCAACCTGCATACCAGTTCTTTCTTACCCTTCACCATAAAACCTTCAGGTTGCTTCATGTAGATCTCCTCTTCTAGATCCCCGTGAAGAAAGAACTCATAAATAGCTTTCCGTAAATACTTTCCTTTGATTGGACGACTTTCAAAAGCAATGGGTCTTCCTTCTTGCATTAAAACAACACCAATTCTATTTCCTGAGGCATCACATTCCACAATAAAGGTTTTTGTGAATTATGGCATAGCTAAGACCGGTGCTAGGCACATTGCCTCTTTAAGATGTTCAAAGGCCTTAGTTGCATCAGGAGTCCATGAAAATACATCTTTCTTCAATAATGTTGTTAGAGGTGTTTCTATTCTCTCATAATTCTAAAAAAACTTGCAATAATACCCTGTTAACCCGAGAAATCCTCGCAAATTCTTTATGGTTGTGGGGACTTTCCATTCCTTAATGGCTTTAATTTTGTTAGGGTCTACCTTAACACCCTCATGAGATACAATGTGACCCAGAATATTCCACTTCTTGTACTCCAAAGAAACATTTGGATGTTTTTGCATATAATTTTTTCTCCTGCAATAGTTTGAGCACCCTGTCAACATGGTGAACATGATCCTTCCAAGACCTATTGTACATTAGTATATCATCAAAAAATACTAGCAAAAATTTTCTAAGGAAGGGTTTGAAAATGGAATTAATCAACCTTAAATGTAGAAGGTGAATTGGTAAGGCCAAAAGGCATGACAAAAAATTCATAATGACCCTCATGAGTTTGAAATGTTGTTTTCATAATATCTCTAGACTTCATTATAATTTGATGATATCCTGAAAGAAGATCCAACTTGGTAAAATAAATTGATCCATATAATTCATCCAATAATTCATCAATCACAAGAATGGGAAATTTATCTTTAATGGTGAGCTTATTGAGCTCCCTATAATCCAGACACATGCGCCATGATCCATCCTTCTTGTGCACCAATACTACTAGAGCAGAGAAAGAACTTTGACTAGGTTGAATTATACCACCCTCCAACATTTCTGCAATCATACGTTTAATTTTTCTCTTTTGGACATAAGGATATCTATAAGGCCTGATGTTTGGAGGAACACTTCCTGGAATAGCATGATCATGATCACGAATAGGTGGGAGTCCTTTGGGAGTTTCAAACACCTTGGAATGATTGCCCAAGACTTTTTGGAGATCTGCAAAAATAGATGATTTTGATGTTGGAACTTCTAGTGAGAATAATTGTGGAATTACGCCTCGTTTTTCTTTCTTCAGAAGCTTTTTCATGACATTAGAGCTTATTATCTTTCTCAGCTTCCCTGTGATACCCCGTAATTTGACTTCCTTTCCTTTTGAAAATAATTTCAAGAAAGGTTCTTGAAAATTAAAAGCTACCATCCCCAAAGATTGTAACCATTGTACTCCTAGTACAACATCAGCACCTTCCATAGGAATGGAAAGCATTGGACTATTCAATACATATTCCCCCATGTTTAGCTTGACATTATGGCATTTTCCAGAGCAATTTATAATTCCCCCATTTTCAACCATCACTTGACATTCTGGTGTTGGGTATAGGAAACAATTCAATTCCTTGGCTACCTTACAATGAATAAAATTATGGGTACTACCCAAATCAATCAAAACTATTACCATTTTCTTCTTGATTTTTCCTTCTATCTTGAGAGTTTGAGGAGTGGTAATTCCTGCCAATGCATTACATGATATGGTCGGACTCATTTATTCCTCCTCTAGGGTTGGTTCCTGGTGTATATCCTCTTCTTTTGAAGATTCTTGTTCATTTTATTCTTCCTCTTCATAATCTATGTAAAATAATTTCTTCTCAGCACACTTATGACCTTTAGTTATCACAACTGTAGCAAAGCCCTTTTTCTCTTTTTTCTTCCAATTTTTGTGGTGTCAACCTTGTAGGTTGTGGAAGTCTAGGAGTAGCAACACTTTCATCTTTATATATGTGTGTGGTAGGCTTCCTTGTTGCCATAATTTTACATTCAATTTTTCTGGCCAACCTGAATGCCTTTTCCAATGAATCAAATTCCCAAACATGAACTTCATGTTGGATGTTATCCTTTAAAGTCCCTATGAAGACATCAATCCTATGTTCCTATGGAATATCAATTACCCTTATATTTAATTTTTGTAAGTCCTCAATGTGCTCCACCACTAAACCCTTTTGTTTGAGATTTATCAATTGGCTAAAGAAGGTGTTGCTTTTTGTATCCTCATAATGTGCTATCATTTCTTCCGTAAAAATTAACCAAGTGACAATTTTTTTATGGGAGCAAAGCCATCGATACCATACAAATGTATTTTTTTCTAAATTTAAAGTTGCAATGCATACCTTTTTGTGTTTTTCACATTATTGAGATCAAAATATTTCTCCATCAGTAGTATCCATGTTACGAGATCCTTGCCATCAAACTTCCTCATATCCATCTTTGGAATATGGTGGCTCTTCCATCCAACATTAGAGTTGATGAAATCATGATTAAAATTTATTTTATTATCATCATGATTTTCTTTTACTATCTTTTCACCATTAGGAAACATTTCTTGTATCAACTTTTCCAAACCTTCGATGTCTACTTTTAGATCATTCTTCATGTTTTCCATTTTAGCTTCCATGTCATCCATCTTAGCTTCCATGCTGACTTCCATGCCCTCCATCTTAGCTTCCAAACCATTCATATTAGCTTCCACGCCTTTCTTCAAACTATCCATCTTATTTTCCATGCCTTTCTTCAAAAGTTCCATTTCATTTTTTGTTGCTCTTTGCGATAGGTGCACTTGCTCTTGTAATTTTGACATCTCATGTTGCATTTCTTCGTCTTCATGAGTCATAGTATAGCCTTATAAAGGCTTAATGGGTGTTGAATTATTTTTAGGGGACATTTTAGAACCCAATACTTATATCTATTCTTCAACATGCCCTTGGAATAAATTCAAACTAATTTTTTTCAAACAAGACTTATGTAATTCGAAAAAAAATACACACTTTTTTCTTGCTTTTGAGGAGCTCTATATTGAAACTAAATTATCTCTGTGATTTCATATCTTCAATATCTAAAATTCGGCCCTGAGGTAGCCCTATAAATCCTCTTTCAAATGCCACAGGTCTAACCTAGTTTGGACTCTTCAAGGCAAAGTTATGTAAAATCTTCCACAATGACCTAATTATGGACTGTTTCAGTAGAGAAAAATTGTATGAATTTCCACGTGTCACTGTTTCCTCCTTCGGCTTTGAAATTTATAGAAAAGAAACTAAAGTCCATGTACTTGCAGCCACTTTTTATAGAATTTCAATCTGACGCTCAGAGAGATAGTTATGATGTTTTTCCCACGGTCACCTCTTTGAGATGAAATTCGAGAGCCTGAAAAAATCCTAACTTCCACAGATCATATCTCCAAAAATATTGTGAACCAATATTTGAACTTTTTACAGGAGGTTCCTCAGGATTTCGGCTTTTCTTTGTGAAAATTTCAGCTTCTGAAATCTCATATAGAAATATTTATAGCAAAAATTCTACGATGACCTGTTTAAGTTAAATTCAGGAGCCTACCAAAATCCCTAACTTCCACAGATCATATCTCTGAAAATATTGCAAACCAAGATCTTAAATTTTGCGACAATGTTCCTCATGATTTCAGCTTTGTACTCTAAAAATTTCAGCTTATTAACCTTCGTATACAACAAGTTATAGTGAAAATTCCACGATGACCTGTTTGGAGCAGCGAAACCCTAGAATCCAAAGCTTTGATACCAAATGTTATGAAACCAACTCCAAAAATAGAAGAAAAGAGAGATCAACGCCTTATAAATCAACCAATTCGAGGGGGCAACCCCCAATACATTACATAAATGAACAATTATTGGATGATAGAAATGACCAAAACCTCCTTCTATATATAGGAGTCCATGGGCCCACAATATAATCCTAGCCGACCTAACATTAACAATGTAAGGGCACAATAATAACAATATTGGGGTTATAGGGGTACAACACTAACAATAAGGGGGCTACACTAATAACAATAAGGGACTCAACTAGTAATATAGGGACCTAACACTCTTGTCAAATGCTTGACATGATATTCCTTATTTTTAGAATACACCAATATGTCATTAATAAACACAATCACAAACTTTTCCAAATAAGGACATAACACACTGTTCATCAAACACATAAATGTAGTTGTGCCATTAGTAAAAACTAAATGGAACTACAACAAACTCATAATTCCCATACATTTTCCTCAATGTGGTCTTGTAGATATAATTTTCTTTGATACGTACTTGATGATATCCCGATCTCAAGTCAATCTTAGAGAACATTATTTCTCCCTTCAGTTGATCAAACAAATCATCAATCCTCGGTAATGGGTACCTATTACTAATGGTCACTTTTTCCAGTTGCCTGCAGTCAATGCATAGTCTAAGAATTGCATCCTTCTTCTTTACAAACAACACTAGTGTACCCCATGGTGATACACTTGGTCTAATGTACCCCTTGTCAAGCATTTTTTTCAGCTACAACTTTATCTCTACCAGCTCAGGTGTACTCATCCAGTAAGGTGATTTTGATGCCGGATTTTCCCCTGGAATAAACTCAATAGAAAAGTATACCTCCCTGTGAGGTGACAACTCTGAAATCTTTGCTGGAAATGCATCCTGAAACTGTTGCGAAACTGGATATCTTCTGAAGACTTCTGCATCCTCAAATTCATTACCTTTTTCACTGGAGACATGAATTACAAATAGCACACATAATTTCCTACAACAGTGCTTGGCTTGCATGGTTGTCACCATCCTAAATGATGTGGCTTTATTCTTTCCCTGTAAGACTCTTGGTTCCCCATTTTCATCCAAGCACTCAGTATCTTTGTCCTAGAAATCTACCTTGGTCCTGTGAATGTATAACCAATCCATATACAATAGCATACTATAGGAACCCAACGGAAATATGTTCGAGTGTGTTGTTGTAGGCATACCATTTAACTTGAATGCACATGCTCTTACCCAATGTTGAACTCTTCTCTTCGAAAATTTATCCAAATACACTAACTAGGATTCTTCATGCATTAATTTACTCAAGCCACACTTATTCACCAATTCAGGACTAACATAGCTATAATTAGATCCAGGATCAATCAAAATAGAAATAACTTGATCACAGGGCTTACCATCCATCTCAGTGATAGATTCTTAGTGCTCCGCATTCCCATTTTCCACAACTACATAAATCCGAGGAATTTTATGCCCAACATCTCCAATATTCTGTGCCTCCTTTTCACTATATATGTTAAGGCTACCACCCTGGTTCTGTGGAAAATCCATCCTAAATTGCTCCTCACTTCATGTCCAACACTCCAACCATCTCATGCATTATTTCCATGTTGTTGTTGTGATCTATGATGTTTTTGTGGCCTATGTCCCTATCCAGATGCATTAAAATTCTTTTGTGGTGCTAAATTTTCTTTCCCATCTACATTTTGAGGCCTTGCTCTCTTAGGTTTCGATTTATCTTTACCTTGGTATTTCCTTTTCCATCCTTGCTCAGACTCATTCTTACGCTTTGACTATTAATAACAATGCTTCAGCTTCCCAATGACTTCCTCAAGTGACCAAGGCTCATCATACTCAAGCTGGTCTCTAAATGATAATGGAAAACCACTGACAAATAACTAAAATTTAGCCTTCCCATCCTTAATATATGACACATACCTTAGTAGCTCTAGGAACCTGGTCATGTACTCTTCATCTATCATTGACCCCTCATAAAATACTTTGGCCTAATTGTCATAGTACCTCTCTAAAAATTACTTATTCCTAAAAAGTCTCTTGAATTCATGCAAGCTCAATTCCTTTGTTTTGATTTCTCTAATCCGCTTCACATCTTCCCACCATATGTCTGCTTTACCTTTCAAACTGAATGTAGCAATTATGGCCTTAATATTATCTGAGTACTCATGCAACTCAAATAATTTGTTCATTCCAAGTATCCAAACCTCTGCACCTTCTGGTTTCTTCAAGTCACCATCAAAAGTAGGTGGTTTGGCTTTCTTAAATTCATCTGGAAAGTATCCCCTATCACTCCTCATGTAAGGTGGATATTGATGATGATCATGATGTCTATCCGAATCATAGCTAGAATGGTACATGTACTCGTCCCCCTGCCTATCAAGAGTGTTCATCAGCCTGTCATCTCTCACTGTATCTCCTCTATCTAACTTGTGTCTACTAGGATACTTATTGCCATATGCCCCATTAATTTTTTCCTTATGTCCATAACTGATTCGTAATGGCCCTTGCTTTTCCAAATCTGACAACCTATAAAGAAGTATTGCATTCACCTCTACTTGTTTCTCTTGTGCATGTATGATATTTTCATTGTCTGACTTACAACTCCTTATTTCTTCCTTTAGGCTTCTCAATGTATCTACCAATTCAGAAGAATTCCCACCATGTTGCTCATATGACTCATGGGGGGAGTCATTGTAGTCTACCATATTTCTATCCATTTTGATATTTCTCCTACAAAGTATAATATGTCAGCTAAACCAAATAACAATAAACCCACGTACCTTAGTGTAATTTGGGGAGGATACTTCCTGCAAGATCAATCAATCAATGTAATACATGTATAGATATAATAATGACAACATATAAACACATAATGTCTAGGAATATAAACATATAAATATCATTCTAGTTGGAGTCTAGTCATCCATGTGGCATGCATGACCATACAAAATGTGCACCAATGCAAGCTTGAACACACACACAACCATAAGCATGAACCATACATGAGCATAAGCAACATGTAACGCAACATTATCGACCAATGCATATTCAACATATGACATTTCACAATAAAACATGAAAAACCATTACAGAAGAGTGACCAAAGGGTGACCTAGCATAGCTGAGCAATGCATATACAACATGTAACAATATGTGAGAAAAAGTGCACGCACAATACATAAACAAGAAAAACACACAATCAATCATTCAGTCATAACAGCATGTCGACAAAAACACCATCAACACTTCCATGGTGACAACACAACCACCATGGCCAACAAAATGCGGACGCAACAACCACATACAACATAGGTATAAAAACATATATGTAATAAAAAAAACATATGATCAACACACTTCCCATCCCATCCGAGAGTTGAACCATGCTCTGATACCACTTTGTAACACCCTCTTCCCACATCTACCCAAGTAACAGGCCAACTGGAGTAAGCATGCGACGAGAGGCTACTAATATGAGATTCAACCTCATAAATGACCTTGAGAAAATGGAACTGACAAAAAACTGACAAGCAGTCCTTACACTGCATCAAAAACAACTCTAGGAGGTAACCCAAACTCCTAGACCCCTTAACCATGAAGGGGGACTGATATTTGACCCATTTAGGCCTTAGTTTTGGGCATGTAAGGGAAAGGGAGCAGCTAGCAACCTATATCCACAGGAATGCCTTGTAAAAGTCATTGTCAGGGCCCCAAAAGGTCAATTATGTGCATGTAGCTTCGGGATTCGTCCCACATATTTATCCCCAGAGCCCAGGTCACTGCCCAGAACTTCATGAAACTTTAGGAGAGGTTAATAACATTAAAACAAAGGTACGTAAGCAATCACATCATCAAGGACTCATCTAGACTCCCCTAGCCATGACATACATTTCGTCAAAAATGTCACAAACATTGCATCTATAGGTATGAACAACAGATTTAAACATGGGGGTCTCTTACAAATATGAGAATAACTAAGAAGAATTTCTCCCCTACATCATAACCTACAATTTAGTCTATTTGACCATAGTTAAATTGTGCATTCATTTACAAGTAAAAACATAGATATAGCCATACATCATCAATGATCAAATACATGTGTATAACCGACATAATAAAAACAAAAATACAATGCATATAACAACAAATAAATCCATACATAAACCAATACATTTGCATATCGAATATCAAAGGAATGGGATCTTCATTACTGAATGCAAAAACAAACCAGAGATAGGACTTCCACATTCCACTAGATAATAGATTGGTTGATCCAAATCTCTCTTCAACCAATCACCCTCGTGCCATATTCCAAGCATGAATGTTAGACTCATAACCAACCGAAAAAGAACTAAACAAGAATGGATTCTACCGGAGTTCTCCTCCTACACTGTGAGTAATTTGAGTGCCTCCTAGTCTCTTAGGCCTTACTGTAACCCATATTATGATCCAGGGGTCACTAGTCCCTACACAGAGACCATATCTCTAGGCTTTACCATACATCCCATCTTGGGACTACTAGGCCCAACTGAGAGAAATCCACCTCTTGGATTTACCGTATATCCTACCATTCACTAGCAATGATTCCTAGGCCCACTGAGGCACATAATCTAGCTATATCACAACCCACAGTCTGGCTCAGGGGTTACTAGGCTAGTGGTGTTACTGTTATCCACAATCCGGTTCAAGGACCACTAGGCCATTTGTTTGTCATTTCAGAGATCCAACCCACTCAGCTTCGAATCCATATGAGAATCATGCTCAAGAAAAGTATGAGAGACCCATCTAATCAAAGTTGTACGGAAATGGTGAGGCTAGGTCGAAAACCATTGTCACACAGGGAAAAAAACCATGCCAAGAAAATAAGAAACCACATGAAATATCATGCATGTTAGATCTAGCAAGGAAATCACATATGAAAATGGATACATGCAAAGAATCTCGTTGTGGCTGCTTGATACTGCTCTTCCTTACTTATTTTTCCTTTCTTGCTCCAATTCCCAAGTGCTCCAATAAAATTCTAAATGTCCAAGAGTGAGAGAGTGAGAGAAAACAATGAGAGAGCTCCAAAAAAATGCACTGACAAAAAGGTACTAACTGATCCTCATAAGCCTTTTTATAGAATAGGCCTCTATTTTCTTCATTTTCCATTATTTTCCTTCAATTTCCACCTCACATGAAACCTGCGACCTTTCATCTCCATTTTCTCCTAATTTCCATTACTTTCATAAATAAATGTACCAAAAATACTTTTTTCCTCTTTAATGCCTTAGCCATAGCCTTTGCCAAGTTCCTTAGCCATAATAAACCATGTGAACACTCGCACTAGGATGTTTTTCCCAACATTCAGCTTGGAATATTTGTCCCATCAATCGTGGTTATTATTTTTAATTTTTATTACAAGGAATTTTCATGAGGGATGTTACATTTACCCTCTTTATACAATAAAATATTAAGTATAATATTTATAAATTGGATAATATTAATGCAATATTTACCAGATATGAAATTAAAGTGCAATTTTATTTAATATGTAATGTACACGAAATTAGAATTGCATGTGATCAGTAAGAAATATATTCAATTTTGGAGACAAATTTAATAATGATTTTTAAATTTATTAAGAAATTAATTATATAATATTAAATAGTTTTGATTTTCTTACTACAGTAAGAAATAAATTTATATTATTTTAATTAAATCATTTTGATCATAACTCTTTATTTTAAAAATTTATACAAAAGCTCCATACATCTCTAAATGTTTTTCAAATCCCAACTCCAATAAAAAACACTCTTTGATTTGTGTTAAGGATTTTTCAAAAGTATTTAATTTGGATTAAAAAAATGGGTTGTGATTTTTTTTTAATACTAAAAATATTTAATTTGTTTTTTTGGGGTCATGGTCTATGTTTTTTGGTTTATTATTAAATAATGATGAAAACATAAAACCTAGGTAAATGATTTCCAAATGATGTCCATCAATGTTGCATATCCATAATTGTAAACAATAAGGGTGTCTTTTTTTATGAGTGGAAATATGTCCCACTTACCTTTGAAGTGACTAATTATTTTGTTGGTAGTGTAAAAAATTAGGTGAATACCATACTAGAGAGTTCATACAAAATCTCCATGCATCTGCACGTCCATTAGATGATGTAGAATTATAAAACTTTCCATTTCTATCTATATAAGAATCATCCTTTGAATAGTTGCCACATCTTATATTGTAGGTGACAAGAAGATCTCATTTCTCATTGCCAAGAAAAGTGTGCATATGGCCCCACTGGGCGTGTTTGATATGTATAGACAAACTATGAGACTTTCATCATCTCAATATTTCAAATATTATTTTAATTGTGTATTACCAACTTAACACAAATACACTAAACAACCTAAATCTAATACAACAATTATTATTTCAAACAAAAGTACAACTTTTCCAATTTAACAATCTTATCGGCCTCTCTTTGCACCTTTTGGGGCAATTTCTAGTATATATTCCAATATTTCTTTATTGAGTGTGGATTTAAATTATATATTACATTATATTCTAATATTATAATGATTGATCCCCTATAGGAGATAAGGGCCACATAGAGTCGAGTCTCTCTATTGAGTATGAGTTCCCAACACTAGGCCAATACCTTTTTGGAAACCTTAAGCATCAGGAATGATAAGTATCATATTGGTTGGTAGTAAATCTTACAATAATCACTAGTAGTTTTAGGGAAAATGGAATACACACCCGGTTTTGTGAAACAAGAAAGGAGCACCTATAGCAATCATGATATTCCATGTGGTATAGTAGTAAATTGGGGTGGTATCCCTACGGAACCACCATGTGTATTAATTCCTAGCAGCATTTGAGGCCCAACAAACTGTAGATCCTTGCGGACCTCAATCTTGCCTCCAAAAGGTGATCGAAATTTAATTTGTATGTTGGGATTAGGGTTTAAAATTGAAGTCTTCATTTTCCTTCAAGAAATTTCTAATTTTTCATATCATATGCAAATTAAAGTTAAAATTAAAAAAAAAAAAAAAATGAAAAATTACTTGTAAAATTTCAAAAGAAAATTATTTTGGATTTTTTCAATTGAAGGGTAAGGAAATTTTTCATGATAGGTTTTAATAACATTATTTTAATGATTTTTTTGTTTATTAGTGATTTTTATATATACCTTTGACAATTAAAAAAATTAGAATGTTAAAAAAATTCCACATATCATAGTTCAAAGAAAGGAAATGTTATCATTTGTATACAATATAATCCTATTGTTATGGACCTCATGCATGTATCACCTATTTATTGAAGTTACATCTTAGTATACGACATTGAAGATCAAAATATTTGGGTGCGGTGAATTATCTTGCTACTCAAAAGAGAAACATTTTGAATCAACTATCCATTCTCTTGGTACTTGGATTTGTAAATAATACATACCAATCTTCCATGGGATCCATTTGTCATTCTTCTTTCTACCTACTTCACTTGCTTGTATTTATTCTCTACATTGCTTGATTGCGTTTATTGTATGATCCACTTGCTTCGATTTATCAAGGGTATATGCATGGCTTATTTATGCTTACTTAACATGAATATGTGACACTAGGTACCATGGATCAAAATTGATTCATTGCAGGTTTGATTCCTATTCAATTTGAACATTCCTTTCTGTTGACAAAAAAAATGTTATTTCTATGTTATTTTGCAAATGGTGTTCTACATTATAATGCACATGTGTACAAATTATGAGGCTATGGAAAATTTTAAGAATCGAAATTTATCTTAAAGTTTAGAAACCTTGGAAAATATCACCAGTCCATAATATCAAAACTATAAAATGCTTGTAGATATCCTTATAAAAATATTCAAACTTCTAATTATTTTATATATGGTGTCTTTAAAATCTTGGTGATTTCAAAGGTAAAATAATGTTATACTATAAAATTTGGGCGAATCATTTTTACAAAAAAAGGAAAGTGGAATTTTTTTTTTTATAAAATCATGGAAAATTATCCCACTTGCGAATATTATAAAATATTCCTTACATGAGGCCTACGTAAAATATTCTAATAAGTTATATCTCTTTTATTGCAAATTGTGTTGTTGGTTTTAAATAATACTATATTTTGATTGTTTTAAAAAACTCATTACAATTTATTGACTGATTGGACCAATTACCCTATAAGAAAGAATAAAGGTTTAATTGTATTTGAGGGATGACATAGAAGAGATGAAAGAGAAATTGGTCCTATTGAATTCCCTCTTTATAATTATAGATTATCAGTATATGGTTCAATCAAGTTTCCTCCATATGATTTATAAATTGTAAGCAAATGATCCTATTAGATTCCCTTGATATGGTTTGTATAGAGTATAATATAGTTGAACTAGTTCCATGTATGTGTATTTATTCAAATGTAACTGGAGTTTTGGGCTCAATATAAGACTCTTCATTTGTGGTCTACACAACTTCACGCTATAGGAGGTGTGATGTATAAAGTATGCATGAAATTTTAAATTATTTTAGATTTTCATATAAAGAGAGTAACTTATTTTCACTTATTAATATTTAAAAGTTAAACTGAAGTTAACCCTTCAAATTGAAATATAACCTTTGTCTTCAAATTTGAGACAACACATTTGAGGTATTCCATCAGAAAAAGAACAAATTACAAAGAACACAAAAATTTTATTAAATAAAATTGAATCTTAAAGTTATAAAGTTAAAATTATTTAATGAGTTAAGTTTTTGCTCATTATTTTAATACCATAATGTGTCGAATGAGTTTAAAGTCTGTGAATGTATGAAAAGGTTTTGTAAAGGCTTTTATTCACCAACTGATAGTTCATATGGTATTCAAGTACAACAGTGGCTTGGCTCGGATGGTATTTTTATTCAGATTGAAAGGTTCAAGTTATTCAAATACAAGAATAGCTTAGTTCCGATGGTATTTTGGTTCAAGTTAAAAGGTTCAAGTTATTCGAGTACAAGAGTGGATTAAAGAACTGGTCAAAGGAAATAAAAGTCATGGAAGATGTGTAAGGTTTTCATATTACTACAAAGAGTCGTTGTCAAGATGAAATCCGTGTCAAAGTCAAGTTTTGGAAGAAATTAAAGTCAATGTCTAATCAATTTTGTAGATAAATTTTTTATAGGGAATCTAGAGCTTTGTATTATTATTGTTGGAGCAGTGCCAAAGATAATGTTGAGAAGGTGCCAATATTGAAATGGTAGAAAAGAAACTTGACAATATTATGTACTTAAATATCTAATAAAAGGATATCATTTTTTTGGTGTTGTATCCTAGGTCTGTTTGAAATTGAATAAGGAGATCTTAGGAACACTTTGAGTTGTGTGTGATGGTGAATTTTTCATGCAGGTTCATGTTGTTTTATTTCTAATTTTGACATATATTCACCATTCACCATTTCATGCAACACACAAAGACCAAGGCAATTTAAGGAAATAAAAGAACATATAATTTAATGCCACATATTCAATTACAACAACCAAATCATGCCATTGTTCAAAAACAATTATGCATCAATCAATGAAATTGATGTACGAATCAATCTTATGAACTCAATGCATTGTAAAAAATTCAAAAGATCAATTGTAACTTGCTTGTAATAAGTTCAATTGTAGCTTGCAATAATTTTCTTGTAAGGATTAATATCAAAATCAACTTGAATTGGAATTATCAAGTGCATTTTCAATTGAACATGACACCTATTTAAGTCATTCTAAAGTAAAATTTTGACAAGTTTAAGTATTTGAAACTCAAGTCACTTTAAAATCATGAGTTAGGGTGAATTTTCGATGGTATTTTACACCCTCAACTTCCTGTAAAAATCAAGAAAGCGAGAAGTCCAAGAGTGTAAGTTCAAGTGAATAAAGCAAGAAAATTCAAGAAAGGGTGTTCAAACAAGCGAGTTGAAATGGAGAGAGGTATTTAATTGTTGGAGTTATTGAATACTTTGATAATTAGTTTTGAACAAAACACAATCATCATTCACAAAAGTATTATTCAATCAGTGGTAACTTGTTTGAAAGTAAAGCAAGCTCAAATTGATCTTCTTCAAACTCAAATTCAGCTTCTTCAAGATGAAATTCAACAAAATAATTTTGAAAAAATAATGGTTCATAACAAACTTCCTTTTGAGGAGGAAAATGTTCATGAATATGATGAAGATGATGATTCTAAGACACTCAACGATACAGCTACAAGTGTAGAATATGATCAAATTTAGCCTTCTCTTTCCAAGCCAATCATTATGCCTTGGGAAGAAATCCAATGCAAAAAAAAAAATTAACATGGGTTAGGATATGACAAAGATGCAAAAAAATTGCACATTCTAGATTATTTAAAATAAATCAAGTTTTTCAGTGGAGGTTTTTTGTATAATGAAACATCAAACAACAATGAGGAGAAATAAAAGTGCAAACATTGCAATCACACTTGTCATGTTAAATATAATTGTTTTCATCTTCATCCTGATGGCCATTATGGAAAAAAGAATCATCCATCAGAGAAATGTCTAAAAGAAACAAACATGCAAGATTGAATATTGATTATGAATGTATTGATCCTTGGAAGTGGTCATCAACAACCAAGCGACTACAACAGTTCTACCAAATAATTCAATCTCGAGTGAAGACAACTATTATAGCAAACAATCCAAAGAAGATGGTACTATCATATGTTTGAAATTGGAAGTAAAATGGTGAAAGTATCCTACATCTTAATGGTGGGAGCTCAAAAATCAAATCCAGATGGTTAGTAATTAAAAAAAAAACCACTTGTGGTATCTCCTTTCAATTGATAAAGGGGGTAATTGATGTTGAAATGGAATATTATTGCTAGACTAAAAGTTTTGACAATGCAATGAAATTTCCAAATGGGTATCAATTTTTTTTTCCATATGGGCAAGAAAATTTTGAAATAGTTAAGGTTCAATGTTTTGTAGATGAATAATACATGGGATATAATATTAGGATGTTGGTTGAGAGTAAATTTGTGGAAATTCCTGTTCACTTTCTTGATCATTCGACCTAGAAAAGGATATATGGATCTTGTTGCATTGTATCTTGGCATTAGATTGAGTTTTAAAGCATATTCATGGATGTGTCAGAATTGCAATTTATTCAAACTACTTTTTGTGTTCTCTTCATATTGGAGTTTTCAACACCCATTTTTTCCGATTTATCGGGTAGTTCCTCATTGAGGCTTAGATCATGGGTTTTAACATGAAGACTTGAAGATGCTACCAGTTTATGTTGCATTTATAGAATTATTTCTTGAACTTATGATTAAGGGGGAAAATGTTAGCCTCTTTCTCATATACAATCATGAAATATTAATGTATTTCACATCTTGGGATATAGTTGTTATAAAAGCATGTTTCTAGATCCTATTTTGTCTCCTCCTACTTTATATCTTTGTGAGGTGTCAAGGTGAGAGAAATTGAGGTGGTTTCACAATTGTATTATATATTTGTATCATTTGTGAACACGGTGTGAGAATATATATTATGTATTGAGGCATTTTCCACCAATATATTTGTTTGTCATATTATCTTTATTTTTATATGTATTTTATCAGTGTGTATGATCATTTAATTGAATCCCAAGAACCAGTCCTGGGGTCAACCAATTATTTTTCTAAATACACACCATTCTTAATCATCTGGTCCAAATTTGAAGATCTTATTTCCTAGAGGTAAAAGACAAACTCCAATTCATGTGTTGCTACATAAGAATCCATACTAGCTATTTTAGGGGTTTGAATGTTTATTAGCATACTGAGTTAACAAATTTCAAACCCCTTGTTGAACTTTCGTAGAGATTTAAGATTATTTTTTTCACCCTAGGAATTTTTTTACGAAAAAAATGATTACCTTTACTCTCTTCCCATGTATTCTAGAAAATGTGACAGAACTCCATTCAAACATCTATGGAATCGACAAGAAAAATTATAAAATATCTTATATCACATCCCTCTAAAGGATGACAAAAAAATCTCATAAAACATCATTATGCACAATTTCCAAGTAATCAGTATAGTCCTAAACCGCTATAATATAGTCTTGTATTGTAACCTTATCAACTTTATCAAACCTAGGAAGGGTTTTAAGGTATCTTGTAGGCATATCATAAAGGATTGATGAAATTCTAAGTTCTTTGTTTCTATTTACAACCCAAGGATGAGGAAATTGAGACATATGCTCACAATTTTAGATGGTATAAAGGGATTTTTACCTATCCTAGATTTTCATGGACAATAATGAAGAAACCTTGTCCAACCAAATAGCCTGGGAGGAGACCTAAACTTTTCTACCCAATTAGGTAAGTATGGTACTTAATTTAACATACTCAACATGTAAAATATAACAGACAAATTCCTTCAAATGCGCAAGGAATGGAAAGAGAAGGTCAAGTGACAGATATAAAGTTTCCTAATATATTATTCTTCATTTTCTACCTAGCTATATATGGCATGCAATAAACCTTTATTTTCTTTTAGTAGCGGGGTTAGCTTCATAGTGAAGTTATCAATGGAATGGAGTTACCAAGTGAAATATTTCCTTTTAAAATCTTCTTGAAAAGAACTAAAATACTTGTGGCTCTAATCTTGTTCTCCAACAAGAAGAAAAACTTAATTTTTTTGGTCATTTCCGAGGAAAAAGTATTTGCAAAGATGTTTCTCAACATTGGTGGAAATTCAAATGTTGTTCCTCAATACATTCCATGTAGGGAAATATCCCAATATATATTCTAGAGATTGTAAAAATTCCCCACTTTAGGCCACAAGTTGACTCTTGGGCTAGATAACGTAGGTCTCAAATATCTTCTGAGATGGCTACCTAAAGTCACTTCAACATCAACTCAATCTGCAACTTCAATGTTAGATTTTAGTGATTTATAAAGAGATTTAAATAAATAATGATGTAGATTTAATCGAGGCAATTCAATCAACTTGCAGGCTACGACCTTTCCATCGTGTACCTTTATCCCATATTGTAGAAACATAAAACTAGTCTTATATGGAAGATTCCAAAAATCCAAAAGGAAAACATATACCTAAAATGATAACGAGGATGAAATTATTTGACACTTAAAGAACATAAATAAATATAATTTATATTTAATTAAGGTGGATATATTTAGTATGTACCAATATGAAAAAGAGTTTTGACCGTTGACTTATAAATTTTTGTGGATATTCCACTCGAAATTCTCATTACAAAAAATCTTGCATTATGCTAATTTTTTTTATTTTGCAAGTTTATGTCCTACATCTCATATTTGTTGGAACTAGATTATTACTCAAATTTATTAAAATCACTACAACATAAAAAAGAAAGAATGAGAAAATTTAAAAAAAATCCACACAAATGAACACAATATGTATCCTAGGAAACCCATAATGGGAGAAAACCTAGCTAGAATGTGGGTCATATGCTCTACTCCCTTTTCTTTAGTATGAGAATGAAAATACAAAGAAAGTGGCCACCAATATGGAGTTACCTTGTACATTGTGGTTTGGATGGTTGTTATTGAATCTTCCTTCTCCACTATTATGCTCTCAAATCCCATTCATAGATGTTATGCTATAATATGGAACATGTACAATGCTAAAAGAATGGAATCCCCTCTCCTCCTAGTGGTTAATGTTTAACATAGTTTGATAATTGTCTAGGGTTAGGGTTTTTTCGTGCTTCAACCCTTAATTAGTGTTAGGGTTTTGGAGCTTCTATAATACTCTTGGAATTTTACACACAGCTAGCCCCACACATCATTAAAGGGGTTGACATTGCATCCACTTGGTACCATGGTGGTTAATAAGCTAGATTAACTTGCGAGAGGCATGATTTTCACATATGAACTCTAATTTAGGTAATTGTAAAGGTATGCATGTTTAGGATGAAGTTGAGGGGATGGGAGTTATTCCTACAAATTTTAGACCCTGAATATTCTTGTTTGATGCCTCAAAATTGTTTTGGAAGGTTCCCGACCTAAAATTTCTAATCTGCCACTAACATTGGCCCTACAAGCCAATTATTCCTAATTTTCCATAAAAACAAAAGTACCAAAATAGATGAAATTTTATATAATGATCCATTTTATATCATACATATCCATTTACAGAGGATTTTGGTCCCCAAAGATTTTAATTAATGAGGTGAGGAAATTTTCCATCTACCTCCCCCCAAGGCTACCAATTTCCTTGCCTGGAATTCATCCTTTCAAACCAATCTGAAAAATTTCATGTTATCCTTATTAAATAGTTATGAAATTCTTCTGCAAAACTATATCATTTTCCAACTTTTCTCGAGCTTATGGTTATAAATTTTTTTATGGTAGGTAGGACCTGCTTCTCAATTTCTTAATCCAACATGGAAGGCTTTTTCACTACCTTGTAAATGTGGATATACAAGGGTAGACTAAGTTTACAGACATTATATCTCACATTATTCAATACCTCAAATCAGACATACTGCAGAGACTTGATCTTATTATGAGGATTTGTAACATTTCTTTGTTCAACTAATACCAAACTCTATCTCCCACCTTGAATGTTTTCTCAATTTTCTGCCTGATTACGTTAGACCTTATACCTTTTCAGTGATTTATTTAGTGTCTCCTATACTTTCAAATGTACTTTACTAATATTTACAAAAAAAACATCATATTTCATCAATTCTCCTGTGATTTCTTCCCTCACTCCTCCTTGTTTCCTACAAACAACATCCAAGGGTGAAGGAAACAAATACCCAAAGCAAGTTCCAAAAGTGGACTTACTATTAGAAGTGTGCCCCTATATTATAAGGGATTTCAATATAGATTATAATTTCATCTCAGGTATTAAAATGCTTCTAAACGGTAACCCCTCAAAAAATGAACTAAAGAAGTATTGACCACTTTTATTTTCCCATATTCTTGTGGATGGTAAGTTAAAAATCTCTTCAAATTAATGTCCATCTTTTCCCAAAGTTTATTCCAAAAGACATCGAGAAACATGGTATCCTTTTTTGAGATTATGCTCCTTAATATCCCAAAGTGCACCCAAACCTATTCAAAGAACATGTTTATTGTTTATTTTTCTTTTAAGATCATGTTAGAAGGTAGAAGAATGCACATATTGCTGAACTTATCAACTGCCACAAACATATGGTCTTATCCCTTCTTGGTTGTTGGCAAGACACCCACAAAATATATGGAAATTATTTCTCAAGGTCGAGTGGCTATATATAATTTATGGTATAGACATTAATTTATATTACTATACTTATTTATTCAACAAAGTATGCATCCTCTAATATATAGAGCTACATCTTCTTGCATATTTGGCCAATACACATACCAAGTTTGTAAGTTGGAAATTTTGTTCTCAACACCAAAATTTCCTACAACCTTGAAGGTGTGAGCTTCTCTAATAAGTTACAATATTTTAACTTTAGGGACATTGAAATTGTTTGGATTGTAGAGAAACATATTATGGAATTAATAGTCATCATTAATGTCACCTTGTTCCACACAAATTTGGTCGTGTAACTATTGAAACACCTCTTGAAGACCTTATCTTATTTGTATTCCTCTTTGCATGCATCATGGGTAAAATGTGCCATATACATAAAAGTTCCTAAAACTATAATATTGGATTGGGTGGCCTTCAAAGCATGGTTTCCCACTTATTACTATTTATCTTCTTATAGTTGATGACTAGATGTAATTGTTGCTAAAAACCCCATCCACTTGTAATGTCTAGTGTTATAAATATTACTGAGAGAATGCAAGTATTGCAATGGTTTTAAATTGGTGTGGATAATGTTTTATTTTCCCATTAGATGATACTTCCACTTCTTACCAACTTGAACCAAGTCATAGAGTTCCTTATCATACATAGGATAGATTATAAATCCCCCATGAAACATCTTAGAATGATAGCATATTGACTTAAATCCCTACTTCATGTCCACTTCCATAGCATATCCACTCACATCCATATTGAATTCGAAATTAAATAAGTACATGGAATAGTGCTTAACTAATATTCCATTTAATCATATTAAAAGCTTTATATTGACTCTTTCCCAACTGGAAACTCTCACTATCAGTTGTTATGCAATGGAGTGGCATAGCTACCATGTGAAAAGGATAATATGGACTTCCACAATTATTATGCATCCCCAAGGAAGCTCCTAAATTTAGTGACATTATTAGGAATTGACTAATTAATGATTTTTTTCATATTTATGGGATATATCTTGAGATCTCCTCCACTAGTCATGTACCCCAAATACATCAATGTGAAAAAACACATTTCTTGAGGTTATCTAATAACTAATGTTTTTTTGAAGTCTCTAGCACCTACATGAGATGTGAGATGCACTCTTCCCAAGTAGAGTTATAAACTAATATGCCATCCAAGCACTATATTACAAATTAATCTAAACAAGGATGTAATACATCATTCATCAATCACATAAATGTAGTTAGTGAATTACTTAAAGGTGTGTCGACCAACCATTAATACAAACATTGCCTTGTCTTGAAGGAAGTCTTCTAGGTGTCTTATTCTTTAATTATACTTGGTGGTATCCTAATTTTAAATTCATTTGGTGAAGTAATTGGCATGTTGCAACTGATGTAACAAGTCATTGATCCTACACGAAGGGTACTAATTCTTGACTATGATTTTGCTCAAATATTTATAATTGATACATATTTTCCAAGTTCCATATTTCTTGGTACTATGATGATAGGTAGCCTAGAATATGAGGTTCTTGGTTGCATTATTTCCCGCTCCAACAATTGTTGCAACCATTAATTCACTATGTCTTATTCTGGAATGGACAATATGTACAACCTTATATTTGGTAATTACAACTCCCCAAGATGATTCCTTTTATGTAAATAAATATATTATTATTAGGTTGGTGATTTGTATTATTTGGGGTTTTCTTTCCCATGTATATTCAATTATGTATTCAATAAAAGGCATGCATGTCTAAGGTTACTTGTTTAAAGGCTACAAGGCCAATGCTGTAAATTGTAATCACATACATGTTAATAAAAAATACATCATGGTTACGGACCACCCAACAAAAAGAGTATGGGTGGGAAATAATCCACAAGAGAGAAAGGAGAGAAGGTAGAACCTAACATGGATCCTAAGTTTTGTAAATAATGAAACCTTCATAAAACTACTTTAGGAATGGTGTAAAATACCCCTAAATACAATTTTTTTAAAGTAAATCAGTTACATTAGCACTCTTATATGATTATAATATTTTTAATGACATCCTTGATAACATATTGTTTATTTACTAAAAAATATTGATAAAGAAATTATGTGCTCTGAAACCCTAATATTCATAGGAGGCGATGGTTTGATTGCGCACACATGATTGTAGGCCTGAGGGGGCCCTCACCCCATCCTAGTGACGATTCTAAGGAATATATGGTAGATTCTCTATGGAAAAAACCCTGATTCAAAGAACATAATTCTCGATTCGTAAAAATCAGAAAAAAAAAAAAAAAAAAAAAAAAAAATACCCTCTATTGTGTTGCATGTTGGTTTTCACCGCAACTCCTTGAAATATGATGAGCGATATCTGGTAGGTAAGTTCATGGGAATGTGGTTGTATCCAATATCAATATACCTATAGCTTGAGAACACTTGGAAGCCTAAAATGAAGCACAAAATTTCATTGTTTACTTACAGGATGGCTTCTTCACCTTCCTCTTCGAGCTAAAGGAGGATTTGGATATCTTCTTCAGAAATGGGCCATATATCCTAGGATTTTGAGGTATTTATTTATATTCGTGGCCTTTGGAATTCAACCCAAATGAAGATGCACCAAATGTGGTTCTATTCTGGATAAAATTCCCCAGATTATCACTCTCATGCTAGAGTAATGATTGCTTGAAGGCAATCAGAAATGGGATCAAAATATACATAGTTCGAGAAAAAATAAAAGGACAATAATTTTCTTATGCTAGGATTTGTTTGGAAGTAGACCTGGAGAAAGGACTTCCACCTGAAATAAATCTGACATAAGACTGACAGACACATTTTCATATCCTTCACTATGAGCAAATTCCTTTTAAGTGCCACGTTTTCCATGAATACAGGAATTTTTCCAGACACTGCAAGAAATCATCTTATGGAAAAGAGGAAAATAAAGCTTATAAACAAGGATAACCTTGGAAAACACAAATTCCAAAGGGAGGAAAAAACAATGGTAAGGGAGCAACAAACCCTAACCCTTATGGAACAAATCCAAACATCTCATCTTCAATGGAAAACCAATATGAGGTTCTCACAAATAATAAAGTAGAAGCCTCAGATCAAGTACTTGTGAATGTATAAGAGGTAATAACTCCATTGTAGATGGAGGAACCAACAGAAAATTTAGTGAAATCTCAAAAGGGGACAAAGGACTGTAATCCCAAATTGAATGTTAAGGAGATCTTGGCCACCCATGAGCAAATTTTAGTCCAAAATCGTTCCCTTGGTTCTTATCCTAAGCCTCAAATAGATAGTCCACATTCCCAACACAGGGATGGTAGCCTAGAAGGCGATAAAATATTGGCAAGGAGTGTTATTAAAAAAAGGGTATCAGAAGGAGACTCTACAAGTCATAAATCAAAAATACATAGTAGAAAGGGATGTAAATCAAATAGAGAATACAAAGAAAATGAAGCAGAACACATCAATCTTGGAACTCAAACTCATATCACAAAGATTCTTAAGAAAAAATTGAATGGAGATAAAGGAAGTGGGAAATCGAGTTGCATTCCTCAGGCTCCAAAATCTTGATGAAGTTGCTCTCTTGGAATATAAGTGGTATGGGACACCCTGTAAAATCCCAAGAAATAAATTATTTGGTCAAGAAGGAGAATCCTTGTATTTTTCTACTGCGGGAAACAAATATAGGTGAAAATGAGTTAACACGTATATCTCCTCAAATATGGAAAGATGGGACTGGAATGGTGCAGGGATCGGCGAGAGCCTTATGCAGACTAGTTTCGTTCTGGCTCTCTTCACAATTTTCTTTACTCTCCTGCATTAACTCCCATTTTTTGATAGCATTTTTGCTAGAAAATACCAATTCAAAATAAGAAAAAATATTTGATTAATGTATATGCACCAACCCTTTATGGTGATAAATCTGATTTCTGGGATTTTCTCATCAATTTGAAGGAGGATGTTTGGAATATTTATTGTATCATTGGAGTGGATTTTAACACCATTATCTCCACCAAAGAAAAAAAGGAGGATCTATGATTAGAGATCCATTCCAGCAAAAAATGGAAGATTTCGTGAAAAGTCTGGATCTAATTGACGTCATTCCCAAAAGAGTCCATTTCACCTTGAAAAATCAGAGGAGCGAGATTGAGTATATTACAAATCACTTGGACCGTCTTCTCTTAAATGGTACATTAGAGAAATTTTGAGGTCTAAAATGGGCCTCAAAACAAAAATGTACAACAAATATCAAATTTATAAGAACCAATATGATTCAATATGATGATGTCAACCATGGGGGATGATTAACCATTTTTGGAGTAAAAAGGTAAAAAGATAAAATAAATAAATTAATTTTAAAAACTAATTTTTCAACTTCTATTTTAACTTATCTTCCTATGATTTTACTCAAATTTTGAATGAGATCACTTTTTGTATGTGGAATTTAATTTTGCATCCAAGGAGTACACATGTTGCATACTTTCAATGGAATCTACTACACGAAAAATGTCAAATATATGAAAAATGTTATTGCAATCACATTTTTCATGTATTTCACATGTTTTGTGTAGTATGGCCCATCGAAACTATGCAACAGGAGTACTCCTTTGATGAAAAAATAAATTCCACATCCAACAAGTTCTCCTGATTGATATTTGAGTAAAATCGTAGGGAGATAAGGTTAAAATACGAGTTGAAAAAGTAGTTTTTTCTTTTTCCCTTCCAAAATTTGATGAGGTAACCTAATATTAATTTACTATTTCCAAAATTATTTTATAATATTCCTTAGGAGGCCCATTTTAGACCTCAATATTTATTTAATGGTTGGTTTCTCAACGGATTTGACAATATCTCTACAATCTTTCCTTATGTATTTTCAGATCATCGTCTTATCAGTTTGGAGATAGAACCCCTAGAAGATTTAGGTCCTCTTGAGTTTCGTTATAACCTTCTGTGGCTTTAGGAGGATAGGGTGGTTGATCTGTTTTTTCAATCCTGGTCTACCAAGGTTCAAGGTTCTCCGTCATTTGTCTGGGAATCAAATCTTAGATTGGTTAAAAAATATCTGTGGGTATGGGCCAAGTCTCATTATAAACCTATATTAGAAGCACGTCAATATCTCATTCATGATTAGGAAACCCTTCAACATTTGATGGAATCTTTCCCAATTGAACCATGGCATCTCGTGAGAGAGAAGGAACTTACAAAGCATATCCATCATTTAGGTCAGCGAGAGGAGGAATATTGGCGTTTAAAGTCATGTAGTACCTGGCTACGATTGGGAAATACATTAGAGAAATTTTGAGGTCTAAAATGGGCCTCCTAATGAATATTATAAAATAATAGAGGAAATAATAAAATAAGATTAGATTACATCATCAAATTTTAGAGGGAAAAAATAAAACTACTTTTTAAAAATCATATTTTCAACTTATCTCCTTACGATTTTAGTAAAATTTCGAGTGAGAGCACAATTTGGATGCATAATTAAATTCCTCATCCAAGGAGTACCCATGTTGCATACATTGGATGGACCCTACTACAAGAAAAATGATAAATACATAAAAAATGTGATTGCAATCACATTTGCATGTATTTATCATTTTCCATGTAGCAAGCTCCATTGAAAGTATGCAATATGGGCACTCCTTGGATGAGGAATTGAATTCTTCATCCAATAAGTGCTCCCGCTAGAAATTTGAGTAAAATTGTAGGGAGATAAGTTGAAAATATGAGTTGAAAAAGTAGTTTTTTTTTTTTTTTTTAAATATTTTTACGTTTTTAATCCAAAAATGGTTAATCATCCCCCATGGTTGACATCATCGTCTTGAATCCTATTGGTTCTTGAAAGTTGATTTTTGTTGTACATTTTTGTTTTGAGGCCCATTTTTAACCTCAAAATTTATCTAATGAAAACACTTCCTTTTTCCATAAACAAACTAGAGCTTAGCAGATGAGGAAACGAACCAAGGAAATTACACTTGAAGGTAAATAAAAAATTTCATCCTTTCTTGAAAGTGAAAATGAATTCTTTCTGCATTTCGAGAATCTTTACACAAAATCGAATATTCTTGACTGAGTGCATTTGGATCAGATTATTTTTGGTCTTCCTCATCAATTGTAATATTTTTATAACCTTTTATTATGCAAATAAATTGATGAAGAAGAAGTGATAGAATCAATATGGTCTCTCAACCCTAATAAGGCCCCAGGCCTAAACAAATTTTCCATCAGTTTCTTCAGGTCATTTTGGTGACTCATAAAATATTTTTTAAGAATGCTAAATTCCTCTCGGGTAAAAGAAAAATTTGGGGGGTAACACTAACTCCTCCTTTTTGGCTTTGATTCATAAGGAGGAAAATATGGTTTCTTTAGTGTGCTTTATACCTATCTCTTTTTGCAATTCAACCTACAAAATCCTCACCAAGGTGATTGCTAATATAATAAAGAAGGTTCTTCCAAATCTAATTTCAGAGAAACAAGGGGGATTTATGCAAAACAAGAATATCCTAAATAACATCATCCAGGTGCAAAAGGCAGTTCATTTTAGTATAACAAATTACGGTTCAATCATGGTTATAAAGTTTGATATGGCCAATGCTTTCGACAGAGTAAGTCATTCCTTTTAATTTCCCATTATGGGAAAAAAAAATTATCCTATTTTATTTAGTGGATTAAGGCTTGTATTAGATCACCATGAATTTCCCTATTAATAAATAGGCATCTAACTCCATTTTTTGCAATGTCCCATGGCCACTAACAAGGTTGTCCTATGTCGCCCCTTCTATATATACTAGTGGCCAAAATCTTAAGTCGTAATCTGGAATTGGCCATGATGGTTCCTTACCAAACATTAGAATAGCCCGTAACATTAAAGATATTAACCATTTACAATTCACAGATGGCACCCTTCTTATGGGCGATGCATCTAATATAATAGCCATCGCTTCAAAAAGATATTAGACCAGTATTTGGGTCTTTCAGGTGGTCTCGTCAACAAAAGGAAAAGTCAAAGAATAGGATGGAATTACACTGAGTCAACTCTTAGGATATTTACACCATGATTATAGTTTCTAATGGATCTAGATAAAAAATATTTTAAGTACCTTCACATTCCCATTTCAATTAGAGCCACATTCTCAGATGATTGGGTTGAAATCCTTTAGAAGTTCAAAATTAAAATTACTTCTTGGGGTTCAAAATGGCTTAACTTATAGGGAGAACAACGATTATCAAGTAATCTCTCTCATATCTCCATGTTTATCTATGTTTAGGGCTATTATCTCCCAAAGGAATTTTAAATGAGCTCATTTCAATGATCAAAAATTGTTTCTAGCAATGCGACAAGCAGAATGAATGAAAGTATCATCTCATACATTGGAATATTGTGCGCCTTCAAAATTTCTATGGGGGGTTGAAAAAATTAAAGACCCATTCTTTATGAATTTGGTCCTCGGGGAAAAATATTCTAGAGATTAGTCTCTAACTCCAAAGAGTGGTGGAATTTTGCATTCCTCAAAAAATATTTCTGTAAGGATTAGGCATTAAGGCTGGAGAAGGTCGAATAGTCAGTAAATGGATCCAAAATTTGGAAACTTTGTTAGCGTGAGGCATTCCTCATCTCTAAAAATATAAGTCGGTGCCCAGGGAATAAATCTTGTCTTAAAATTTGGATGATAACCCAATAACAGGAGTACCTTTGGGAGATTGAGAAGAGTAGAAATAATTTTCCAATTTGATGAGGACTTATGGATATGAGAATCTTAGAGACCTATACGTGTGGGATGAGAGAGGAAATTGGTCTGGTTAGGTTTGCCTAAATCTCACTATGGAATTAATTCAACCCTAGAATCATCTACTTCAGCTTCTAAAAGGAAAATTCCCTATCTCCAAAGCCTTGAGGGACCAGAGAATATGGACCGTCATCCCTCACCTTCGATATTCAATTAAAAAAGGATATGGATTTCTTCTCTCCTGTTTGCAACACCCCAATAAGAGAAAGGTTTGGAAGAAGGTATGGAACCTAGATTGTATCCTGAAATTAAATATTTGTTGTTGGACCCTAGTTCATCAAAATATTCTTACCTTATAAAATATTCAAAATAGAATATACATGTCCTTCATAATGTGTTTTATGTAAATTGGAAGAAGAATATATTTTCCACCTCTTATATCAATGTCCATATGCTTTTGAGGTATGGAGGCTAGCCTTCTCCCCCATTTTTATCATTGATAATATCACAAGATCACTTGAGGATATGTTTGAACATTGGGGAAATTTGATTCCAAATCCTTTGTCACAATCTTTCTTGGTAAATATATGTTGGATTTCACTTCTAAAATATTTATGCTGGGATATTTCGCTTGCTCGCAACAATGAAATCTTCAAGGAGAAAATGTTGGAAGATAGTATATCAGCAACTAAATATACTACTATCCTATTAGAGTATATATCCTTTAGGGGTTTCAAATCCGCAAATCTCGAAGATCTCCCTTCAGAAGTTAAAGAACGATTCTCCATCCCAAAGTTTAAATCTCTCAATTAGAACATTATCTACAAGCTTGTTGCCACGTAATCTTTTTTTTTTATAATAAAAACACCTGAGTTGTTCCATTAGTGGATGAGGAATATGGGTCTTTATTCATTGTATTTTGATGGTGCAACGAAAGGAAATCTGGGGGTGGCAGGAGTGGGAGGGTCGATTCTCATCCCCGGTAAAAAAATTGAAGAAACCTTTGCTTGGAGGCTTGGGAATGAAACAAATAATCAGGCAGAGTATTGGGCCTTATGGAAAGGACTGGAAATAACATGAAATAAAACCATAGCTAATATGTGTTTTTTTAGGGATTCCATGTTGGTTATCCAACATCTATGAAAAGCCTCATCCTCTTAAGATTATTTTGATTTCTCCATTCAACAGAGGATTCATATTTCCTATTGTGCTTTGAACATATCAGATTTTTCTATGTGTTGAGGCCTCTCAATAAGCAGGTTGACTCACTGGCCAGTCGTGGAACATTATCAGATCAAGGTATTTTAGATTTAAGGGGTGGTGGTTCTACATTTTCCCCAATCCCATGATGTTCTCAATCTACTACAATGTGTACCCATTGTACATCATAGTTGTAAAATGGGAAATGATAAATTCTAGCCAACATCTCTAGAATCGGTCTACCATGGGATATAAATTTCGAAGCCTTGCAAGGAACAGGAAACTAGTTTGGTTATCAAATACTTCCTCTTTCTCGTTGCAGTCCAGTACCATGGATCCAGAGTAGGGTCAGTCCTCTGTCACCCAAGAATTTTTTCCATTTCATTTAGAAAATTCATTAGAGGAAATTTTAGCCTAAAATTGGTCTCCTAAGAAAAATAATAAAATTAGAGTTATGAATTTTGGAGGGAAAACAAAAAAATTACTTTTTTAATCGTATTTTCGGCTTATCTCCTTATAGGTTTACTCAAAATTCAACTTTATACATTCATTATATGCATAATTAAATTCCACATCCAACAAGTACCCATTATGCATACTTTTTAGAGTACCCACATTGATAAAAATTGCAGATACATTAAAAAACATGTTAAAACAAACTTTTTTAATGTATGTGCAATTTTTATCAAGGTGGGCCTTCTCAAAAGTATGTATAATGGGTACTCATTGGATGTGGAATTTAATTCTACATCTAATGAGTGTATAAAATTGAAATTTTAGTAAACCTACAAGGAGATAAGCCGAAAATACAATTATAAAATAGTTTTTCTTCTTTTCCCTCCAAAATATTTACATGTACCTCTTTTTAAATTTAAATCATTTTGATTGGTTTACATATTATAACATGTAAATTGCATGAAAATTTCATGGGCACTTTTAGGTTGAAATTTCCTCTAATGTGCAACTCACTTAGGAGAGCTTGATGTAGGCCATGCACCAAAAGGAAGTTGTTGTCGAGCACGCAAGGCAGGGCCACGAGACACTAATGAGAAAGAAATATGAATTTTTGGTTAAACAATTCGAGCAAGTTAAAAAGGAGCTCAAGTTTGAAATCTAGAGTTTGTTGGAGTGTGTGGCATTCCTAGAGAGTCAAGAAGCTGGTGGTATCCTTCTCTACGATTTTGTTGTTAGATACGAGAGTAAGCCAAAGCTGAAGCATCCAAGACAAAGTGACTATGGACCACAGGCATAGGAGGCGCCATGTTATGATGATGGGTATTTTTCTATAATTTTTTCTTATGTTCTGTTCTTTTAATTTTTTATTATGGGATTCTTGTTGGGTATATAGCCAACACATATGTGGCATATGTATAGTGCATAATTTGTTGGGTAGTTGTAGGAATTTTGCAATGCTGAAAAGATCTGAGTTTTTGAACATTGAATATGTAAAGTAACCTAACCATGTCTCCAGTCTTTTGAATTAATACAAAGCTCCCCCTTCCATTAAAAAAAAACATAACTCAACATAACTCTTTTATTCTATATCTCGAAGTAAAATTATTCAAGTTTTGAATTTCACTATGGTTTTAAAACTTACATAATGGTTCTCTTGCTAATATTGACCCCAACCTCTGACCATGGAAACATTACAATACAAGACAAAAATTACCATCGTATTAATTTTTCTTAGCCGCACTATATCATCACATAGAATTAGTCTTTGTTTTATATGTTTCAAATGTTACTTCTTCACAATTAGGGTTACTCTGTGAGTTTAAAGACTACTCTTGTTTGTTTTTTTAACCATCACTCTTTCATTTGGACTGGGTTCCAAAAGGCTCTGTAAGCTCTAAATATCGTCTTTAGTCCAAGGTTAATCGCATGGTATTTGCATTGCATAAAGCATAGATTTGTTTTAGGTATTATTGTGTTCAAGTGTTTACAAATTCTTAACCTATGCACCCAAAAAACATTCTCTCTCAACCATTCAAGGTTTTCATTACTAGGTAAGTTTTCTCTTCATTGATATATTACTATATGCTAGAATATTAATTCAATTTTCATTTGTAGTTATTTCAATTATAAAACATTGCTATTTAATTATGTATCCAAATTTCTTTATATCATTTTGGCCTACAGGAAATTCGTCTAGTTTTCAACTGATAATTGGTTGTGAAGTTGTGTGATTTTTCCAATTTTTTTATTTTGGTCATGTGCTAGTGGTCCATAATGGCTCAACGAGTTCAATACCTTGATTTTACTGTAATTATTAAAACCCTATATTATGTTTCTCATGGAAAATTAAGTATGTTCAAGACTTCATGATTTTCAAAACCACAACATTAATTTTTTTTCTATAGTTCGTGTAGTTACAATTACGTTCCTCATTTTAAAGAGTTTTCATTTCGTATGGTTGGTGGTTTGGTATTATATATTTAAATATTCAGATTTAAATTCTTTTAATTACTGAATCCTTTTGTGTTATTTTTGGGTTGGTTTTTCTCCATGGTTATGGTTTCGTTAATAGAAACCCTAAATTAATATAGAATATCAGAGAGATTTTAGAAGGGTTTATAGTGTAAACCCTACCTCAATATTTGCTTCCAAGGTTTATTCTCACAAATGTCTATTTGCATACCAAGTTATATATTGGAAATGTAATTTTATGAATCACTTCTTTGTAGGGTTACATTTTTTTTAAGTTTTACTTGTTGTAAACAAGGCCGAATTTCCTCTCTACACATTACTTTTCTTATTTTTTTTTTTTTTTTAACAACTCTGTTGTCACCTTGTATATAGTGTCTTCACAAACAATTATTCTTTGTATTTTAAACATATGCATGTATATATTCTTCTTTTATTAAAATTAAATTATTTATTGTGTTTGTACTGACTTGTTTATACATTTGCAATTATTTCTGAAAGATGTGCAGTCTGAGACCCTCTCAAGATCATTATGAGTTAATCCTCTAATGTTTCATATTTTATACAAGTATTGTTTTTCATTCATACCATGGTCATGTTCATTTGTTAAATCACTGACTCCATGTGTGTTTCTCTCTAGGGGTAATCCTCCTTCATACCAAATGGGTTTCTTTTTTCCTTTGATGTTTCTAGTATTTAGGATTACTTCTATAGCTTTGAGGAAATTAGAATACCTTTTCCAGGTTAGATGATCCAAACCTTTGGTTTCTTCTTATACCTAGACGTGAATGTTGTGTTCAAAGTCAAAATTCCATAATTTTTTATTCTAAAATATTTAATGATTAATTTTTTTTTTTTATGTATTCTTAATATTTATTTCTTCCTAAATGAAAGTAACTTATGAAAGGCTCAAGGCCTCCCATGTAATAAAAAAATTTGTAACACATTGGTTCTATATGTTTTGATACTCATGAGTCTCTTTTATTGCAACATATTTTGAGGCCGTATACGACCTTTACAGTGTTATCTACATAATGGCTTTAAGTCATTGTACTCTATTGCAATTTTGAACTAAATATATATTTGCAAATAAAAAGTTTTTCCTTTAATCATGTCTATGTCATCTTTTTAAATCCTAATATATCTTGACTTTATTTTTTTTCTCAATATAAGTTTGTTATTGTTTTAATCTTGTTGTGGATACTATCAAAGAACACATATCTATGAATTATTGTTTACGGTTATATTTTTCTAGAATTTGAATATGATCTCTTTGAAAAAAATTGTACATCAATAAGTATTTTTCTAGTATATCTTTTTCCTATACATGTTTCTGATTTTTTTTAGTATTAGTTTCTTTTAAAGAAACATGTAGTTTCTATTGATTGAACTAGAATGGGCTAATACCCTTACATTCAAATATTGGTCTTATTTGACAGCATGCCAAAATTTTTCAAAAAACATGACAACATTTATTTTATAGAGCCTTCTAAAGACTCCATTGTATTCAGAAAATTTTCAAAACATTCAAACAAGACAAATTTAACTAACCGCTAACTTCCTTTTCAGAGTTGTAACAACCTTGGTGAAAATTCCATGTAATGAAAGTTAATAAAGGAAAAATAATAACCAAGGTCATGGGATACGTATTCCAAGATTAATTTTGGGAAAAACATCCTAGTGCAGGTGTTCTTACGGTTTATTATAGCTTTGGAAAGGAAAGTGGCATTTATTGGCATTTATTTATGAAAATAATGGAAAATAGGAGAAAAGGGAGATGAAAGGTTAGAGGTTGCATGTGAGGAGAAAAATGAAGGAAAATAATGGAAAATGAAGAAAATATAGGCCTCATTAATAAAAAGGCTTCTGAGGATCAGTTCATGGCTTTTGTTCAGTGCAGTTTTAGACCTCTCATTATTCTCTCTCTCTCATACTCTTGGATACTTATATTTTTCTTGGAACACTCTTGGAGAGTGTGGCATACTTGGATATTTGGAGAAATAATGCAATGGAATAGCATGAAAGTGCAAGAGAACATCGTGATCAATATCCATAAAGGGTTTTGATTGCAGGTACTAAGTTGCATGCATGTTTTTCTCACTAGTTTTGGCATGCATGTTGTATGAATGTAGTTTATTAGTCATGATATTTCATAGGCATGGAGGATTTCCTAGACTGTAGTGGATTTGCCAAGCCTTGCCATTTCCTAGATAGTCATGGTGTTGTGGGTTCATTTCATTATTTGTTTTTATGGTGGGTTCTCATGTGCCTTTAGATGTGGGTTGAGTTTCTAGTTCCTGGAGCCTTGGTTGGACAAATGCTCTAGAGCCCGACAGATATTTATGGGTTGAGTTACTAGCCCTGGAGCCTTGGTTGGACAAATGCTCTGGAGCTCGAAAACATCTAATGTTGAGTTACTAGTCCTGGAGCCTTGGTTGGAACAAACACTTTGTAGCTCTGGACATCTTAGGTAGAGACTAATCTGGTGATGGTTGTGATGTCTAGCCGTGAGGTGGAATCATTGGTTGAAGGTTGAGGTGGTTTGGCCTCTAGAAGCCCTGGTTTGGTGTTGATGAATTTGGTTTATGAGATCCCAAATTCACGCTTTGAATATGGCACGAGGGTGACTAGATGAAGAGAGATTTGGCTTAGTCATGTCTATGGTCGGGTGGAATTTGGAAGTCCCAAACTTGGTTGAATTTTTCCTATGGAAATAAGAGCTCCTTTACTCTTGTATTGATGGGTAAATATGTTTGTTATTTTTTGGCTTATATGGTTGTTATGTGCTTATCATTTCTGTTGCTTATATGTTGGTTATGAGTGAGTTTTATGATGGTGATGATGTATGGATCTCATCATGTTTTGATTCGTAATTGAATGAAAAATGTATCTATGCCGACAATAATTCAGTTAATGTGATGTAGCAACAATGTTTCTTAACGATTCTCAGATAAGTATGAGACCCCTATGCTCAGATATGTTATTTAAACTTGTAGGTTACATAATTGTGATATTTTTGACGAAATTTCTGTCATGGCTGGTAGGGGTACAATCAAGTCCTTTTTTAAATGATTGCTTGTGCACCAATGTTTCACTGTTATATTTCATTTTTGAACTTGTCATTGAGTTCTAGGCAGAGACCTAGGCTCTGGGCCTAAAAAAGTGGCTCAAATATCAGGGACGCCAGCAAAGGTCTATGGGAAAAAGTCCATGGATGCACGCATGCGTATTTTGTGTGAGATTCCAAAGCCTCCCAGACGCACCCATGCATATACTATGGGAGAGTCGGTGGGTCAAGTAGACTAAAATGTTAGTGGGAGCTAGGGGCTAGATGCTTGAGTGGTTGGGTTGGCTCCTGGGATTTTTGTTTCTGATGTGGAAGGTATGTTTGATGTGTTTCCATCAGTTACACTTCCTTAAGGTAATCTAGGAGGCTTAATCATATCATAGTAACTCTTTGTCACATGTTTACCCCGATTGGTTTGTTACAGGGGTAGATGTGGGAGGAGGGTGTTACAGAGTAGTATCATAGAAGGTTGCACTCTCTTTGGCCCATATATGATACCACATAGTGGTATCAAAGCATGGGTCACCCCTTGGACTGGATGGGAGGTTTGTGTTGGTCATGCATTCAAGTCGGTTTCACGTGTGTTAGTCATCCTTATGGGTTATATGCTTGTTGTATATGCATGGTGTCAGTGATGATTGTGGTGATGTCACCATGTGGAAGAGAATGTTTTTGTTGTGGAATGTGTCATCATGGGTGTATGACTGGTTACACGTTGTTACATGTATTTTCTGTGTATTCTTGGTCACATGTTGTTACATGTATTTTCCATGTATGCTTGGTCACATGTTGTTACATTTTGTCACAAGTATTCTTTGTTTATGCTTGTGTGTTGTTTGTGTGTACGCTTGTGTATTTTCCGTGTTTATGTTTGTGTATTTTCCATTTTTATGCTTGTGTATGATATGTGTACATTGGTATGGTGGATGTTGTCATGAATGGGGTCATGGTATGGGTAGTGATATGGCCATGCATTGATGACTGGACTCTAGCAATAATGACGTTTATGTGTTGATACACCTATGAGTTATATGACTATATCATTATATGATTATATGTATACAGGCATTACGTTGATTGGTTGATCTTGCAGATGAGATATCCTCCCTGAATTATGCTAAGGTATGTTGGTTTATTGTGATTTGGTTTAGCTGACATAGTATGCCTTAAAGGAAAGAAATCAAATATGAATAGCAATATGGTAGACTACGAATATTCCCCCTATGAATTAGATGAGAAACATGGTGTTGGGAACTCTTCTAACTTGGAAGAGACATTGAGAAGTTTAAAGGAAGAAATAAGGAGTTGCAAGGCAGATAATAGTAGACTCATACAGGCACATGAAAAGGAAGCAGAGGTTAATGCAGTAATCCTTCAAAGTTTGTCAGATTTATAGAAATAGGGACCACTTTGGATCAGCTATGGAAAGGAGGATGGGACTAATGGGGCATATGTCAATAGGTCTCCTAGTGGTCACAGTTCAGATAGATAGGATGAGATCAAAGATGGTAGGTTCTTGGACGCTCCGAATAGGAGAGGTGACAGACACAGGTATCATTCTCGTTATGGTTTTGACAGGCATCATGATTGTCATCATTGTCATCCTTACAGGAGGAGTGACAGGGGGTATTTTGCAGATAAGTTTAAGAAATCAAAAACACCTACATTTGACAGAGAGATGAAAAAACCATAGGATTCAAAGGCATGGTTGTTGGGTATGAATAAGTTCTTTAGGTTTCATGATTACTCAGAAAACATGAAACTCATAATAACTACATTCAGCCTCAGAGGTAAAGTAGATATTTGGTGGGAAGATATGAAGAACATCAGAGATATTTATGAGGAGGAATTGACTTGGACTGATTATGAGAGGCTATTCCGAAAGAAGTATCTATCAGAGAGATATTATGATGACAGGGAAAAATAATTTTATGAGCTAAAGATGGGTTCCATGATAGATGATGAGTATACTAGCAAGTTTTTTGAGTTACCGAGATATGTGCCTTACCTCAAGGAGGAAAATGCCAAGATTCAGAGGTTCATCAGTGGGTTGCTGATAGCATTCAAAGAAAGGATTGAGTTTGATGAGCCTAGATCATTGGAGGAGGTTATTAGGAAACTAAAGCATTTTTATGAGAAAATAAAGCGCAAATCTGAGACTAAGTTGGACTAGAAAGGTAACAAAGGAAAATGGGACAAGAAGCAAGAAATACCTTAGGATAGAGGTAATAAAGAGAATGTTGCACCACCCAAGAATTTCAATACATCTGTTAGAGGATAGGGATTTCAGTCTAGGAAGAAGAATAAGAGTGAGAATAGGGAGCACATGCGGTGTTGGACTTGTGGAGGAGATCATCATACGAGAGATTGTCCACAGCATCAGGGTGGTAGACCGCAGATCCACAATGTGCAAGATGTACAGACAGTGGGAGATGTATAACATAGTATTACCAGGATCTATGCAGCACTGGATAACAAGCAGGTAGATCACCAACCGTCTATTATCCAGATGGACGGTAAGCTTTGTGATCAAGTTATTTCTATTTTGAATGACCCTAGATCTAATTATAGTTATGTTATTCCTGACTTCGTGGTTCCTAGGGATTTTTTATAGTAAATAAAAAAGCATGTTGTTGGCTTGAGGGGTCACGACCCAGGTTGAGATTTTATCGTGCAACCAACAAACCCTCAAACTACTGGCCTTTTGACAATGACTTGCTTGCATAGATCAAAGTCTCACCCGACGCAGTATGGGGGGTGTTGGAACCAAGTTTCTGCACCTTGAGGAAGAAAATAATGAAGTGGCCCTAAGTAGATTGATTGCAGACTTATATCAATCATTAATAGATGCATGCAGTACTTAACAGAATAAGACAGAATCACAGATTGCTTCAGCGCAGATAAAGCATAACATAACCATATCTAGATCTAACCAATGTGTAATAACTTAAGCAAGTTTATCAACCATCAATATGCATAGATAACCCTAACATATAACCTCGTGCAATGATGAATAAGCAACACTGAAACAATATGATCTTAATAGAAAGAAACAATAGATAGATAAATAAGATCAATAACACAACAGGTTCGCCAAATATGTCCTTTATATTAGCTTCAGATCCTTTAAATACATCAGAATTTCCCCTTACACATAAGCCTTCTACACACATAGCCAATGGAGTCCACACACAGCCAGGACTAGGTCTCTGTGCACACAGCCAACAGGAGCCTTTCTACCCAACCCAGACAAACCCTTACAAAGTATAGACGCATAAAATAGTCAGATCATAATCAATTTCTACTTTCTTGAGTTACTTTACTTAGAATTTAACTATCTATTTATATTCTTCTACCACACAAATAATATGGTCTCAAACCATGGTTTGAGGCCCACAGTTTACCCTTAAACCCATTTACATCAAAAATAGGCACTTTGGCCCACCTGTTGTGCTAATCAACAACCCCCATTATTTTAGCAATAGTTACCTTAGAAAATAATGGGGACCCTTTTAAATTTTTAGAGTTAAAAAAAATAAAACCCTTAGAGTAATTCATTAGATAGAAATAGGGATAAAAACCTTAAAATTGGGCCTTGAAAGCACTTAAGCGGAGAAAGGTTGCATCATAGAAATTGAAAAATCACAATGAAGAGTATAAATCCTAAAAGGTCACATGAAACATATGGTGATCCGATGTGTATAAGAAAAAATGCTTTTATAAAGGAAAAAGCCATATTTTCAAGAAAATTCTATAAGGAAATCATGTGGGACCAACTTCCACCACGTAAGCCATCACATATCGCATTTCGCAAACCCTGCCCCGACGGTCTTATTGTCACCTCTCATATTTCCTCGATGTGATATAATCATCGCATCATTCTTCTTCCCTCGACCATGTTCACCGATGCGATATAGTCCATCGCACATCGCACATCGCACTCTTGTCAAATTAAACATTTCACTCTCCATTTATTTTCGCGGATATTTCAATTGCGATATTGCAATTGGCAAAAAGTTAAACTGATTAGTATTAAATGAAGATTTTTACATGAGCAATGTTGAAACACGAAATATCTGGTTTTAATATGGAAATTATTATATGGGTACAACAACCCATATCAACCATTAATTTCATAAATTAATGGTCTTGTCACCCTTACCTCTGCAATCATTCTACTGTAAGAAGCATTCAATTCATATCTTATCAGCGTGTGAAGTCTTATCCCTTTAAACGTTTCTATTTTCTATGGTACTTGTGCATTTGTAAAACGAAAAGTTCCCTCTTTCATCTTATCCTTCCTCATTATTTTTAGGCGAACTTGAATAAGCAAAACTCCCCGAATATGTCTAAAGCTCTTAAGAAATCTAAGAAGCATATGGCCCATGTAAACCCTGCACCCGCTACAACTGAGAGAAAAGAAATGTTGCCATTGTTTACAAATACTACATGTGGACCAGAAAGTGGATCCTCCTCGTGGGAATCCATGTACAAGATGATCGAAGATGAAAAACCTCAAAAAGTTCAAAGAAAAGCAATTGTTGATGCTCCCAATTCCTTTGAAGCTACAATTGAATAAGTAGCTAATTCTTTCTTACATCAAATTTCTACCTGACCTAAAATATTACCATACATTGATATGGTAAGATGGATTATTGATAATCACAATATCAGGGATAGGACATTTCTTACCAGCAGAGGAACAATGATTTGTTCCTTCAAATCCGAAGACCTGAAGCTGATGTACCATATCCCAGACCCCGAAAAGGTCTTTGATAAAGAATTCCTTGCAAATTTCGTGGAAGAAAACGAGCTCAAAGCGAAGCCAATCAAGCAATGGAGAAGCAATCCCAACAATCACAATAATTACAAAAAGGTATGTGCTATACTGAATCCCTTGCAAGCCCCTATTGTTATGTCTCTATGATGATGTCTAGGTTTTTTTTGTCAGCCTGACACTACTCAATTTTCAGTAGAACAGGTCCCTCTAATGGAAGCAGTTATAGATTCCTATGTTATGGATTAGGGAAATATTATATCTAATAACATTTCCACTCATATTTTAGAATATAGAAAAAATATCTCCATTTCTTCCAAAATTAGTCCCCCATTCTATATAAGTGCTTATATCATAGATGTTGTGTTTTTTACCTGAGATTTTCCATCCATGGGCTGGAAATGGACTACCCAATACCCTATACCTATTCATATATTTCATAGCATGTTGTGGGAATATAAGTATGAGAACCATTTTTACGAAATTTTCCATGGATTCATTCTCTCGTTGTTTCAAGTTGTTTTTAATGAGAAAGCCCCCAAACTGTCAAAAGAGGCCCAAGCTAATTTTTCCTCTATACGAAAATTTTTTGGTGAAGAGTTTTTCACCTATGTTCAAGTATTTGGGAGCTTAGCTCGACCACACATTTATCCCCTATATGTTCCTAACAAGCTTCTCGCAATATAAGTTGCATATCAGATTGTTAGAAACGGCCTAACCAGGTTTTTAAAAGAGGCCAAGAAAGCATCATGGCCTTCTTTTCCAATTAATTGTGGTGTTTATGGTCTGGATAATTACAATCAAGTTGTTGTAGAGATTGGTCAGATTGAATGCTTGAATTTATTCACAATTCCAAACAAGCAGTATGATCCAATTAAAGTCTCCAATAATTTCATGATGCATCCAAAGGCTGCAAAAACCCACAAATACTTCTAGGATTTAAATATGCATGCCCACATGCATATAATCCAAAAATCTGGTACGGAAGCTTCTTTGGAATTTAATCTTCAAAAGAAGATATCCTCACTTTTAACCCATGGTTATAAACCCAATAGTGATAATTTCATATGCAGAAGCTTTTATATCAATTTTTAAACAAACCATAATAAAAACCTATTCACTTTTTTTCCAACTATTCCAATCGACCTTGGATAAATATACCAAAGTATCAACATGTATTAACATTGGCCCACATCTTTCAACTATCACACTTTTAACTTTGGCTAAAACCCCAAAGCAAGTCTTCGGGCCCACAGCATACCAATCCACTTATTCCGTCAATTATATTATATAACTTGCACTTAATAAATTTCTTACCTTGGTTATAATATCAATTGTCGTCATAACATTATGTCCGGGTCCCACAACATTTCCAACTCACCTTTCCACTTTGTTTAATCGATCTATCTGCTTCCTTCATCTAACGGTAGTCGCACACTTAAATCTGATCATGCGTAATCCAACGGATTTCACGTTTAAATAAGCTTCGACAGTTAACGGCTCCAAGGCACGCGAAATAAGTGGTTTTAAACCACCACGTGTCAGCCCACAACCATTATCGCGTTAATTCAGGGAATTACCGCTTACCAGGTCTCACCCACGTGAAAACCATTTATTGTTTTGCAAAACCATCTTCGCGTTCATTTATAATTCTGTCTTTGTACAACTTCCCCTTTTGAGTGATATATGCTCAATTCACCATCCCTTTCTAGAAATTTCTCATCGTAAATCTCAGGGTTAAGATTTATCCCAATATCGTATGTCCACCACTTGTGGACTGTAATACTATGCAACACTTCTGTCTGGGCGAATTGCACATTTGAAGTTTCACATTGCAACCCAGATTATTGTTCCGTGATTTTTAATCATCACAGATCAAAATGTTCTGCAATCTCCATCTCTACTTTCATTTGACTCTAGTTTTGAACGAAACTATGGTTCCAACCAATCTTCAAACCCCCAGATCTCACTGCACTGTGTATACACAAAAAAAAGTGTAATTTCTCCTTGAAATGATTTATACGATGTCAACTCCAATTTCGAAATACATCCAGGCCAATTTATATCTCAATTTAGAAGTCCAAGCAATTTCTTTAATGACATTGAATCATTCTGTGATCAATGCTAATTTTCTCAATCACACAGAATTCAATAAATGAATATTCACCCTCAAACCACACAATCTCTTAAAAATGTTGCTTGACTATAAAATGACATAATTTCCCTTGTTCCTGTCAATTTCACTTGCACACAATATACACTCAAAACACAAACTACGTTTTCTGTATTAATTCCAATATTTACATAGGAATTCTTCCTCTAGCCTGATCTTCTGTATCAGTGGCCTTTTCCCTATTCTGCCCATAGGCTTGCAATTCAAACTCTACCTCTCTATCTCTGTTCTACCTTGAAATCTATATCTATATGCCTTTTAGGCTTACAATTTATACAAATTGACTCTATAACCAATTCTGGTTTAGATCCTTAACTTGCTCAAAAATTCCTAAGAATCCTCTAAGTCCTAAAATCACTACTTATCCCTGAGGATCCTCTTTCATCCACAAAATAATGAAAAAAATTCTAATTTAGGATTTATAATTAATTCCTAAATCTCTCAATCCCTATACACTCTCAACTAGCCTAATTCTCTCATATTCTCCAACATTCGAGAACATTTACAAAATTCCTCACAATATTTAATTAATTCTCATTAAAATCACTCAAATTATTACATAAGAAACCAACTCCCTTGAAAACACAAAACCCCTAAGTCTATTAAAATAGAAGGAATTTTCTTGAGCCTAATGCCCCTGCATCATTTCACAACCTAAGTGAATATTAGGCCTTTTTTTCATGAAGATGATGATCTCGATGACCTATTTGAGTCTGTTGAAAATTATCCTATAGTTCAAAATTTGGCAGCCTTATGCCTCCATCCACAGAAATTTCTCAAGTTTAAAGAATATAGGAATAAGAGATTGGAAGTAATTCCATTGAAAATGTTGGATGTCTCACAACCATTTGTTGGGAAAAATACTGAGAGGGGTGGTGAATCAGTATTTAGAGCTTACTAAAAAGATTTTAACATTTTATTTACAGAATTCCATACGCGGCTTTGATGAACCCAACTCATGTATACAAGTGCATATACTAAAAGAAACTAGCGTATACTGATATAATTTTACAGATTGAAAAACTTTTCGGGAACAATATTTAACTCAATTTATCATCCATGCATCTATTAGATAATCAGTAAATATGTGCAGAAAAAGTAGTATAAATCGTCACACACATGAACACAAATATTTAAGGTGGAAACCCAAATCGGTAGAAAACCACCGATGCTGTCGTCTCTCTCTTCAATATTTATTATATGAAAAATTGTTTACAATATTGTACTGATGCAGACTCATATCAGTACGCAAGAATCTACTTGCAGAAGGCTGCAACCTTCTCTCGTTTTTCCAGCTGCTACTGGAAGGGAGATACAACCCCCTGAACTCATTTACCAGCCACTACTGGAAGGGAGCTTCAATCCCCTGATCGGAACACCAGCTTTTGCTGGCACGAAACTTCTACTTCCACACTAAAGGATTCAACCCTCAAAAACACTGCAAACCACATTTCATCAATTTTGATACAGCTTCAACACTGTTAGCCCCCTAATTTGCTCTTTTTTTACCATTTTCCCCTTCCTAAATCATAACCATTTACCTTTGTTTCACCCTTTTATGCACCCTCATATTGCACCAGCCCAAGCACAGTGACATATTTCGTATAAACCTTTATTCTTCATGTTTTAATTCAATTTAGCATTAATTAAATATTTTTTACATGATTTATTACTTTTAAATCACTTTTGTAACTTATCGATATCTCCAATGGTTATTTGATAGTTAGAGTGCTTACCGTGACCGCTAATCTTAGTGCAGGATCGGATCTTACACCATTTCCATCACAACAGGTCTTCGCGGCAAATCCGAACCTCCTCAATCATCGCCTCGTCGTAAGCCACTTCAGCCATGACAGCGAATGATTCAAAGGTAGCCAAGACTAATCTGTGAAGGGTGAAAGCTGTTTAGCTACGCAAAACCGTCTTTTCTTGAAGGCCGAAACTAAATTCTGCATTTTGTTATGAATCAGTTGAACGATCTATTTTGGCCTTTGGCCAACAGATCTATATAATGTAAAGTGAAAATAAAACCTAGAAGGAGAATTTTGGAGTAGAGTTTTTAGAGTGAAGTTGATAGGCGGTAACCAGTTGATTTGTTATTGCCCAAATCTAGGCTGGACATTGTATTAACGCATGTATTCGCCTCAATGAATTAATAAAAATGTTTTTCCGCCTCATGTTTCAGAAATTGTGTCTCTGTTTTTAATCTAATGAATTGACTAGTTTACTAAGCAACGTTTTAACTTAAAAGGGAAACACGCTGGTTGGTTAGGGCCCAGCCAACCCAACACGTTTACCGCAATTTTTGTTTCTTTTAATTTGTGTTTATATTATTAAAGTGTGATTTAAATTTCAGCACATGTATCCCTATCTGAGTGAAAATGGATCCGTCGTGTGAAGTAGATACATTTTCTTTCCCTACAATTTACTTTCCTGCACTTGTTTTCAGATTGGCCTTCATCCGCCTGGTACAAGAAGAAGAAACAAACCTGCATCAATGCACATTATTGTGATATTTCCTTTTCCTACAATTCTGTTTAATTGGTTTTCCTCCTGGTCCAAGCAGGAGAAATGATACTGCACCAGTGCACGTTAGTGTGATGCAGCAAGTTTCTTAGTCTACTTTCCGCAATTTTCTTTCTTTCTTTAAATTCTTATGATAGGATAGACGATTTTTTATTTATTTCTACATTTTTTTAAAATCAGAAACATTCACTTTCTATGTGTGCAATTTGATTCGATAGAAAACTGGCACTTGCAATAATTGAACACTCATTTTAAATATTAAAAGCTAAGTGCAGGAAGCTCTGATCTAGTGCAGGAACCAGTTTCTTGCCACAAGATCTGAGTGCTCTGAATCTTGAAAAGTTCGAGCCCTTGCACGAAGTAAAAAAAGTCTTCAGTAAAGACACTATTTATACCTTCTACATAAATCTCTGATCCTGCACTAGTGCAAGCACTAGTGCAAGACAGATTAATGCAAGAAGGAAATCTCTAAGGAAGCAGGTTTAAGGGCCCATCTAACGAGACTGCTAAAGTGTCTCTGCTAAGGGAAAACGCACACTTAGTATATTAAACAACCATTAGTTGGAGTGATTTCCTTTTATCTTTAATTCTCTCTTGCAAATGCATACTTCCTCGTTTCAGTCTTAGATTATTTTTGATGGTTCAAGTTGCCTTCTTCTCTTTTGATTTTATTATGCAATCTTTCATTTAAATAAAGTAGGTATTTACATTAGGAATATTCATACCATCTTTGGCATTGCCTATGCTTCGTCTCTAAGTTTATGAATCCACCGAGTTGATAAATTAAGTGTTGAGGAGTTTACTTAAGTGTAATTCCTGCACCCAACATTTTGGCGTCGTTGCAGGGGAGGCGATTTGATTTGGTAAGAATTTTCTAATTATACAATAGATGTAATTTTTCTTTATTTCCACAGTGTTGTTTTTTTTAAGGAATTTTACTAGTGTTAATTGATTTCTGACAGCGTTTTTTAAAAGTTTTTTGTTATTTTTCTTTTTTTCTTTCCTTTTTGAAATGAATGCCTAGGAAAGGTACGGGTTCAAAGCCCACTAAGGGCTGAAATAATTCTGAAAAAAAATTTCATATTGGGTCTCATTATGTCAGCAGGAAGCCCAATCCAATTCAAACCCATCACGCAGGAACAATCCACTTGGATTCTAGTGATAACAGCTCAGGTGTGGATCAGCCTGTGGAGAGTGGTGCAAGTAAAAGGGGAACAATGGTGGATCAAGAAGATCATTTGGAAGGGACTGATGACAACCAGGTAAGTGAAGAACAATCCAATTTTGTGTTTCCAATTGTGGATCCTGATACTGTATCGTAAATGAAGAATATTCCACCATCAGCTCTCCCTCATTTCCATGGTAAATTTCATGAAGATCCTAACTCTTTTCTATTTGAGTTTGATATTCTGTGTAGAAGTTATGATTATGAAACTGAGGCTCAGAAGTTAAGATTATTTCCTATTACCCTCAAGGACTCAGCTCTACACTGGTTTATGGGGTTAGAAGGAAACACCATAACCTCTTGGGATCATATGAAGAGAGTGTTTTTGTCTAAATATCAAGAATATTGCAAAACTTGGAACATGTAGGATGAAATTTTTACAATCATACAAGATGATGATGAAATGCTTGAAGATTATTTGGAAAGATTTATGTATATTTTACAAAGGTCAAAAGTTAAGCTTGATCCCAATAGTATTATAACCTTTTTCTTAAGAGGACTTACTGATAATGATCGAAATAATTTGAATCTGTTAGGACAAGGTGATATTTCTCAGCAAACTTTTGATCAAATTTGTGAATTATGCAGGAAATTTTCAAGAAACTAGTACAAATCCGATAGAGGAACTTGAAATAGAAATAGAAAAACTAAATCTGTTGATGCTATGATTATTGGACTAGAAAATAAAATGGAAAACATGAAAATTGACATAATGAACACTGTTACCAAACAATTAGACTCCTTAAAATTCCAGCAGAAACTCATGAAGGAACAAGAGTCGTTATGTATTTTCTATCCTAAATGTAGAGACAAGCATCCTCCTAAAGAGTGTCCTCTTAATTTGAAAGAAACTAATAAGTGTGCTATTTGTGCAGAAGACCATATCACAGAAAAATGTCCCTCTATACCATGACTTAAAGTTATATTTACAGGGGGAAATCCTGAAGCTGAATACTTGAATGCTATGGGAGCAAGAAGGAATTGGCCTCAGGTAGGTACAGGTATGGCTTCTGAATTTTATCCACACTATTTTGGTTATAATTCACATGCATATTCTTATCCTAACTCTCATCAAAATTCGTTGTATGGGAATCAATATCAGCATGGGAAACCTTCTCAACCATGGCAACAAGGTTGGAGAGGGCCAACTCATTCTCCATATTCCTACCAGCCACCTATGCAGTCATATCCATCTACACATGCACCTTATTCAATGCCTCAACTTCTGAGTCAGTCCACTCCACCATTTCCTTTACCTCCACCCTTTCAACCTCCTCGGTTTCCTACTCAACCTATGCCCAATCCTAATAATAGTAAAGCAGTGCAAATGATTCATGTAATAAATCCACCTTTACCATTTTAATACCAATTTATTCCAGTTGGGGTTCATGATATTCAATTAATATCAGGAAGGACTGCAACATCAGAAAATCAGAAGCAACCTATGGTGATCGTTGAAGAGAAAGGAGAAGAGGAAAATCTTAACCATTCTCCGAAAGTTGTCACTAAGCAGCCCTTACCCTCTGAATCCTTGCCATCTTCTTCCAACCAGCCTCCCTTCCTAGAGAGGCTAGTAATGGAAAGGAGTGAGCCTATTTCTGAGACTAGTTTGGCATCTGAGCTTCGAAATATTTTCAATAAGATACCTTTGCTTCAAGCCATCAAAGAGATCCCCATTTGTACCAATATTATTAAGGAACTTTGTCTCAAGAAACCCGGGAGGAAGAGATTGGAACCCCAAACCATTCAATTTGTTGGTAGGGTAGCAGAGTTGATGACGAGATGTGTGTCTATGGAAAATATACTGATCCTGGAAACCCTTTTGTCTCAGTTCATATTGGTAATTTCCTTGTCTCTAATGTTCTTAGAGACCTAGGGGCAGCCAATAATGTCATGACTAAGCAAACCATGGATCAACTTTGGTTATCTCATCTTCGCCTTACTCCCACTGTGCTTGAATTAGAAGATAGATCTAAAATTAAGCTAGAAGGAGTATTGGATGATGTGATCATCTCATTAGATTCTTGGGAATATCCTGTTGATTTCTGTTGGCAATATGATGCAACGTGTTGCCTTGATGGCAACCTACTTGATGAAATAAGATTGTTGGAAATATGATGCAATGTGTTGTCTTTGATGGCAACCTACTAGAGGAAGTTGTCCTTGATGGAAACTGACTTGATGAGTTGTCTTTGGATGGCCACCTACTTGATGAAGTTGTTCTTGATGGAAACCTGCTTGATGAGTTTCCTATGATAAGCAACCTATGTGTTAAATATGTAAGGATGATGTATCTTGTGTTAAATAAGGAAGGATGATGTATCTATAGATCAGCTCAGAAGTAACAGAAGAAAGGAATTCCAGTAAGTGCCAAATAAATGATAAATATGACATGTCACAAAGCATACGCAGGTTTGTAAAGGCGAAGTAGCGTATGTACGCGGAAAAGTACGTATCAAGTAGCGTATGCCTATTTGCGCTCTAAATTCATAAAACCAAGGGAATTTACCATGGTATTGGTCCATTGTATTGAGCACTGGAATATCTATTTGATCCCGTCCAAGAATACCACTAGTAGTTGTGTGGTTTTGACTCATGGTATTGACAAAGGCTAAATCTATATAAGGAGAAGAAGATCATAGTGCAAGGCGTGCATAAGTCTGGGTTTTAATGAATACTTCACTTTGAAGTATATCTGCATGGAAGGGTAACAGTTTATTGATTGATCTGAATTAATAATGCACCTATGAAGAAAATGATGAAGAGGGATCTCTAGATCTGAAATGACTATGTATTTTCTAGATCTGTTTATGGAATGTCTAGATCTGAGATGAGGTGAATATTTTCTGAAGTGAAGGGTAAGATCTGAGCTATTTATCTGTTCTGAAGAGTTGCGCAGCCCTACAAAGTTTGAAGATCTATACGCAGGTTCGCTTCATAAAAAGTGCGTGCATACGCAAGTTGGCTTCAGCAAAAGTGCGTATGGAATGTGAGGTTGGTTCTGGAATATGTGCAAAATTATACGCAGGTTTGTCTCTATGAAAGCGTGTATATACGCAGGTTCAGTAAAGTAAAAGTGCGTATGGAATCTAGGGTTTTGCTGAAGTATGTGGAATGAAATGTCTGATCTGTTCTGATAGTTTACTGTTATCTGTCAATAATGTATTCATACAGATCTGGGTTGTTTGAATGTTGAATATGCTAATGATTATGTTAATTGAAGATCAAGTTGTTGGTTGGTTGATGATTCAATGAATGAATTGATGGGTTTATAAGTTTCAGTTTGATGTGTGTTGAGCTTAAATGTGTGGAGTGGGTCCAGTCTGAAAATCTGATGAAAAGTGGCCTACAAGGTGTGTTGTATGGAAGCTATTGGATCCAGTATGAAAATTGATGAAACGTGGTCCGCAATGGTGCTGAGGGTCGAAGCCTTCAGTGAGGGGGTTGTAGCTCCCTTCCAGTGGTAGCTGGTAAACGAGAGCAGGGGGTAGTAGCTCCCTTCCAGGAGAGGCTGGTAAACGAGAGCAGGGGGTAGTAGCTCCCTTCCAGGAGAGGCTGGTAAACGAGAGCAGGGGTTTGTAGCTCCCTTCCAGGAGAGGCTGGTAAACGAGAGCAGGGGGTTGGGCTTCCTGGAATGAGCAGCGGTAAACGAGGAAGCAGCCTTTCTGTGTGGGCGCTCGCGTGTCATAGCATTATGCACCAGTACATGGTTGTAAGATGTTTTCTTTATAATAAATATTGAAGACAGAGATGAAGGCAGCGGTGGTTTTCTCCTGAATTGGGTTTCCACCTTAAATCCTGGTGTTCATGTGTGTTGCTTATGTGTGATGGTTTATTCTGTTATTACTGCACATTCTTACTGCTAACTAAACATCTAATGAATGAATGATGCAAAGATCTAAGTAAAGAATTAAATGCATAATAAGATCTCTGGTCATACGCATGTTTTATTAAGGATATCCACGTGTATACGCGACTTGGGTTAATTAAAGTAGCGTATGGGTTTTAGAGAAAGAAAAAGCAAAAAGTTTCCAGTCTGCACTAAATACTGATTCACCCCCCCTCTCAGTATTTTTCCCAACAATTTCATTGTGCTTTAGCCAAAGAACCCAGTAGGAGGACATCCCTTGAACTTGGGTCGACCATGGCTTGCTACGGCCGATGCATATATTGGATGTCATTCTGGTGATATGTATATTTCACATGGAGATTCTAAGAAGAAAGTTACCTTATACCCCCCTGCTAGATCCATTCAGGACCTTCAAGACACTTTATGGTTGGATCAAAGCACTGATTAGGAGAATCATTCTATTTCCCTTATTCATCATTATATTGGGTCTTCATAAGAAGATGAGAATCAAGATTTTCTGAATAATCTAGACACTATGCCTAATTTTGAGCCTTTGAGTCAAATTTTCAGCCTATATTTTCAAGAAAATCACGATTCTCATTCTTTTGTACCACTGCATTTGACCACTCCCTTGAGTACTCCTAAGCCTGATACCACTCATGTTGAGATTAGCCCTGGTAAATCCTTGCATATCAGTTCAAATTTGGACTCATCTCAGCAGAAGCAGCTTGTGAATTTGTTACAAAACCATCTTAGTGCCTTTTCTTGGCGATATGAATATATGAAGGGTATCCATATTGAAACTTGTACACATCATATATATATTCAGGAAGGAACCTGACCTGTCCAACAACCCCAAAGGCAAATGAATCTAGCTCTAAGAGATATTTTGAAGGCAGAAGTACAGAAAATCTTAGATGTCGGTTTTATCTATCCTATTTCTGACAGTCAGTGGGTCTCTCCATTAGTACTGGTACCTAAGAAATATGGAAGATGGCGTATTTGTATTGATTATCGAGAATTGAATAAAGCCACTCTTACAGATTACTTCCCTCTCCCTTTCATTGATCAGGTGCTTGATACCCTTTCAGGAAAGAAATATTTCTCCTTTTTGGATGGCTTTAGTGGTTATAACCAGATACAGATTGCACTCGAAGATCAGGATAAAACTACTTTTACATGTCCATGGGGGACATTTGCTTATAAAGTGCTTCCCTTTGGTTTATGTCATGCCCCGACTACCTTTCAAAGGGAAGTCCTAGCCATTTTTGTTGATCTGGAATTTGTAGAAATTTATATGGATGACTTTTCTGTGTTTGGTGATTTTTTTCAGGAAGCTCTCAAAAATCTGGAGAAAGTACTTCTTCATTGTCAGGAAGCCCATTTCGCTTTGAGTGACAAGAAATGTAGATTAATGTGCAAAGTAGGGGTGGTACTTGGCCATTTTATTTCTGACAAAGGTATCCAGGTTGATCTGGCAAAGATTGAAATCATTATGCATCTTCCTGCACCCAAAACTCAAAGGGAAGTAAGAGGTTTTTTAGAACATGCTGGTTACTATAGAAGATTCATTGAAAAATTTTCGAAGATAGCTGCTCCTCTTTTGCGACTTCTAGCTAAGGATAGTGAATTTTCTTGGTCCACAGCTTGCCAATAGTCTTTTGAAACATTGAAGGAAAAGTTGGTGCATGCACCAGTTTTGCGAGGTCCTAACTAGTCCCTGCCTTCTCACATTTCCTCTGATGCTTCAGATTTGGCTATTGGCGCAGCTCTAGGACAAGAGGAAAATAAGAAATCATATGCTATTTATTATATTAGTAATAATTTGTCTTCCGCTGAATTGAATTATACAGTTATAGAGAAAGAGGTTTTAGCTGTGATTTTTTCAATTAATAAGTTCAGGCACTATATTACAGGATATGAATTATTTGTACATACTGATCATTCCGCGATTAAATATTTGATGAACAAACCATTGACAAGCGGCAGAGTGACTAGGTGGTTTCTATTGTTTCAAGAGTTTAATGTTACTATTGTTGATAGACCATAGAAATCTAATGTTGTAGCGGATTTTCTTTCTAGATTAGATAATCCTGGTGAAGTAACTCCTGTTAATGATGATTTTATAGATGAACATCTTTTTGCTATGTCAACAGATTCTTCACGGTTTTCTAACATTGCTAATTATTTGGTCACTAGAAAAACACCACCTCACTTGTCCGCTCATGAAAAGTGCTACATATTCTTGGATTCAAGGAGATCTCTTTTACATTGGTCCAAATCTGATTATCCGGAGATGTGTAAGAGAGGAGGAAGTGTTTGAAATATTGAAATATGTTCATGATTAACCTTGTGGAGGCCACTTCGATGATAAGCGGATTGCATTTAAAGTATTATGTGCTGGTTACTTTTGGCCTTCCTTGTTTAAGGATGCCAAACAGTATGTCAAGCGATGTGATAGATGTCAATGAATGGGCCAGCCTAATCAAACCAATGAAATGCCTTTATGCCCCCAAGTTACGATTGAACCATTTGACAAATGGGCTATTGATTTTATAGGGAAATAAATCCAACATCCTTAATTGAAAAACATATTTTGTTTTGTATAGATTTCGTTACAAAATGGGTAGAAGCTAAAGCTGTTTCTTTTGCTACAGAAAAATTTGTTGTTGATTTTCTTTTTTCTGAAATATTTACGAGATTTAGTGTGCCTAGAGAAATTGTTTCTTACAATGGTCCATATTTTATTTCTAATCTGGTACAGGGTGTGATGGAGTAATACAAGATCCGGCACAAGAAATCCACACCATATCACCCGCAAGAAAATGGCCAGGTGGAATCTACAAACAAAGTGATCGAGTCCATTCTTACAAATAAAGTCAATATTCATCAGAAATATTGGGTTGAAATATTACTAGAAGATTTGTGGGCATATAGAACCACTTGGAGAAATAGCACGGAACATACACCATATGAGCTGGTATATGGAAAACAGGTTTTGTTACCAATTGATTTCCAGATCAAAACTTTTAGAACTGCAGTTCAGTTAGCACTAGATCTCTCTAAAGCACAACAACAACGTCTTCTCCAATTAAATGAGTTAGATGAATTTTTTAGATATGTTGTTCAGCAAAACATCCTAATTCAGCAGCAACGAAAAAGGTGGCATGACAAGACTATTCAGAAAAAGCAATTCCAACCAGGTGATTGGGTACTCCTTTATGACTCTAGATTTAAAATTTTAAAGGGAAGTTCCATACACGTTGTATGGGATCTTATGAAGTGATCCGAGTATTCGAGAATGGAGCAGTAGAAGTCAAAACTATTGATGGACAAAATTCAATATTCTTGGTAAATGGACATAGATTAAAGAAGTATTTTGAACCACTTGCTAAGAAATATCTTACACAACAAGTCCAACAGCAATTCAGGATGGTAGTGGTAAATGGTAATATCAAATTTTTGAAAACATGAATTCTTCTTCTTCTCAAAGAAAAAAGAAAAAATAAATAAATTTAAAAAAGTAAAGAAAAAACATTTTCCTGTAATTGTGAAAATCAGTTTGCTGACATGATTGCAGAAGGGTCAACTTGAAAACCAGCTTGCTGGAAGGAAGATAAAAAATTTCTAATAAAAAGAGAATGTTGCTTGATCTTTAGATATTCAAGAGGCCACCGAGTAAAAGCAGGTTCAGCAAAACCAACCTTTATACATTAGGGTAATTAGAATGAATATTTTTATTCAAGTAACACTTAATTCTTGTTGCAGTTATTTTTCTTGCACCAGTGTAGGCAGACCTTCCATAAAATTTTCTACCTTTCTTCATATCCCATTTCGTAATATTCCCTCAGTTTTCTTCTTTAAATCCCAAAATTATTAACCTTCCCACATGCTTTTGAATTTACCCTACCCATTTCGTAAAAATACCACTTTACCCTTGAAGTTTTTTCCCTATCCCACTTTTGTTTATCCCCTCTTGGTACTATTCCTGGAATCCCTGTAACAAAATTCCTTCCCATTCTGAAATTTTCCCCTTTCCCACTTCTTTGTTCCCTCATGAATTCATTGCAGGATCTCATACACAAAAATAAAAAAGATGTCCTGAAGCATCAAGAAAGGGCGAAGAAAATTTCCAGTATCAGTTGAGGAAGCTATGTTAGAAGTCCAACCTATATTTTACTTAAATTCTTTGTTCTTTTTTCACACAATATACTTGCACTAGTGCAAGCATATCGTCCTATATAATAATACAAGCAGAATGGTACCAGTAGAAAAACATAGTAAGCGGTGTAAACAGATCAGTGCAAGCATGTACCTTGACAGAAGTAGAGTATAATTTGTTTTTTTCATGATCATATGTCATAGGAAGTGCTCATCATAAAAGTTTACAAGCAGCCTTTTTCACTTATTTGATGAGTACTTATGCTATCATATTAACTAGGAGAAAATTATTTAAAGTACAAAGTGTTTTTAGTTAAGAATCATGATCATTTTTTAATAAATGCTAAAGTTCTATTTTTGAATTATGAAGGAGTGCGGAAATGTTTAACCGTTGCTTGGATATAATTACCCTTTCCTCCATGATTTTAAATGTCCTTCACTTATAAATATTACCCCACTTAGCCGTTAAAAATGCTGCCACAAGTACCAATCCTGCACGATTCTAAACATGTCGCGCATCTATGGCTATTTTGGTGGGATGGATCGGTGATAAGACAAAAGGGATGGTGGACAGTTGGATCCCTATCTATAAAGAGCCAAATTTTTCAGTATTGCATGCAATTTTTGGACTATTCATAACTGTTAAGCAGAGATGTCACCGGTTCGATGTGAACCTTCGTCCCTCAGTGAGGTAGATCAAACTGTTGAGTTTCGCAATAGTCTTGCACTATTGCGAGACTCAAGATTTCTTCCGTTTTTGCAAAAATTTGATGGGCACAACAGTGAAGTGGCCCTACAGTTTGCAAAGAGTTTTAAAAACGGCCGTGTAAAGATTGGGCCCCTGAAATTTAAAGTCACGAAAAAATCAATAGCAGCAGCGACGAGTTTGCAAAACACTAGTGTGCAGTACTTTAAAAATCAGAAGCTCGAGAAGAAGCGCTGATAGTGTTTCGTCGTTGATAAGGACATGAAGGTAGACTGGAATAAAGGATTTCCATGCAGCACCCTACTGGGGCAGTGGCGGGACCTCCTTTTCATCCTCCATAAATTTGTGACTTGTGAGGGAAGGTACTCCCTCACCTTTGCGTATCATTTCAGGATGCTGCAACATTCGAACCCAGCCGACACGTCCGGTGGAGGATGGATTTCACTTATTTTTTGCTTAAGAGTTTAGAAAATATGGCCAAGAGTGTGCAAGGCGCATGGGCGGACCAGGCCGATAAGAAATTATATCACCATGGCCTGATCAAAATCTTTGTCCAGAAACAATTGGAAATTAAGGGTATGACCTGGAAGGAGTTGTTGAAGCAGCTAGATAAAAATCCCTCTGCAGGAAAGAAGACAACTGCTGAAAATAAAATAGAGACCGCCGCCAACAAAAGCAAGGGTCCAAGTGTAAAGAGAAGACCTTCTTGCACCAATGCAAAAAGGAAATGACCCGGGAAATCAACAGAAGAAAAGGGCCCATCTCCAAAGAAACAGAAGATAGTGAGTACACCTGTTGAAGAAAATCCTCTGACGCCACCAGTGCATGAACAGACCCCCAAAGAAGAAGATTTGATGCCATTCCTTGCAGACGCAGCAAAATCTGTGGAAATTGAAGATGACACTCTGTTGGCCAATTTTATTAAGACACAGAAAAAGAATGAAGAACTTGGTGCAAAACCACAGTCCCCATAGAATGTTGAATCTCCACCTGTACCATTGCAAGAAGAAGAAGAACTGGAGGAGAAAGAAGAAGAAGAAGAACCGGAAGAGCAAGAAGAAGAAGAAGAAGTGGAAGAAGTGGAAGAAGAAGAAGAAGTGGAAGAGCAAGAAGAAGAAGAAGAATAACTGGAAGAGCAAGAAGAAGAAGAAGAACCGGAACAGGAAGAAGTATTTACTGAATTCATGAGGGATACTGAGGTCCCTGAAAAAAACACAGCCCATGTTGAGATAGAAAAGGAAGAAGACTCGGTAGCTCCTGCTGCTCGGATAGTCGAGCTAGAGCTTCAAGTGCAGAACTTAGAGCAGATCGTAGCTAAAACGCAAGAGGAAAGAGAACAGAATAAAGAAGAATTCACGGCGGAGATCCAGAAGAAGAAAGGAGAAGTCAGGGTATCGAAGTATCGTGCTTCGCAATGTTTCAGACGACTTAAAAAGGTGACGAAGAAAGTGAAGAACAACAAAAAGAAGAAGTCTGAAACATTGCAGACTGATGATAGTATGCCGGAGCAGGAGTGAGCTGGAACGCTCAATGTTTTGAAGGTTTTTTTGCAGAGGTAAAGAGTTGTGTGAGGACCCACAACAACTTAGGGATGGGAGGATGTTAGCCCCCTAATTTTCTCTTTCTTTACCATTTTCCCCTTCCTAAATCATAGCCATTTACCTTTGTTTCACCCTTTTATGCACCCTCATCTTGCACCAGTCCAAGCACGGGGACATATTTCATATAAACCTTTATTCTTCATGTTTTAATTCAATTTAGCATTAATTAAATATTTATTACATGATTTCTTACTTTTAAATCACTTTTGTAACTTATCGATATCTCCAATGGTTATTTGATAGTTAGAGTGCTTACCGTAACCATTGATATTAGTGCAGGATTGAATCTTGCACCATTTCCAACACAACAGATATTCGCAGAAAATCTAAACCTCCTCGATCACCGCCTCGTCTTGAGCCACTTCAGCCATGACAGAAAATGACTCAAAGGCAACCGAGACTAATCCGTGAAGGGTGAAAGCTGGTTAGCTACGGCCAGTTTTGCAAAACCGTCTTATCTTGAAGGTCGAAACTAAATTCTGCATTTTGTTATGAATTAGTTGAATGATCTATTTTGGCCTTCGGCCAACAAATCTATATAATGTAAAGTGTAAATAGAACCTAGAAGGAGAATTTTGGAGCAGAGTTTTTAGAGAAAAGTTGATAGGCAGTAACCGGTTGATTTTTTATCGCCTGAATCTGGGTTGGACATTGTATTATCGCATGTATTTGCCTCAATGAATTAATAAAAATGTTTTTCTGCCTCATGTTTCATAAATTGTGTTTTTGTTTTTAAGCCGACGAATTGACTAGTTTACTGAGCAGCGTTTTAACTTAAAAGGGAAACGCGCTGGTTGGCTAGGGCCCAGCCAACCCAGCACGTTTACCCCAATTTCGGTTTCTTGTAATTTGTGTTTATATTATTAAAGTGTGATTTAAATTTCAACACATGTATCCCTATCTGAGTGAAAATGGATCCGTCTTGTGAAGTAGATACATCCGTTGTGTGAAGTAGATACATTTTCTTTCCCTGCAATTTACTTTCCTGCACTTGTTTTCAGATTGGCCTTCATCTTCCTAGTATAAGCAGGAGAAACAAACCTACACCAGTGCATGTTGGTGTGGTATTTCCTTTTCTTTCAATTCTGTTTAATTGGTTTTCCTCCTGGTCCAAGCAGGAGAAATGAACCTACACCAGTGCACGTTGGTGTGATGCAGCAGTTTCTTAGTCTACTTTCTGCAATTTTATTTCTTTCTTTAAATGCTTATGACATGATAGATGATTGTTTCTTTATTTCTGCATTTTGTTAAGATCAGAAACATTCACTTTCTATGTGTGCGATTTGATTCGTTAGAAAACTGTCACTTGCAATAATTGAACACTCATTTTAAAGTTTAAAAGCTAAGTGCAGGAAGCTCTGATCCAGTGCAGGAACCAGTTTCTTGCCACAATATCTGAGTGCTCTAAAACTTGAAAAGTTCAAGCCCTTGCACAAAGTAAAAAAAACCTTCAGTAAAGACACTATTTGTACCGTCTACATAAATCTCTGATCCTGCACTAGTGCAGGACATATTAATGCAAGAAGGAAATATCTAAGGAAGTAGGTTTAAGGGCCCATCTAACGAGACTGCTAAAGTGTCTCTGCTAAGGGAAAACACACACTCAGTAGATTAAACAACCATTAGTTGGAGTGATTTCCTTTTATCTTTAATTATCTCTTGCAAATGCATACTTCCTCGTTCCAGTCTTAGATTATTTTTATGGTTCACATTGCCTTCTTCTCTTTTGATTTGATTCTACAATATTTCCTTTAAAGAAAGTAGGGATTTAGATTAGGAAGTTTCATACCATCTCTGGCATTTCCTGTGCTTCGTCTCTAAGTTTACGAATCCTCCGGGTTGACAAATTAAGTGTTGAGGAGTTTACTTAAGTGTAATTCCTGCACCCAACAAACACAACCCTTCACAAAGATCAGCTATAATAAACTTCACCCAATACATCAAACCAGATAGTGATATCACTGTAACCAGATCTTCAGAAATAACCCAAACTTCGGAATCAATATGCAAAATCAAACTTAACCCTTAACATTTATCATTGTAAAATGCATACGCTACTTTGCTTCACTGAACCCGCATGTAAACGTGCTTTCCTTAACACCAACCTCCATATAGATCTAAGAATACTGTTTTTCATAATATGATCTATCTGAGATCCAGATCTGAGGCTTTCAGTCAGACATCTTTTCAGAAATGCAAAACCCTTAAACAGACAGTCATCATTAACCATGTTTACTCACTTATTGATCAGATTTGGACATATTCAACTTAGCAGCATGTACAGTATTCAAGCAACCCATATCTACATGAAGACTTCATTGACAGACAACATAAATAATAGAAAAAATAATAGATAACCTCTGTAATAATCTTCAGAAAACCCTAACTTCCATATGCGCATTTTCTGAAGCAAACCCGCATATATACGTGCTTTTACTAAGACGAACTAGCGTACAGATCTGTAAATATTAATTTGGCATAATGTTTTCAGATCTATAAAACTTGCCCATATTTCTTCACTCCACTTCAGCAAACATGCGTCAGGTCTCAAATCTAATCATCCCTTTAATGGATCATGCAAGAACATAGTATTTTCAGGTCTAGAGATATTGATCCATCAATCTATCCAAGGGTGCATCATAAATTCATATTTATCAATAAAACAGAGTTCATCCTATGCAGATATACTTCAGAGATAAATATTCAGTAACAGCCCTTACCCATGCACACCTTTCACTATGATCTTCTTATCCTTATATAGATTTAGCCTTTATCAATACCATGAGTCAAAACCACACAACTGTCGATGGTATTATTTGGACAGAATCAAATAGAAGACACATCACTCAAAACTGTGGGCTAATACCATGGTAATGCCCCTTGGTATCATAATTTTAGAGCACAAAAGGCATGCATGACTTGGATCGTTCTTATCCACGTAGATACGCGAATTCTCTTCATAAAAAATGTGTATATACTTATTCTGGATGTATACGTGTGTTGCCTTCATAAAATTAGTGTATACATTGCCTCCATACGTGGGTTTCCTTCATCAAACCTGCGTATACATTAAGAAATATTTCTTGTTTCATTTCTCTTGCACTTACAGGAATTCCTTTCTCTGTCACATCTGAACTGACCTGTAGAAACATCATTTTTATATCTTTAACACATAGGTTGCTTATCAAAAGGAAACTCATCAAGTAGGTTTCCATCAAGGACAACTTCGTCATGTAGGTTTCCATCAAGGACAACATATTGCAATATATTTCCAACAATCTCCCCCTTTGGACTTGATGGCAACCATGATGGTGTTTGATCATCACAACAGATAAGTACAATAATCATAACCATTATTCAAGAACCAAAATACTCTCCCCCTTTGACATCAAGGGCATAGGGCAGATCAATAATGAAACAAGGTTTCTCTTCCCTTGTATACAAAAGATCTGCAGATTTGATATGCATTGTATTGACCATGCTCCCCCTGAGTTCACGTTGAATCTTCAGACATATCTTTCAATGAAGTACATGACTCTATAACTCAACCAAGTATGACCTTTCCTATCACTAAGGACTCATACTTACAACAATGATCCAACCAAGTGGAATTACATATTTGACTCAACTACCCAACCATGTGGGTTTACAAATTTGAACAAGTCCTTACATGATTAAATATAACAATTTTACATCATAGATCTCAACATGAACTTTTTACTAAATTACAGATATGACTTTGTATAATCAGGACCAAAAGATCTCAAGAGAGAGATCATAAATCATAAACCAAATCAGAATGCCAACAATGCATCCTCTTCAACAAGGCAAGTGCTCCCCCTAGGCTTGTGTATCTTGAACACTTTCAACATCCAATTCATCAAAGCATCTTCATCAAGGAGATAAATATCAGAGAATGATAAAGAAAGATAAAGACTGGATCAAAAAAAATATTACCCAACAACACCATATATGTTCTAAATACTGACCCAGAGAATTTTTGTCAGCAAAACCCAAACGTGGTTTTATGCACAGAAACTCGCGTATATATGTGATTCGCCTTTATGAAACCAGTGTATCGAATTTAATCTTCTGAAATTAGGCAGATTTTATCAGAGAGGCAGAGACAACTCCCAACTTCTGTCTGAGATATTCGAATGCTTCCCTGGGAAGAGTTTTAGTAAATATATCAGCAACTTGTTCTTTGGAGGGAACATACTCCAATTTAACCTTTTGTTGAAGCACTTGTTCACGTAGGAAGTGATACTTGATAGGAATGTGCTTGGTATTGGAATGCATCACAGGATTCTTTGAGATATTAATGGCACTTGTATTATCACATAAAATGGAGATGGGAGGTGAACATTTTATTTGAATGTCTTGTAAAGTCTGCATCATCCAAAGTAGTTGTGTGCAACATGATGTAGCAGCCACATATTCTGCTTCTGTTGTAGATAAGGCAATAGAACTTTTTTTCTTGCCGAACCAAGATAATAATTGGGGCCCCATATAGAATGCACCACCACTAGTTCTTTTTCCATCATCGACATTTCCAGCCCAATCTGCATCTGTGTAAGCATGAAGAGTGAGATCAACATTCTTTGGATACCATAGACCAAATTCTAGAGTCCCTTGTAGATATCTGAATATTATTTTTATAGCCTGAAGGTGAGACTCTTTTGGATTAGCTTGGAATCGTCCAACAATCCCAACTGCATGCATAATGTTTGGTCCTGTCTCGGTTAGATAAAGTAGACTTCCAATCATAGATCTATATTCTGGTTGATTCACCGTGGGAGAGTCATCATGAGAACTAAGGTTACACCCAATTACCATTGGTGTACTCACAGGTTTGTAGTCTTCCATCCCATACTTCTTCAGAATTTGCTTAAGATATTTTTCTTGTGATAAGAATATGCCATATGTTGCTTGTTGCACTTGTAAGCCAAGAAAAAATTTTAGTTCCCCAAGTAAAGACATTTCAAATTCTTGCTGCATAAAAGAAGAAAATTTCTGACTCATGGACTCTTCATTACTCCCAAAAATGATGTCATCAGCATATACAACTACAATCAATATTTTATCATTCTCAATTTTTGTGTATAAGTTGCTATCAACATATCCCTTTGAAAAACCTTTTTGATGAAGATATTTGTTAAGACGATAGTACCATGCCCTTGGAACTTGTTTGAGACCATATAAAAAAAATTTAAGTTTGCAAAAAAAAATTTCATCATTTCCCAAAATGAATCCTTCTAGTTGTTCTATATAAACTTCTTCTTCTAGATCACCATTGAGGAAAGCAGATTTAACATCCATTTGATGAACTTCGATTTGTTGAAAGCTTGAAAAGGAAAGAAACATTCTTATGGCTTCAAGTATAGCTACATGAGAAAATGTTTCTTCAAATTCTATACCTTCTTGTTGAGCATACCCTTTACAAACAAGTCTAGCTTTGTTTCTAATAACATCTCCATTTTCATTTAACTTGCTTTTGAATATCCATTTTGTTCCAATAACATTTTTATCATGAGGTCTTGGAACTAATTCCCAAGAATGATTTTTTTCAATATGATCAAGTTCTTCAATCATGGCTTGAACCCAACATTCATCTTTCTAGCTTGATTGACATTATGTGGTTCAATAGTGGATAGAAATGCTAGATAGCTAGGAGATCCTATAAGAGTTCTTCTTGTGTGGACTCCTGATCCCTTTTCTCCCAAAATTTGAGATTCTGGATGATTCTTTTGAACATACCTGGATGGAGCCTTTTCAAATAGATATTCTTCTGGTGCTTCATTGGGTTCACCTTCTATATTTTTACTATTTGATGCAGGAAGATATACATCACCATCATCTTCATTTGTTGTTGGTATTTCCCCTTTTGGAGCTGAGGGAGACTCATCAATTACAACATCAATGCATTCAACAATCTTCCGAAGTCTTTTATTGTAACATTTATATGCTTTACTTCTAGAGAGTAACCAATAAATATTCCTTCATCTGCTCTAGGCTCAAACTTACCAAGTTTTTGATCATTTTTCTTGATAAAACATTTTCTTCCAAAAACTCTAAAATGCTTTACAGTGGGAAGATTACCATACCAGAGTTCATAAGGAGTTTTATCACTGTTCACATGAACATGAGCCTTGTTAAGAATATTTACTGTGGTATGTGCTGCTTCTCCCCAAAAGGTATCGAGAGTTCTAGATTCATCAAGAATAGCACGAGCCATATATTGAACTATTCTATTTATTCTTTCTTCCATGCCATTTTGTTGTGGGATTCCAGCTACAGAAAGCTGTATTTTTATGCCATGTTGTTCACAGAAATCAAAAATTCATCTGATATATATTCCCCTCCTCGATAAGATCTAAGACATTTGATTTTAAGATCTAATTCATTTTTAACCAGGGCTTTAAAGATCTGAAATTTTTCAAATGCTTCATATTTGTGTTTTAGTAAACCAATCCAACACATTCTAGAGAAGTCATCAATAAATAGAATATAGTATTGTTCTCCACGGGGTGAATTTTTCCTAATAGTTCCACATAAATCAGTATGTATGAGTTCAAGAGGCTTACTTGCTGATCCTTCTTTGGCATTGAATTTCACTTTGGTTTTCTTACCGAATTGGCAAGATTTTCATATGGTAATTTCAAGCAGAGTACTGTTGGGAAGATCACAAACTGCTTTGAGTCTGCTAGATTTTCTGATTTGAGAAAAAATCAAATGCCCCAATCTTCTGTGCCATAACCAATTTTCTTAAGATTTACCCAAGTAACATTGTTCTTTGCAACCTTTCAATACATACAGATTGCTTGGTGTTCTAATTCCTTTGATTACCATTTTTCCTATGTCAAGTTCACGTACCACACATTCTTTGGAACTAAAGACAACTTCATTTCCTTGATCACACATTTGACTCGCACTCAACAAGTTATGTTCTAATCCTTCCACATACATAACATTGTTAGCTTTTACCTTTTCTTTTAGAGAAACAAAAGCTTTTCCTTTAATGACAACAAGAGTATCATTTCCAAATGTAGCATTCTTTTCTTTTTCTAGAGCATTGTATGAAAGGAGTTTATTTTTATCACTTTTCATGTGTTTTGAACATTCACTATCAATGTGCCATTGATTTTCTTCCCCTTCAGCGAATAAAGCTATGCCACATCTTTCAACATGTAAGTCCTTCTTTTTCCATACCTTGGAACTTGAAGGTATATTCTCTTTTGGCTAAAGTTTGCTCCTGCATTCATATTCTTCATGTCCAAAGCTATTGCAATAAGAACATTCAATTTCATTTTGAAGAGGAGCAAATTTGTTATAATTATTCTTCTTTATTCCAGTCTCATTTATTTGCCTTCTTCCTTCTCTAGTCATAATATTTTTGTATGCAACACATTGAGCAGCTTTATGAACAAAATTATGACATGAGAAACATTGTCCATTAAAGAAATTTTTGTGATCGTGAAACCTTCTATTTGGGTTTACTTGCTGATTGATATTTCTGTTATTGTTCTTCCTTTTATTGAAGTGGTCATGCTTTACTTGTGTAGTCTCTTTGTTATTTTTTTGAGTGTCAAAATGTTGAAGATTGGCTTTGAAGGCATTTAGATAGCTTGGTGCTGAAGACTGAGAGGATTCTCCGATATATCTAAGACCCGTCTTTACAAGAGGAGAGCGTTGAACCTTGATAATTTCATCTAAGGTTTCAGTTCCTTTAGAAAATCTAAGATTTAAAGTTTTCTCTTTCTCAATTTCCTTTCTTAGACTTACTATTTAACATTCTAATTTCTCATTGTGCTTCTCCTTTTCTATAAGCTGATTCTTTAGAGTATCTATGAAAATTTTGTTTTCTTCCAAACATATTTTGAGCTAATTTATTTCTTCAAGAAAATCATCTTCTTCTAGTGCATCCATAAAGGTATATTTAGCCTCACTAGAATCTTTTTCAAAATCCATGAGTAGTCCAACATCTTGATCAGATTCTCCTTCTTCACTATTTGATAGCCCATCACTATCTTCATGAGTATAATAACTTTTTCTATTGATAAAACGATTCTTATTTCCTTTTGCCACATCCTTTCCTTTTTAATGTTTTTATTTATGAGGACACTTAGCAGTGTAATGACCAACTCTTCCATAAGCAAAACATTTAAAAGGAAGCTTACCTTTGAACCTTCCAGTGCCAAGTTGTAGCTTCTTTACAAAATTTATCTCATATTCTTCTGAAACATACCCTGATCCTTCTTGTTCTTCTACTTATTTTCCTTTTGCAGCAACTCTAAAGACGACTTCTTTGACTTCAGATGGACCTCCTTTTCTCATTTCACAAGCAGTTAGAATACCATGAAGTTGAACAATAGTAAGAGTTTGTAGATCCTGCTTCTCTTCAATAGCAGACACTTTTGACTCGAATTTGGGAGTTAGATATCTTAAAACCTTTTCTACCAAATTAGTCTCAGTTATGGTTTCACCCATATTTTTCATATGATTTACAATATCATCTAGACGTAAAAAGAAACTAGCAATTCTTTCTTCATTATGCATCCTGAGATTTTCATATTGAATTCTGAGAGTTTGGAGTTTATAATTTTCTACCTTGGTATCGCCTTCATAGCTTAGAATGATTTTGTCCCATATCTCCTTTGTTGTATTCAGCTGCATGAATTTGACAAGTTCTGATTCAGTCAGACTTCCCAATAATGCATTAACTTCCTTTGCATTGGTTTCATAGTTCTTTCTTGTTGCTGCATTTTTTGGAACTAATGTTGGATATTGATAAACTCCTTCAAATATAGCCCATACATCTGATCCAAGAGACTAAAGATAGGATATTTTCCTTGTCTTTCAAAAGTTTAAATTGTTTCTGTTGAAGAGAGGAGGCCTGATAGATGTTGTACCATCTTGATTTCTCATCTTACCTGATCTTCCTTCTAACAATTAAGCTTCTTCAGAAGGCCCTACTCTAAAACCAATTGTTGGGAAAAATACTGAGGGGGGGGGTGAATTAGTATTTAGAGCTTACTAAAAATATTTTAATTTTTTATTTATAAAATTCCATACGTGGCTTTGATGAACCCAACTCTCGTATACACGCGCATATACTAAAAGAAACTAGCGTATACTAAAATAATTTTATAGATTGAAAAACTTTTCAGGAACAATATTTAACTCAGTCTATCAGTCATGCATCTATTATATAATCAGTAAATATGTGTAGTAACAGTAGTATATATCATCACACAAGTGAAACACACATGAACACCAATATTTAAGGTACAAACCCAATTCGAGAGAAAACCACCGCTGATGTCATCTATGTCTTCAATATTTATTATATGGAAAAATGTTTACAATATTGTACTGGTGCAGACTCATATCAGTACGCATGCATATAGCTGTAGAAGGTTGCAACCTTCTCTCGTTTTTCTAGCTGCTACTAGAAGGGAGTTACAACCCCTTGAACTCTTTTGCTAGCCACTACTGGAAGGGAGATTCAACCCCCTAATTAGAACACCAGCTTTTACTGGCAGGAAGTTTCTACTTCCACACTGAACGTTTCAACCCTCAGAAACACTGCAGACCACGTTTCATCAATTTTCATACAAATTCAACACAAACCTTCACAAAGATCAACTATAATAAACTTCACCCAATACATCAAAACCAGACAGTGAGATCACTGTAACTAGATCTTCAGAAATAACCCATACTTCAGAATCAATATGCAAAATCAAACTTAACACTTAAAATTTATCATTTTAAAATGCATATGCTACTTTTCTTCATTGAACCCGTGTGTATACGTGCTTTCCTTAACACCAACCTACATATAGATCTGATAATAATGTTTTTTAGAATATGATCTATCTCAGATCCAAATCTGAGGCTTTCAATCAGACATCTTTTCATAAGTGTAGAACCCTTAAAGAGTCAATCATCATTAACCATGTTTACTCACTTATTGATCATATTTGGACATATTCAACTTAGCAACATGTACAGTATTCAAGCAACCCAGATCTACATGAAGACTTCATTGACAGACAGCATAAATAATAGCAGCAATAACAGAAAACCTTTGCAATAATCTTCAGAAAACCCTAACTTCCATACACACCTTTTCTGAAGAAAACCCGCGTATATACGTGCTTTTACTGAGACGAATTAGCATATATATTTGTAAATATTAATTCAGCAAAATGTTTTCAGATATATAGAACTTACCCAGATTTCTTCACTCCACTTTAGCAAACATGCACCAGGTCTCAAATATAATCATGTCTTTAATGGATCGTGCAAGAACATAGTCTTTTCAGGTCTAGAGATCTTGATCCATCAATCTATCCAATGGTGCAACATAACTTTAGATTTATCAATAAAACAGAGTTCATCCTATGTAGATATACTTCAGAGATAAGTACTCAGTAACAGCCCTTACCCATGCACACCTTGCACTATGATCTTCTTCTCCATATATATATTTATCCTTTATCAATATCATGAGTCAAAACCACACAACTGCCGATGGTATTCTTTGGATAGAATCAAATAGACGACACATCGCTCAAAACTGTGGGCTAATGCCATGGTAATGCCCCTTGGTATCATAATTTTAGAGCGCAAAAGGCATACATGACTTGGATCATTCTTATCCACATGGATACACGACTTCTCTTCATAAAAACTACGTATATACTTATTCTGGATGTATACGCGGGTTGCCTTCATAAAATTAGCGTATACATTGCCTCCATATGTGGGTTTCCTTCATCAAACCTATGTATAGATTGAGAAATATTTCTTGTTTCATTTCTCTTGCACTTACAGGAATTCCTTTCTCTGTCACATCTGAACTGACCTGTAGAAACATCATTTTTAATTCTTTAACACATAGGTTTCTTATCAAAAGGTAACTCATCAAGTAGGTTTCCATCAAGAAAAACTTCATCAAGTAGGTTTCCATCAAGGACAACATATTGCAACATATTGCCAACACCATTAGCTCAAAAGGAAAGTAAAGTGAATCAACATCTGAGGATATTGAAGTCCTTAGTAAAACAGACCAAGATAAATCAATCAAAGTTCAAACTATGGATTTGGATTTCTCAAGTAATATAAAGGATGTTTGGAAGGATTTTGATCTAAAACTCCAGGAAGAACAAGCCGTTATAGTTATTGTTCAACAACAAATTGTGCATAATCCTAAAACTAAAGGTCAATACTCGTTCACTACTAAGCCCTATGACAGATTAGTAAGCACATAAATAGTGAAATTCATCCTGGCCTTCCCCACCATCGAAATTTTTCTTAATATTGAGGAAATTCCTCCTTTGGACATTTTGTAAAGTCCTAAACACAAGGAATTTATGAGCATACAGAACAAAAGAAGAATATTAGAGCAATCCCTACCCCTTGTCCAAGGAGATGTATTAATTGATGTTGTTTGGAAAGACATAGAGGAAGATCCTTCACAGGATCTAACTCACCTAACTCAGTTCGCAGGATCTTATGCTTTTGCAACCATTGAAAAAGCCTCAGAAGTTCAACAGTTGATGAAACAAAGGGATGGGAAAATCATCCAACTTCAACTAGAGCTACAAGGGTAGGAACAAAGTGTCAATCAAAAATTACAGGTACAGATCGCACAAATCTAAGAGAGCATGGACCAATTATAAATTTAGCATCAGAATGAGATTAGTTCTAACGAGAATCTAATTCACCAATTGAAGCTCTCTATTGAGCAAGTAAAAGATAACCCAAATATTGATGAATTCAGAAAAAAGGCCTTAGAACTAAACACTTTATTGGCATAGCAGTAGGTTTTTTTTGTCAGAAATTATCAAGTATTCTTGAAATGAGTGAATAGATAGATTCACTTGTGAATCACATTTTAGATATGAGGATTAGTTTTGATGATATAGACGATAAGGTTTCCCAGTTTTTCACCTGGCAGGATTCTGCTGATGGCCGAACAGCCAACCTACCCAGGATCAAGGATTCAAAGAAAGAAATATTGTTTACAGACTGGGATATATAGTTGAAGGATGCAGAAAGAGCCATTTGTAGAGCAAGGGATGTTGCTACTAACATTGTGGAAATTGTTATTCAAAATCTCATCGCAGCAAATCCTATTGATAGATGTCCTCCCGTTGCATTACCTTCAGTGAAAGACTTGATAAGACAGTGGCAAGAAGTGTAAAAGGTAAAAGAATAACATATAATGAAGCTGGAAAATTCTGGATTAGGAGAAATATTGTAGATATTTAGTAAAGTCTCATAGCTAGTGGCTTATGTTGCATTGTCTCACAGATACATCCTCCTACATGGTTCCCCCACTTTCTGATGTTGTTTTCAATGGAATGTTGCAGATTAGGAAAGGCCAACCTCCAGAGGTTAAACCTATGCTTAATATCCTTCAGCTGAAGGAAGAAATGGGAAAGGAGATAGCAGGACAATCCTCGAGCAAGTCATCCCTTTAATTTTTATTTTTGTTTTAATTCCACATAATTTAAGGAGGGTTGTTTTAAACCTCCTCGGCTTTTTATTGTAATAAATATTTAAGACTTATTTTTTATATATATTGAAACCCTTTCATGTCTTTTAAGAAGGGGTCCTAAAATTTTCAAAGGAAGACTTTACGAATGTTGCACTTTTCTACTCTTGAAGTTTTCTAAATAGAAAAGGCTGGACCAAGTACTTTTTCTCAAATGAGTAGAGTGAACATATGCATGGTACTTTTATCCTATGCGTTATATTTTTCTTCAAATGAGAAACAGTTATTTACCTTATGATTTTTTTTTCATGTATTTGTTTGAATACATTTTGACATTAACTCACTTCTGCACATGTTATACTGTTATCATTTGAGACATATTCAATACAGGCATTTAAAATTTGCTATATAAGCTTTATTCAATTGATTTAATTAAATATTTAATTAAATCAATTATCTCAAATGTTTTCATATCTCTAAGTGAATGTATTATATGTATTTTCATTCACTGAAAGGTCATTTCTGTAGATCGTACAGAAAATAGATTTCATGCCAGGATACATAATAGATAGATATATTTTTTATTGCAAGATTGCTAATATCTCCATCTATCAAGTTACACACAGTAATAAATCCATCCATTCACCTCAACTATATAAAACTAGGAAATGGGTCCCATAAATCCAGTCGGAGCCACCATTCCAAATGGAAAAGGGACAGTTTTTAAATCCCCGACTGGGTGGTTTCCCTGATGTTGTTGTACCAATTTTCGGGGCCTAAACATTTTGGGCACTAGAAGGAGGGCCATCTGACTATGAATGGCACCAAAGCTTAATCCAAAAATAAAATACCATCAGAAGAGTCATTCTCCCTCCAAGCCCACAACTTCTAGTCTGGGTTCAAAATATTCTACTCATAAATCAGAAGTTGTCCAATCTCCCCCTAAATATCCTAGTTCTGTTCATAAAGAAATCTCTTCAGAATATACTCCAAAATCACCTGAAGTACAAAATTGATAAATAAATTGGAATAAATTTAAATTTCAGCAGAGAAACATGTACTTTCTGAAGCCTCAAAAGGAAGTATTACTTCAATATTTGAAGGCACTGGTGTATTAACCCAATCTAAGAGTGAAAATATCATAGTAATCCCTTTTGAATTTCCTCTTCATTCTCACCATAGGAAAACTCTTATATCCAAAACTCAATCATCAACTAGCGATATTCAAACCTCTTCTACCCCTCAAACACCATAAGTTATTCCTCCTTATTTCAAATATTCTCAAACAATTTCTTCATCAATTCATATTCCTTCTTCTTCTCAGTCTACAACTGTTGCTTCAAGTAGTATTAGTTCCATAGTTGTTTATTCTTCACCATCAGCCACTACTAGAACTATTTATTCTACTCTATATCCAAGATGATTGCGTAAGTATAAACTGGAAGTATGGAAAAATGGTTACGTAAGTATAAACTGGATGATGTATTACCTGTAGAATAACACCTCCATAACTTTATTCTTGCCATAAATCTTAATGAAGTTATTGAGGAATATTGTGTAGTTAGATTATTTCCTTATAATTTCCAAGGATTAGCTAGATCATGGTATTTTTCACTACCATCAGGCACTATTACTAGCTGGGATATTTTTGAAGAACAAATCCATACTAAATTTGGTGATGATCGCACTATTTCCACCCTTATCAATCATCTTCCCAATCTTAAAGAAAACACAGGGGAAAATATCAAAGACTTCAACTCTAGATTTAATAAATTGCTCAACAAGATCCCAACCACATCTAAGCTTGGAGTAGATGTGAAAATAGAATGATACATATCCTCCCTTCCTTCTAATATTGTTATTTTTGTAGATAGAGCCAATAAGGCTACATTGGTAGAGAATATTAAAGAAGCTCTTTGTATTGAAATGATAATACTTTCTTTAGAGAATAAAACTACACAAGAAGATAGAAAAACTAAGAAGGTTTCATTTAAGGATGAACGTAAAAAGAAAACATCTAAAGATCCTTATGATATTGAGGGATTACAAAAGGTCCTCAAAACCATGTCAAATGATATGGTTGAGATAAAGAAACAAGTAGCTGAGTCTTCTTTGAAGAAATTTTTTATATCTTTTAATAAAAACCAAACTTCCCAACATCCAAATGTAATCTCGAATGCTGAATCAGATCAAGACGAGGATCATGATGAAACAATACCATCTGCAGAAGAATCTCAAGAAGAAGAACTGGTTGAATTCCATGGACTATGGGACTTTATCCTTCCAACCTATGATGATGAAAATGAACATGAGGCACTTATAGTTAACACTAGAAGTAAAAGGGCCACTGACCTACCATAGTCACCTCAAAAGAAAAATTCTTCATCCTATGTTGCTAAGGACAAAATATTTAATAAAAATACTTCTTCTCCTAAATCAAATCCAAATTCTTCCACTCTTCCATCTACATATAAAATATTAGTATTTTTTGTTACTATTGAATATAATATAGTGGAAGATATGAATAATATTAAAGAAAATATCTCTTTACATGACTTGAGAAAATTGAAACAACAATAGAAAATTTTACTCAAATAATTGAATGTAGTCCCCGCTTCATCCTTGCCTACTCCTATAACTTATAAAGCAACTAAAGGAGTTGGTAAACCTCCTAGTGATTCACCAGAAAAAATTGATGTAAGCGATGTTATTTTAATTGGTGACAGATATAATCTGCACATTCCTCCTTTCCTGTTAACTTTTGAAGTATTCAACAAAAATGTGCATAATTGTTTAATCGACTCTAGAGCCTCTTAAAAAATCATGCCATATTTTGTTTGTCTGAAATTGAACATATCTCCTCAAAATTCTGCAGTACATATTATGAAATTAGATAAAACAAAGGTTAAGGTATTCGGAGAAATGAATTTAGTCGTTATCAGATTAACATCCAATCAAAAAGTTCATAAAGTAATTTATATCTTAGTTGTTTATATTCCTGATTTTTATGGTCTCATCCTAAGTAGAGATTGGTCAGAAAATATTCACGGCTATTTTTCTACTGATTGGTCTCATATGCGGCTTCCCCATAATGGTAAGCCAAATCAAATCTGAGTAGACCGTGAAAAGCACTTGAAACACTCAGTAATTGAATTCAAAGAAGAGAATGAACCCATGTATTATACTAATAAAATTATCGGCAATAACTCTGTTGAATCCTTTTTGGGGAATTTCAATGCCCAAAAATCTCCATTTCTTACCAACTTAGTAAATTCTTAGATTGAAAATTTTTCTCAGTCAGACTCTTCAAAGTGTATAAATATTGTAGATAAACCTTGTATTAATACTTTGTTTTGGACATTATACTTTGATGGATCAAAACCCAGTGAAGGTGTAGGAGTTGGTTGTATATTAATTAATCCAGAAGGTGAAAAAATAATGCTCACATGTAGACTAGAATTTGAATGCTCAAATAACACCATGGAATATTGGGCACTGGTACAAGGCTTATACAAATAAATTGATCTTGGTGTCAATTATCTCAAGGTATATGGTGATTTTGGAATAATTTTCAAGCAGGTAAGAAATACCATACACTGTATTTTTGGTCATCTTAAACATTACCAGTCATTAGTGCAATCTCTTACATCTCATTTTTTTATATCATATGTTCCAAGAATTCAGAATGAAAGTGTGGATCTTCTAGAAAATGTATCATCCAGGCTTATTCCTTTAGAAGATTATAGTCCAGATAAATTTACTATAGAGTTAATTTTTCACCCATCTGTTAAGCCACTATATTAATAGTGTAGTCCCTTATTATGTTATTCTAACCCCCCTTATCGTTATTTTTGTACCCCTGTAACCCCCATATTGTTATTATTGTGCCCTTACATTATTATTGTTAGGTCGGCTAGGATTACATTGTGGCCCACTAGGATTACATTGTGGCCCCATGGACTCCTATATATAGAAAGGAGGTTTTGTCATTTGTATCATCCAAGATTTGTTCATTTATGTAATGTATTGGAGGTTGCCCCCTCGAAGTGGCTTATTTCCAAGGCGTTGATATCTCTTTTCTTCTATTTTTGGAGCTGGTTACACAACATCATCTATTCTTAATAATATTACTAATTGAAGAGTATTCAACAATGATGATGATTTTATAACTTTTATTACATCATAAGGAAAATATGATGATCAGTTAATTGATGAAGATGAGCATGAAAGGCAATTGAAATAGAAACCTGAAGAAAATGGCATACTTAAGTATGTAGTCAAGCTTGAAGATCTTTATGATCTCAAAAATAGATTCGAAAAGTTTACTAATTCTAAACTTCAAAGTTCAACTTTCAGGTTTGAACTAGTAAATGTTGGAACGTATCTTAACCCTTAGAACATTAACTTAGGACTTGTCTTTCCTCTTATGAAATATTAGCCTTCATTCATTTATTGAAGAAATACGAGAATGTCTTCGCATGTAAATATGAAGATCTTAAAACTTATGATACTTCTATCATCCAGCATAATATTCCAATGATATCCACTGAAAAGCCTATACAACAAAAGATAAGGAAAATCCACCCTAATCTTGAAAGTCAAATCAAAAGTGAACTAAACAAACTCCTTAAGGCCAAGATTATCTTTCCTATTAGGCATTCAAATTGGATCTCAAATTTAGTTCTTGTTAGGAAAAAGAATGGTGATATTCGTATTTGTATTGATTTTAGGAACTTAAACAAAGCTTGCTTGAAAGAAAATTTCCCATTACCATCGATGGAAAATTTTTTGCAATCAATTGCTAATTCTAAATTAATGTCTTTCCTTGATGGATTTTCACGCTACAATCAATTTTTAGTTCATCCTGAAGATAGATTAAAAACTACATTTAGAACAAAATGGGGCACTTATGCATACCAGAAAATGCCCTTTGGGCTAATCAATGCAGGAGAAACTTTTCTAAGAGAAATGGATATTGATTTAGGGGACTGTTAAATAAAAATGTGGTTGTTTATCCAGATTATATATCCATTTATTCCAAGAAAAGAAACAACCACTATCATGATATTAAGCAAATCCTAGAACGTTATTTGACATATGGAATTTCTTTAAATTCCAAAAAGTATTATTTTTCTTTAATTGGGGGTAAACTTTTAGGATTTATTGTTTCAAAATAAGGAATTTGCATAGATCCTAAAAGGATAAAGGAAATTTCTGAACTTTCCCATCCCCATAACAAAAAAACCATGCAATCCTTTTTATGATGGATAAATTTTGTCAAGAGATTTGTTCCAAAATTTTCACAGATTTTTTTACCATTGCTAGTAATGATTAAGAAGAATGCACTCTTCAAATGGGTACATAATGAAAGAGAATATTTTGATATAATCAAGGAATCTATCATCAATGCTCCTTCTCTGACTACCCTAGATTTTTCTAATCATTTCATTTGATTTACTTTTGCATCTGAAACATCTTACAATGTTGTGTTAACACAAATTAATGATCAAAGTATTGAAGCACCCATTTCATTACTTAGTTAAAATCTTCAACGTTCTTAACTAAATTATTCAGAAGTCTAAAAACAAGCATTTTTTGTCTATAAATCTTTGAAGAAATTTAGACCTTTTCTCCTTAAAACACACATTAAGGTAATAGTTCCATTTTCAGCTCTAAGGAAACTACTTATTCAAAAGGAACTAGGATAAAGGAGAGCAAATTGGGCAACTTATCTGCAAGAATATGACATTGAGATAAGACCAACTAAAATAATCATAGGAAAAGGTCTCTGCAGATAGCTATCTGGAGCATCCAACATATCAGAAGATGAAGAGTCAGGTAATACTGTACATATTGCTGAGGTAAGCCTGAATGACTCTGAATCACAATATACTGATTTAATATTTAATTTGAAAAATGGTTATGCTCCTACAGAACTCAATTACAAAAGAACAAGAGCTTTAAGATTGAAAGCTAGTCAATATCAACTCATAGACAATGTCTTGTTTAGAAAGAACTGTGACTATGTACTACTAAGATGCCTTGAGTAATCAGAAGCACAGGGGATTTTGCAGGAGTAGGTTTTGCAGGAACTCTAGGATGGACCTGCAGGTGGACATTTCGATGGAGATACCACTACACATAAGATCCTTCATGCAGGATATTATTGGCCCACTATGTTTAAAGATGCGTATGCATATGTGATAAAATGAAAAACATGCCAAACTGCTGCTGGAAGACAAAGAAAACTAGCCTTACCTTTGCAACTAGTCAACATTGAATAACCTTTTGAGAAATGGGGATTGGATATCATAGGTGATATTTTTCATAACTCATCCAAACAACATAAATATATTCTCACTACAACAGATTATTTTACTTAGTGGGTGGAATTTGTTCCACTAAAGGTAGGTAACTCTGAAGTCATTATTTAATTTATTGATCAATTCATTATTACCAAATTTGGCTTAACCAATGCACGTATGTTTGATATTGCATCTTATTTTTTGGTAAATAGTATGACTGAATTTTCTCTCAAAATAGGCTTTAATCTTAAATTCTCTGCTAACCACTATCCCAAAGGGAATGGTTTGGCATAATCAAAAAATAAAAATCTCATAAGAATCATCAAAAGGACTATTGATCAAAATCAGAAAAAATTGCATAAGTCTTTAACATTTTCACTGTGGGAAGATAGGATTACTCGTAAGGCCTCTAAATTAACTTCTCCATTTAATATGGTTTATGGGAAAGAGGTTGTAATTCCATCAAATTTATCTCTTCCTTCATTAGCCCTATTTTAATTGATTGATGAAGTACCTTCTTATTCCCTACAATTAAGAATGTCTCGGATCCTTAAAATGGAAGAGGAAAGAGAAAATTCCAAGTTAACTCATGCTTGACACCAACAAATAGTAAAAAATTATTTTCATTCAAATTTTGTTTCCCCAAAAACATTCAAAGTTGGAGACCTCGTACTTAAGTTGGACAAGGCACATGATCAAAAAGGTAAGCACCCCAAATTCCAAAGAATGTGGCTTGGACCATTTCAAATAATTGAAAAAATTGGTCCATCAACCTTCATTTTACAAGATCTTCAAGGGAGAAAATATTTTCTCACTGTCAATGGGCTAATTTTGAAAAAATTATTTTCTTAGAAGAAAATTTTCTTCTAAATGTACTATACTTATACTTCTATTTTTCTAGGAAAATAATGTTTGATTACATACTTTTGGTTGTTCACGACACCTCTGAATTATTTATGTTTTTTTATTTTTGAAGAATAGAAATTTTTGAGGAAATAATTACCAAACTAGAAAATTGAATGAATACCATAAAGCTCTAAAATCTTTATCCATCAAAATTGTAAATTTTATAAACCTGAAATTTGTAAAGTCTTTTTACTTTAGCATCAATCAGAAAAAGGTTCATCTTTACAAAGAAAATACTTGTTGTGACTACGCATCTTTAACTCTAAATTTTCATCCAAAACTCTTAAGGAGTCAATGACTCTCCCCATCCATTGATAATACTTTTTTAGAGTGTAATTCAAAAATATAAAAAACTTAAAATGATAAGAGGTCTCATTACGAGCCTGCTTACCATGATCATAAGTTAATAATTAACTGGCATTACCACAACTGCATACCAAATCAGGGTAATGGTTCATGATTATTAAGATCATAAGACAATGGGTCTCATCATGAGCTAGCTTGTTTAGTTCAATTATAGCCAGTGAATGGAATTGACACTTTCTGGTCATTAAGCGAGGACAATGACTTTTTAAGGAAAAGAAGAAAAATAAATTTTCTGATTAAATATTTATCTCAAAGAATTGTAATAATAAATGGATGGGATATTGAATCATGGGTGGTTAATACACACTAGCAGCAGTGGCTCTACCTATGAAAAAAAGAGAAAATAAAAAATCTAAGTTACAAAAAGACACTTACTTTATCTTTTAAACTATATAATGATTGATATAGAGGAATGAAGATATTTATTTATGAAAGGTTTATGAAAGATTAACAATTGATATGAGTTTTTTATATTCAAAGAAATTTTATTCATTTGAATATTTTGAAAATAGTTCTTGTTTCTTTAAATTATTTTTACCTATTTAAAGATACTAAGAAATTGTTTTTAGAGATAATTGGTTCCTCCAATGAATTGCCAATTTTTGTGCTAATCAACAACCCCCATTATTTTAGCAATAGTTACCTTAGAAAATAATGGGGACGCTTTTAAATTTTTGGAGTTCAAACAAGTAAAACCCTTAGAGTAATTCATTAGATAGAAATAGGGATAAAAAAAGGATAAAAACCTTAAAATTAGGCCTTGAAGCACTTAAGCATATATAACTCCTAAAAGGTCACTTGAAACATATTTTGATCCAATGTCTATAAGAAAAATCACTTTTATAAAGTATAAACCCATATTTTCAAGAAAATTCACTTCGGGGCCCACTTCCACCACATAATCCATCGCATATCGCATTTCGCAAACCCTACCTCAGATGCCTTATTGTCGCCTCTCATATTTCCCTGATGCGATATACTCATCGCATAACATTCGAGCAAACATAATCATCCTTCTTCCCCCAACCATGTTCATCGATGCAATATAGTCCATCGCACATCGCACATCGCACTCTTGTCAACTTAAACATTTCACACTCCATCTATTTTTGCTGATATTGTGATTATGATATCGCAATCGGCAGGAAGTTAAACTGATTGGTATTAAATGAATATTTTCACATGAGAAATGCTGAGACACGACAAACCTAGTTTTAATGCGGAAATGATTATATGGGTGCAAAAAACCATATCAACCATTAATGTCATAAATTAATGGTTTTGTCACTCATACCTCCATAATCATTCTACTGTAAGAAGCATTCAATTCATATCTTATCAGCGTGTGAAGTCTCATCCATTTAAACGTTTTTATTTTCTATGGTACTTGTGCATTTGTAAAACCAAAATTTCCCTCTTTCTGCTTATCCTTTCTCATTTATTTGCAGGCAAGCCCGAATAAGAATAATTCCCCAGAGATGTCTAAAGCTCTTAAGAAGGCTAAGAAGCATATGGCCCCTGTAAACCCTGCACCTGCTATAACCAAGAGAACAGAAATGTTGCCTTTGTTTACAAATACTACATGTGGACTAGAAAGTGGATCCTCCTCATGGGAATCCATGTAAAAGCTGCTCGAAGATGAAAATCCTCACAAAGTTCAAAGAAACAAACTGTCGATGTTGCTGATTCCTCTTAAGCTACAATTGAAGAAGTAGCTAATTCTTTCTTACATCGAATTGTTTCCCAGCCTAAATTCTTACCATACACTGATATGGTAATATGGATTATTGATAGTCTCAATATCAGGGATAGGACATTTCTTACTAGCAGAGGAACAATTATTGGTTCCTTGAAAGCCAAAGACCTGAAGCTGATGTACCACATCCCAAACCCCGAAAAAGGTCTATGATAAAGAATTTCTTGCACATTTCACCAAAGAAAACGAGCTCAAATTGAACACAATAAAGAAATGGAGAAGCAATCCCAACAAGCACAATAATGATGAAAAGGGTATGTACTCTAATGACTCCCTTGCAAGCCCCTATTGTTATGTTTGTATGATGATGTCTAGGCTTTTTGGTCAGCCCATCGCTACTCAATTTTGAGTAGAATGGGTCCCTCTGAGGGAAGCACCTACAGATTCATATGTAATGGATTGGGGAAATATTCTATCTAATAACATTTCCACACAGACTTTAGATATTGAAAAAATCGCTCCATTTCTTCCAAAAAATTTCCCCCATTACATATGAGCTCTTATATCATGGATGTTGTGTGTTTTACCTCGAATTTTCTGGCCATGGGTTGGAAATGGACTACCCAAGACCCTGTGCCTATTCATATATTTCATATTATGTTGTGGGAATATAAGTATGAGAACCATTTTTACAAAATTTTCCATGGAGTCATTATCCCATTGTTTCAAGTTGCTTTTAATGAGAAAGCCCCCAGACTATCAAAAGAGGCCCAAGTTGATTTTTCCTCTATAGGAAAATGGTTTGGTGAAGATTTTTTCACCTATGTTCGAATATTTTGGATCTTAGCTCGACCGCACCTTTTTACCCTGTATGTTCCTGAAAATATTCTCGTAAGATAATTTGCATATCAGACTGTTGGAAATAGCCTAACCAGGTTTTTGAAAGAGGCTAAGAAAGCATCATGGCCTTCTTTTCCAATTAATTGTGGTGTTTATGGCATGGATAATTACAAGCATTTTTTTGTAGAGATTGGTCAGATTGAATGTTTGAAGTTATTCACAATTCCAAACAAGTAGTATGACCCAATTAAAGTTGCCCATATTTTCACTACCCAAGTGAAGATTAGGCATTTTGTGCACAAAGAAGATGGTTTCGATGACCTATTTGAGTCTGTTGACAATTATCCTACAGTTCAAAATATGGCAACCTTACACTTCCATCCATAGCAATTTCTCAAGTTTAAAAAATATATGAATAAGAGATTGGAAGCAATTCCATTGAAAATGTTGGATGTCTCACAAACATTAGCTTAGAAGGAAAAGGAAAGTGAATCGGTGTCTAAGGATACTAAAGTCCTTAGTAAAATAGACCAAGATAAATCAGCTGAAGTTCAAACTTTGGATTTGGATTTCCCGAGTAATCTAAAGGATGTTTGGAAGGAGTTTGATCTAAAACTCCATGAAGAACAAGCAACTATAGTTATTGATCGGAAAAAATTTGTGCATACTCCTCAAACTAAAAGTCAGGACTCGTTCACTGCTAAGCCCTCTGACAGATTAGTAAGAGCAGAAAGAGTGGAATTCATCCCAACCTTCCCCACCACTAAAATTGTTCTTAATATTGAGGAAATTCATCCTTTGGAAATTTTCTACAATCCTAAACACAGGGCAGTTATGAGCAGATAGAAGAAAAGAAGAAGATCAAAGCAATCCCAACCCCTTGTCCAAGGAGATGTATCAATTGATGTTGTTTGGAAAGACACATAAGCAAATCCTTCATAAGATCTAACTTTCCTAACTTAGTTCGTGGGAGCTTATGCTTTTGAAACCATTAACAAAGCCTCAGAAGTTAAAGAGTTGATGAAAGAAAAGGATGAGAAAAACATCCAAATTGAACTAGAGCTACAAGCAGAGAAACAAAGTGACGGTCAACAATTACAGGTACAGATTACACAGCTCCAAGAGAGCATGGACCAATTAAAAATCCAGCATCATAATGAGATTAGTTCTAAGGAGACTCTAATTCATCAATTGCAGCTCTCTATTGAGCAAGTAAAATATAACCTAAAGATTGATGAAATCATAAAAGAGGCCTTAGAACTAAACACTTTATTGGCACAACAACAAGTTGTTTTTTGACAGAAATTATCAAGTATTATTGAATTGTGTGAACAGATCGATTCAATTGTGAATCGCATTTCAGATATGAGGATTCGTTTTGATGGTATAGACGATAAGGTTTCCCAGTTTGTCACTTGGCATGATTTTGTTGATGTCCGAAAGGCCAACCTGCCCAGGATCGAGGATTCAAAGAAAGAAATATTATTTACAAACTGGGATATATAGTTTAAGCATGCAGAAAGATCCATTTTCATAGCAAAGGATGTTGCTACTAACATTGTGGAAGTTGTTAGTCAAAATCTCATCACAACAAATATTATTGACAGATGTCCTCCCAGTGCATTTCCTTTAGTGAAAGACTTGATAAGATAGTGGAAAGAAGTGTCAAAGGTAAAATAGAACATGCCATGAAGCTGGAAAATCTGGATTGGGAGAAATATTGGAGATATTTAGTAAAGCCTCACATATAGTGGCTTATTTTATGTTGTCTCACAGATACATCCTCCTACATGCTTCCCCCACTTTCTAATGTTTCTTTCACTAGACAGCTGTGCATTAGGCCATTCCAACCTCCAGAGGTTAATCTTATGCTTAATATCCTTTAGCTGAAGGAACAAATGGAAAAGGAGACAACAAGACAGTCCTCAAGCAAGTCATCCCTTTAATTTATATTGTTGTTTTAATTCGACTTACTTTAAGGAGGGTTATTTTAAACCTCCTCACCTTTTTATTGTAATAACTATTTTAAGACTTATTTCTTTTATATATTTAAACCCCTTCATGTCTTTGAAGAAGGGGTCCTGAAATTTTCAAAGGAATACTTTACAGATGTTGCACTTTGTACTCTTGAAGTTTTCTGAATAGAAAAGACTGGACCAAGTACTTTTTCTCAAATGAGTAGAGTGAACATATACATGGTACTTTTATCCTATGTGTTATATTTTTCTTCAAATGAGAAATAGTTATTTATCTTATGATGTTTTGTTTCGTGTATTTGTTTTAATACATTTTGACATTAACTAACTTCTAAACATGTTATACTGTTATCATTTGATACATATACAATACAGGCATTTAAAAGTTATGATATAAGCTTTATTCAATTGATTTAATTAACTATTTAATTAAATCAATTATCTCAAACATTTTCATATCTCTAAGTGAATGTATGATCTTTATTTGCATCCACTGAAAGGTCATTTCTGTGGATCACACAGAGAATAGATTTCATCCAGGGATACATAGTAGATAGATATATTATTTATTGCAATCTTGCTAATATTTCCATCTATCAAGTTACACACAATGATCAATCCATCCATTCACCCAAAATATATCAAACTGGGAAACTGGTCCCATGAATCCAGTTGGAGCCACCATTCCAACCGGAAAAGGGGAAGTTTTTAAGTCCCCAACTGGCTAGTTTCCCTGATGTTGTGAATCGTCCCAACACAAACATGTGACTCATCCCAAGTCACTGAGGCATATACTCCTTTAGCTTGGCTTGGAGCATGCTAACAGAAAATTTCAAAGGGATCACCATTTCCAAACTTTTCATTGCATCTCCCTGTGCTTTCTGAACTAACTTCTCCATTGTGGGCCCTTCAGTGGCCATCACTATGTTGTGTTGTTTCTGATGAATTTCCTTCAAGGTGTTTTCTAGCATCTGTGAAATTTAGAGAGCCTCCTCAGCCCATGGTTGCATACGTGCTTCTAACAACTGCTCTTTTCGTTGCATGCCTTCAATCTATGTTTGGATCATTTGGCCCTCCTACAAACGAGCTAGGTGCTGTGTAAGAACTAGGGTTGGTGCCACTGTCTGGATCTCTTCAAATTTTTGTTCCTTCTGATGCATCTCGTTTTGCAATTGCTGAACTACCAGATCATTCTGCACAGACTCCATATGCTCATAGATTCATCCAAGAGACTGTCACATTGCATGACTACATCAACGATACTATATGTAGCTTGTTTCACTTCAGTTTCTCTTTGGGTGCGAACCTCTGGTGGAGTCTCACAATAAAAATTTGTTTGCAGGTCCAAGATTTGGTGTTCATACTCTACTCTGACAGTCTGTACCTCAGCACGCGATGCTTTCATAGCTGCATTAATTCCTTCCATTTTTTCCTCCAATGCAGTGGTGGCCAGGACTGTTGGAACATCGTGATAGACTTGATGGATTTTCATCTCTATCGAAATGCATTGGGCTTCGGCTCCGTCACATGTTGTTTCTATTGCTTATTGTTCTTTATGTGCCTCTTCGGCTTGCTTTTGGGGTTCCATTATTGTGGTGTGAGCAACAGCCTCTCTGAACTGAAGTTCATCTATGATTATTGTATGCATCAAGTGTAGCTTCCCTACAGGTAAAATAGAAAGATTAATGTTTATATCACCTATACCACGGAATTTGGGGCACTGGCTGGCATCCACATGAATGGCTGGCACGATGATTTGGATAAGGCAAGCATCCCCGATAGTTGGTAATCAAATATCTAAGGGTTGCGCGCTTGTGACTTGTGATATGGTTTGGCATGCTTGAGTTACGCTCGCTTGTATCTAGATCGCTTGCATATTCAATTCTTGTATCCCCACCTCAAAAATCTCTAGTGCAGCCTTATACTGCACCTCCATGTCGGTCCAATGATCCTTAGTCACATACGTGACTGTGTTAGCAATTTCAGTCAGATCATCCTCTATCAATGTCAAGACCTCCTTCCCAGCATCTTTGGAGCCCTTTCTTTTCTTTCTTGATCCCCCAACAGCCCAAGAGATGCGATTTGTTCCCTTAGAGGTCTACGCTTCTACCTACTCCACAGTATCTTTTGGCGAGGAACCATTCTTCTCCAGTTCTATTTCTTTTTTGAGGTCAATATTCACGCCCTTTTGATGGGTGTGGCTTCTTTCTCAATAGGATTCTCAGTCACCTTCTCTGTTGTTTTCATTGGCTGAGTGCCAGTGTAGGGCTTTGTCGGCGTGGTAGGTGTTAACCATGCGGGTGGCCTTTTCTCTATAACTCTAAGAAAATCATCCTCTGTTACTAAGTATGTTAACTCTTGCCAAACTCCTTCCGCGTTGCCTTTTGCGCAGATGTGCATGTTATGAAACATAGCCCTCAAGTCAACTACCTTCTTGTAGTGATCATAGAGTGTGGGCGAAAATCACGGCTTTGACTGTACAACTTGATATAGGGTAGCATCATAAATAACCCAAAAAATTGTATTCTCCTTGGCGCGAACGAGGTCTGATGAGTTCCATAATGTGGCATAGCGTGCAGCCTCGCACATCTGAGGCTCAATCTCTGGAACTGGGTTTCCTTGGGGGTCTTCCACCCAATCAGCGCAATCAATAGTAACAACCAAGCATAATGGAACTGCTTTCCTTCCTCCTGTTATTTGTGCACATTTTCTAGGAATTCCTTGCATAGATATTTGAACCAGTTATAAATGACAGCTTTCTCCCATTGTCCTGTGAGATCAATGACGTGCACAGGCACCCCCTTTGGTATGCATTTGTGCGTCACCTTGCAGGCCAAGATGAGCATGCCGAACTGAACTACTAGGTCATTTATTTCATTTACAACAAATCCTCGGGTCTTGTGCAAGAATTGGTATTTATTTTTATTATGCTCTGCCACAACTTTCTCTTGGGCCTTACCACTGAAATCAGCAATGGGGTCGGTGCCTTTAGCGGTCAGACCCGTGATCCTATGGATTAATGCAGCATCAATAGGGATGCGTTTTCCCAACCATAGCACATCATCGTGTACTAGCACGAGCAACTACCAGACGCAGATGTTGTTTATGTGGTTGAGCCTAAAATGAGGGGTCTATAGTAAGTTTAGCAGGTCTGCCTTGTGCAGACCCAACACCCATCTCTTTGGCTCAAGACGCATGATGCCTCCTTCATAGGTGATGTGATCTAAGTACAACTCTGGTGAAATTTTTGGGAATTTATCGACATCTGCAATGTCCCAGTCCTCCAGTCTGAGTTGTATTAATTTATCAAAAAATTCACCTTCCATTGGGATGTTTTCAGGGATTAATGGCATCTAGATACTTGCACGCACCTTGTCCAGATATTTAGGAATTCTGACTAAGGCTTTGCTTGGCGCAACATAGCTCGATAGCCATGAGAATGGGGCCACTTCAACCACATCCTCCTCTCCTTCCATAATTGTTTCAGGGACCTTGGACATAGGCCTTTTCATCCGCTCAGCCACAGTAAAGTGCGGCATTGGGGTCTTCTCCCTTGTTGATTTTCGTGTACCAGAACACTGCCCCTTCTTAGACTTTGAGGGCATAGGCGTTTCAATAATAGGGACTTCAGGCGTAGCAGGGTCATCTCTGGGTCTTGTGGTCATCATACTTCTAGGAATGATGTATCCCAACCCTGCATGGCACAATGAATCCTTGAATCCCAGATCCAAACTAGACATAGACTCAGAGTATGGAGTGGCAATCAGGGAGCTCAAAGCAAAGAATTCACCCAGAAATCAAAGGGAACTATTGCGACCCCATAGGTCAAATTTATACTTGGGGCATGTCTTCAACAACTCCTTTTTCATTAATTTCTCTCCATAAATGAAAAAATTGTCCCAAAACTGGCAAAATTGCTTCATTAAATGAAATCTAGACACTCCTATAAATGGTCATAAAGTTGTCTTTTCTAGATTTACTATTCTGACAGCTAGTTTTTGACACCTCTACTACCTATTCAACCTCCTCGCCCATCTACGGTGTGTGCGTCGCACCTACCTATGCATATACTCCAGATATAATGATAACCATCAGTAAATCATCCCCCCAAACAAAGGCTTATTGATCAAGTAATTCAAAGCATATTGGGTAGTGTCTGTCATGTCTCTCAATATCTACAAACTCCTCTAACATTCGTCATCCCAACGGAATGTCGCACCTTTTTGAGTAACTTGGTCATAGGCGCGATCATCAAGTCATAATTCTGAATGTCTTTCCTATAGTATCCGTGAGGCTCATCATAGAGCGCATTTTTCTGATATTCTTAGGAGGGAGAAATCAAGTTTTCAGGGACTGCGTGTTGTTCCCTAAATTCTATGATTTCTAATTCTTTGAGGTTCACAGTTTCCTTCATCGGTGCATTAACAATTTCTTGAATCAAAGCATGGCCACTTGGATCAGATCCATTCTCAAAGCTAAATGTTAAGATAAATCTATCTGTCAGTGCAGACCACTCACTAGTGCCTCGGCGCAGCTCTGTCTCCAAATACCATTCAGTAGGTACCTTCCCCAAGGTGTGAATAAGCATATGGACCCATTCAAGTCTTGGTTCTATGCCCCATACCTAATTCCATCTCGCCAAATGTCTGCAAGGATCATCTTTTCCAAAGTAGGCATCTTCCATTTTAATGACTGGACATTCAAACCACAACCGCATCATGCGCGCACATTCCTCCCAGTTGTCCATGTTTTCCTTATGAGTTTCCCATCATCTTGATGGGTTAGCACACAAGCCAAGATCCAAAGCATGGAATCTCTGTCCTTCAAACACAGTCCTTTCAAGCTCCCCTATAAACATGTTTATATCAGTTAATCCATCATTGTGCAGAAAATCACGTACCTTAGATGTTATACATCATAGAGATCGGGTCACGCAATTACAGTGCAGCACAGACACCTCATGTAGTCGATTTTGAAAGTTTTCTAATTCCTCATCTGAGTTTGAGAAACAAGAGCTATCCTTATCCCAGTTAATATTTCCATATGTTGTTGGATTAATCCAATCTTCCTTGCACAAATTCAGCTTATAGATTTGATCAATCTCATCATCAACATGCATTGGTTTTGTATATTTGTGTCCTTCTGCATGATCTAGAGGAATTATTACCCTGACTCCATTGCTTTGAAATTACATTCTTCTTTTATTCAGATTTATGACACCATCCATGTCAATAGCCCATTCCAACCCTAGCAACGCAGTATAAGGATCAGTATCATCTACAATTTGTATGACTTCAAAGTCTGCCATCACCTTAACACCCTTGATATTGAATAAAACTTGCGACATCCTCCCTAAAGGAATGATATTCTCCTAATTGGCCATGCGTAGTAGAATGGTAGACCACTTCAGCTTTGGCTCTCCCATGCACTGCAATGTTTGCTTAGATAGAACATTAGCATCTGATCCCAGATATAGAATCACCTGGTCCATATCATAAGCACCAATCTGCGCGGTCATATGCATCTCCCTACCCGTTCACTTCTTATTCTTGTATATCTGGTTGAACTCTTGTTTTCCTACCACCAGTTCTTCCTTATCTGTGCAATTATCTATCAGAGCTTGAATATTTTCTACTACCATTTTGTTGCGCAGTAAATTTATACATGTTTGTAGAAATGGTTTGATATCTTCACCTCCTCCTTCTTCCTTCATCGGTCTTCCTGATGCTTATGTGCTTCCTTCTGCAATTTATTTCTGCGCTTGAACAAAAGTCTCCTTTACGCACTGAAGATTAAATCCTTCCTTTTTTTCAGGTGCTTTACGGATCCATACATCAGTGGCTGGTTGCTTTCCCTTATCTTTATTAGTGGCTACACCACTTCTAGTCACCACGATCACACTGGGATATTCTTCACGGGTTTCTTCTTTAACCATCTGAATATTTTGTGTTGGATTTTGGGTCTTCTTCTCCTGCATTTTAGCAATCAAGACAGGACAATTTTCTATTACATAATCAGATTGTCTACAACACCTGCAGGATTCTCATGCTGGATTAGGACAGTCGCACGCATAATGACCAACATCTCCACAGTTATAGCAAATGAATTTTCCTCTTCCTTGACCAGTTGATCCATCTCCTCGGCCTCTTCCTATGCCCTGAAATCATCCACGCCCAGAAGAGGATGCTGATGATGTAGACTCAGCCTGCATTCTATATATTTCATATTTATCTAACATCATATCATAAGTGCGACAATGTTTCTCATCATACCCTAATGTTGCTTTAAGTCAGGTTGATACTTTCTTATCCTTGGGCAGGAATCTGTGTCATGTAATCCAATGATTTGACTGATTGTACACCATATAGTTTTCTTCAATGGATTAGGACCTCCAGCATTCGGATAATTGTTGAAGACAAGACATTGATATTTATGGTGCCCATAAGCTTTACATTTTATGTACCATATCTCTCCGCAAACCTCCTTGCCCTTGTCCTTGTGCGGGATTTGAATTTCTAGATGCATGGCTTCCAACTGATTATCTATATGTTGAGTTCCCAGTGAAACAGGTGTTGGAATAGCCTCTAGCTTCATTGCAACGTCCACAGCCTCAGCATGTGTGGAAATATTTTGTTGACCTAAGGGCTGGTGCAAATGTGGGAGAAACATAGCAATGAACCATTCCTTATTTTTATTATCATCAATGAAAAATACACCGTATCTAATTGTTTTCTTCAGTCTCATATCGGCCTCCCATATAGATTGATTAAACTCCTGACGAATCTCTTTCATTTCTATCACCAGCAGCACATAGGACTGAGGCTTCTTAAACTTCTCTTTTATGGCATATTTTATTTGTTCCAAGATGGCATTAGGGTTCTCTTGAGCATATCTGATGTACCAATCTAATGCACAATATTGGAATGAAGTAGCTAGTTGTGCCTTCCTAATATCAATATTGTTAACCTATTGATCCTACCATATGGCCTCAGTCACAAACCAGAGGTGTTTAATATCCTCATTCCCAATCCTTCTGAAATTATGTAACTTCATTGATGCATCCATGTCTACTTTTGGGGGAGGTGTAGGTGGTGGTGCAGATGGACTATGCATGGAGTGGGTGTTTTGTGATATGAGTGTAGAAGTGGGGTGGATGGGGTTGGAAATAGACTTAAGGGTTTCTATTTTGATGAAATTTTTCCTTTAGAGTCACTAGAGCTACTAGTTTATGGTTCACCTTCACTGTCATATCTAGGCTTCAGAGAGCTATAAATAATTATTTTCTGAATCTTCACAGTAAAAATTTTTACTGCGTAGTTAGCCCTCTTCGACACATTCATGCAATATGTTCGCATAGACAGCCCTGTTCACATAATAGAATTTTTAGCAACAATTTTAGTGAGTACATGAACTTACATCTAGGGTCTTTAAAAAACCTTCTTTCTACTTCAGAATAGGATACAAATTGATCGATGGCAAATTGTATCACAAATCCTCCCAAGAGGCGATCGATACAGTGATAGTACCGCGCGGGTGATCTTATTTTCTAACTTCTTTACTTGTTAGATCAATTTAGGAGTGCACTCAGTGACTATGTTGTCCTTCACGTGAGTATTGAATTCAGCTATGCACAACAACCACTCCTGTAGATCGTGTGCAAAGGAGCAAAATAATATTTCATGCACTTCTGTATAGATGTATTTATGTACCCAATTTTCATCAGATAGCTTAGTACTTCGATTCTCTTGGAGTGTGAATTCAAGGATATTTTTATCCAACCAATCTTGCAATTCATTTCGTGAAGGATGCAACAACATCAAATATCCCTTAAAATTATCTCAGTCTCGGCAACGAAACCATTTGTTGGCTTGAGGGGTCCTAACCCAGGTTCAAAGTTTATTGCGCAACCAACAAACCCTCAAACTACTGGCCCTTTCAGCAATGACCTGCTTGTGCAAATCAAAGTCTCACCCAAAGTAGTATGGGGGGGTGTTGGAACCAGGTTTCCGCACCCCGAGGAAGAAAATAATGAATTGGCCCTAAGTAGATCAATTGTATACTTCTATCAATCATAAACAGATGCTCCCAATACTTAATAGAATAATATAGAATCACAAATCGCTTCAGTGAAGATAAATCATAACAGAACCAGATCCAGATCTAACCAATGCGTAATCACTTAAGAAATTCTATCAACCATCAATGTGCATAAATAACCCTAACAGATATCCTCGGGAAATGATAAATAAGTAACACAGAAACAGTGTGATATTAACAGAATAGAAAGAGTAGATAGATAAATCAGATCAATAACACAACAGGTTCGCCAAATATTTCCTTTATATTAGTTTCAGATCCTTTCAATACATCAAACTTTCCCCTTACACATAACCCTTTCGCGCACACAGCCAGCAAAGTCTTCACACAACCAGGACTAGGTCTCCACACACACAGCAAGCAGGAGCCTTTCTACCCAACCAATGCAAACCCTTACAAAGTATTACAGACGCATAAAACATTCATATCATAATCATGTTTTTCTTTCTTAAGTTACTTTACTTATACTCGATCTATCTATTTATATTCTTCTAGCACCTAGATACTATGGTATCAAACCATGGTTTGAGGCCCATAGTTTACCCTTAAACCCATTTACATCAGAAATAGGGACTTTGACCCACCTCAAAGTCCCTTGACGCATTCACGCAACATGCATGTACAAAACTTACACAAAATTACATAAAAAAGTGTGCCCCAGGGGACCCCACTCCAACGCATGCATAGACATAAAAACCATGAAAAATCAGCACACAAATCATACCATCAAATTGCACCAAAAACTGTGTTGTTGAGCCATTTTATGAATAAATCAAAGGTACAATATGGTGTTGGAAAGTGTGCACATGGAATTGCATAAGGAAAGATTACAAAGACCAAGAAAAAGATATGAAGCCCCTCTCTGATTTGTTGCTTCTCTCTGCTGAATATTGCATTGAAACTACCTAGAAATATGGTGCTGGATGCAAAGAAATGTTGCTACAACCTCCTCTAATGCTCAAACAAATTTGGGAAATTTATCACGGGCTCTCCACCTGTAACCCACAAAAACCCACGAAGGAACTTGCCAAATGTTGACCTTAGAATTTCGGCCCGACTTACCCCTAGGTCCTCTAGCTGTTTGCTAAGTTGGTATCCTTGTTTTTTCCCTCAATTATACCCAGAAAATTCTACAAAATTAATATCGACTTCTCCTCAATAAACCCAGAAAAACCCAGAAATGGTTTTTCCTAGTTTTGACACTCCTAACTGACCCCCAAATGCTTGACCCTCCTCCACAAGTGGCAGATGTAACGTATAGAAATTTTTTTGTTTTCTACTCCACCAAAATTATGAAAAATCCCCCACAACACTTCCCCAGACTCCACCTCAAGTTTCAGCCCCCAACTCCTTTCACTCCTCAACCTCCAAGCATAGATATTACAAGGACTGCGTAGTCATTGTGCTGCTATTGCTGGAACTTCCCCAAACTCACAACCTTTTTTGCTAGTACAAACTAGAATAAGTGAGACTCCCTCCTTACTAGAAGTCCACTGAATCAAGGGTTGTGATTTCCTCTCGAAAACACTCGTGTGTTGAATAACACTTTCAAACTTAGCTTCAGCTCATGCGTGCTTGTCTAAGAAAAATTATCAAAATGAAATTGAAAGACAAAATGAGTGCCTTTCAAACTTGGGCCAAGCTCAATTTATCCTCACCAATCTTGCACCAATGAGTGCATATTCTACATGTGGGTTGTAATACTCTATGGGGGGGCCCACGCTCCACTAGAGCTGTAATATTTCCCCACCAAATCTAATGTTTGGGCTTGCTTAAAGTCAAAAATACATGTGGGGCCTCTAAACCCACATTTCCTAAGAGAAAACATGAACTAGGAAATAATTGGGAAAATTTGATATTTCCCTTAACAATATTGCTAAGTGGGAATATCGAAGTCCTCCTCGCCAAAGCGTTGATTTTCCTCAAGCAACTGCCGAACAAGCACCCGCTCTAGTTGTTTCTCCCCACTGTCACTCCAAAAATGGTCCAGGGTCCCAAATTCACCACTAAGTCATGCCTGACCTCTGCTTTGTCTTGAAATGAAAGAATCCCTCAATACTAGGATCCCAAGCCATCCTGTCCCACCTGAAGCTCCCCTCGCTCCACTCACTATCCTTCTGCGTATAAGTACCAGAATACCCCTACATACCATAAATGAGTAGGGGATCATGATAATGTGGCACTATGTCCCTCTCCTCGTGGAGTTGTCCTACCACATAGGCCATCCCATGCACTCCAAGAGTATACTCTCGAAGATACCACCTAATCCATGCAGAGATACTATCTCGCTCACGTGAGCTTCTCCTGATACCATCCTTCTGGCCCACTTTCCATGCCAATGTAGTCCCCCATGCCATCGGTGACTCGCTAAATCCCAATGGAAGATCTGTATGACTTCCCCTATAGTAGACAACTCACCTGTAAAGGTCATTTATTTTTCAAGTATTGTGATTCCTGGGTCCCATGCTAGCCTCAAAAGGGTGCCACCATGTTTTTGTTGTGCCATTATGGCTCTAACAGACTACTCATCATGTGTACATTGTATCCTCCTTTCCTGGAACCCGATGGTGAAATAATGATAGGGGCGAGACACATCCTTCCCATACATCTCCATCACACAAAATCCTACCCATCCAAATGTAACTCTGAACCTATGCAACAATAGAGAAAACCTACCTTGCCATATGATGAAGGCCCCAGTGTACCCCCATGTGCCAACCCAAGAGTGAACTAGATCACTCTCTGCCATGACTCTGACCATCATGTGACAAATTGATCTATCAATCAATTGAATCCCTACATCCCATATTCGGACCTGATGCGACATAACTCTGAAAACTATAGGAATCTCTTTGTACCTCATCTCTAGTCCCTACATGTAATCAATTTATTGACTCCATATATCATGGGCTAATCTGATGCATGCTAATCTGCCATGTGCCTGCCATTATGTAGTACTGATGACCGCTGGAAGCCACATGTACCAAATAGCTACCCCATGAATGCAACCAATAGATGGGTATCTAGTATCCACATTCAACTTAGGGTATGCGGATCCCTCATGTTCCTTCCAACCATCACCACTGGGTCTGCCATCCGCCCTCTCAATAATGTGCCAATACAATGTCTGGAGCCAAAACACATACTGGAAAACTAACTCAGTTGTACTCAGTGTCCTATGCTCATGCATGGTCCCAACATACCCTGAGAAAAGAGTGACACATGTCTCCCTCGTGACCATCTCCCCGAGTGTAGGCTCTTTTATGAATGATATGCCACCCCTGCAGATGATCGCTTCATCCCAAAACCTGTGGCTTTCAACCAGCGCACCAACCCAATGCCACTATTGAGAAGTCTCTCCCCTAGTGCGTTGAGTGTCATCCAAATGTATTTGGTGAGCTCCTCTTCCCCCGCTTCTCGTGCCTAGAGTTCCAAAGGACAACAACCAAATTGATTGTGCTCATAAGTGATGTAGAATAGGGTCAAGTGTGTGAGTCCCCATGGATACCATCAAGTATCATTCATCTGTCTCCTTGTCGATCATGGGTGAACTATACCCAAAGGTATGCTCGATGTCTTTGTCTATGAGTCTCACTATAGGAAACACTCCAAGGCCCCACTGTGCATCGCCATACACTCTCGCATGCCACTGATCATCCTTGTACTGATCGACATGCCATTATACACCGCGACCTAGCCCTGTACATCGCTAGATACCCCTTGCTACTGTTTTCCCCTCCTATATCATCTTGTGTCCTACCTATGTCACTGTAATTGACACTCCCCGTGGGCACTCAAAGTGATGTGAGCTACTCCTACTACTCCATAGTGTAAAGCAACATGCTACAAAACACCACCCTACATCTCAATGCTCCTCAACATACCACTGATCCTCGCTACATAGCCCTGCACACCCCTAGATGCTACGACCTAACATTGGGTCTGTATGCATCAGTCTGCATCCCCCTACATAACACTAGGCCTTATCACATAACTCTGTGTAGTCATGTGTACCACTACCCATTATCATGCCACCCTATAACATACAGTACCCTACATGTGCCAAAACATCCACCACGCTTCTAGTAAACCATCCATGATGTGGGCTACATATCCCCATCTTCTCTGAAAGACCTAAGGAGCCCAACTCCTCACATGCCAATGGAAATGACACTACTACGCCTATCCTCAATAGCTTCAGTGTTCGATATATCAATGAGAGAGACTTGTCTCCCTGTAAGACCCTATATGGTGGCATGTATGTTCCACCTCCTCATAATAACTCCTACCAAAGTAGGCTAATCACCTTGTGACCCCACACACAGTCAATATGCCAACACAACTCATGAAATGTGTCTTCTCCTTTGTCGAACCATCCTGTCACTAGTGTTGTTAGGGGTTCTGATGGATATCTAAAAATGTGTGTGTGTCCAAACATCGGACCCATCACATAGCTACTACCATTACCCACTGACTCTATGATGTGATAAAAAATCCACCTAGATCCCAACAACGATCTGGCCCATGAGTCCCTCTGGAAATCTAGGGCCTCTACTGAAATGTGGCCATGGATGTATCCAACCGCCTAGCCTACTCCATCAGGTACCAGCTCAATACCTCTTTCCATCCAATCCCAAAGAAGGGATCAAATGTAAAATCCTTTATGAAGGTAAAAATCCCTCCAAGATGATGTGGTGTCATGCTCATCTCATGTCACTCAGTCTTGCTAACTTATCCCTCCCCTAAGGTACATCTAGGCAACTCTACCTCCCTCAATCCAATGTGTAAGGGTGGACTAATAACTGTATAGACCATGTCAGTGTGTCTCTAAAGCGAACTGTGTTGAAAACCCAATGCATGGACTCTTTTTTTCCCCTCATCAATGGCTAGCCCAAAGGATGGTTGCAAATCCTCTTACATCATGGAATCAACATGAGCCTCCAACTGCTCCTCCATAGACAACCCAACATGCAATACATGCCCACTAGTGAGTTGCAGGTGATCGTCATCCGACAACTCTTTTATATACCTGGAGGCCTTTGTACCTGTCAGATCCTCAATAATGGTTGAGATGTCTCCACACACTATCAACCTGTGGTGTGTTTCCATCACCTAAGACCTCAGCCACAACCCCCGATACCTCATCAATGGATACCTCAACAATGGATGGTGTCTCATCAACAAGTGTATGCTCAACTATCTACTTGCCAACCATGTCCCCTTCAACTACTCTTTCATATTCTTCCTTAATCCACCTCACCATCCCTGCATAATTCCATGGAATTACCATTTATTTGTGCATGTCTCTTAGTTCACAGAACTCCTAAAAAGAGAGGGACGCTTGAATTCCATGTCCCAATGATTTGGTATGCCCTCCAATTTGCTTCCAATAACTCCACATCAGTTGGAATCATGTCTTGCCATCTTGATGCATTATCCACAATTCTAGGCATAGTGGATTTCTTGTATAATTGAGAATGGTCCTGATTCCCAGTTGTTGTGTGAATCAGTTGCTTCCCCACATCAACCATCATTTTTTGCACCCTAATCACCTCATTCAAGGTTACTCTCATGTTTTTCTTTTTTTTTTCTTGGGATCCCATGATTTCATATTTTTTTATTCGATTCTTGTCATAAAATGAAGGGTTTCCCACAAGGTGAGCCAATATTATGCTCTGATACCATTGTAATATTCATAGGGATTTTTTACAGTAAATAACAAAGAATGCACAGACATAAAAACCATGAAAAATAAGAACACAAATCAGACCATGAAATTGCACCAAAAATTGCATTGTTGAGCCATATTATTAATAGATCAGTGAGTACAATATGGTGCTAGAAAGAGTGCACTTGGCTTGCATAAGGAAATCTAGCAAAGCCCAAGTGAAAGATATGAAGACCTTCTCTGAACTGTTTTTTCTCTCTGTTGAATATTGCACTAAAACTACCTAGAAATATGTTGTTGGCTACAGAAAATTGTTGCTATGACCTCCTTTGGTGCTCAGAAAATTATGGGAAATTAACCTCAGGCTTTACACCAATCACCCACAAAAACCCACGATGGAATTGGCCAAATGTTGACCTTGGAATTTCAAGCCAATTTCCCCTAGCTCCTCTAGCTGCTGGCTGAGTTGGGATCCTTATTTGGCCCCACAATTGTACCTAGAAAACTCTACCAAATTAATCTTGGCCTCTCTTCAATAAACCCAAAAAAACCCAGAAAGGGTTTGTCCTAGTTTTGACGCTCCCAATTGACCCCCAAATTCTTGGCCCTCCTCGACAAGTAGCAGATGTAACCTATAGCAAATTTTGCATTTTTTTCTCCACCAAAATGCTGGAAAATCCCCCACAACCCTTCCCCGAACTCCACCTCAAGTTTTAGCCCCTAACTCCTTCCACTCCTCAACCTCCAAGCGTGGATCTTTCAAGGACTGCGCATTCATTATGCTGCTACTACTAGAACTTCCCAAAACTCACAACCTTTGCTACTATTACAAACGATAATAGGTGAGACTCCCTCCTTGGGCTAGCACTCAAAGTCCACCGAAGCAAGGGTTGGGATTTCCACTCGGAAACACCCATGTGTTGAACGGTTCTTACATACTTGGATTTAGCTCAAGCATGCTTGTCTAAGACAAATTCTTAGAATGATCATGAATGAAAAAATGAGTTCCTTTTCTTCATTTACTTCAAATATCTTAAAGAGTGACCATGTGGGCCCAACTCAATTTATTCTCACCAATCTTTCACCAATGAGTGTGTATTCCACATGTGGGTCGTAGTTCTCCATGGGTGGCCCCCATGCTCCACTAGAGCTACAATATTTCCCCTCCAAATCTAATGTTTGGGCTTGCTTAAAGTAAAAAATACATGTAGGGCCTCTAAACCCACATTTCCTAAGTGAAAACATGAATTAGGACACAATTGGGTAAAATTGATATTTCCCTTAGCAATATTGCTAAGTGGGAATATCACAGTAAGTGTGGTTTGAATAGAGAAGTGCATGCAAATTCTTGGTTAGTACAGTTGGATACGAGTACCAAGAAGAGAGTTCAATATTGGGTAAGAGCTTGTTCATTTGAGTTGAATGGAATATCTACAGCAACACACTTAAACATATTTCCATTGGGATCATATAGTAATCATTATTGGGTATGGGTTGGCTATATCTTCATAGGACCAAGGTAGATTTCTATGATAAGGCCATTGAGTTCTTGGATGAAAATGATGAACAAATATCCCTATAGGATAAAATAAAGTAACATCAGTTAGGATGCTTACAGCTATGCAAGCTTAGTGTAGTCGCAGGAAAGGGTGTGTGTTATTTGCAGTGAACATTTCTAGTGACAAAGGTAAGGAAGTTGAGAATGTATATGTTTTAAGCAAGTACCCAGTTCTATAGTAGTTTTAGGATGTATTTCCTACAAATATTTCTGAGTTTCCACCTCACAAGGAAATATACTTTTCTATTTAGTTGGTACCAGGGGCAGCACCAGCATCTAAGCCACCTTACAAGATGAGCACACTGGAGTTGGTAGGGTTGAAGTTTTAGTTGAAGGAAATGCTAGACAGGGGATACATTAGGACAAGTGTATCACCATGGGGTGCACCAGTATTGTTTGTGAAGAAGAGATATGGTAATCTCAGACTATGCATTGATTATAGGTAGTTATACAAAATTACCATCAAGAACAGGTATCCGTTGTTGAGTATTAATGACTTGTTTGATCATTTGAAGGGATCAACAATGTTCTCGAAGATTGATATGAGATCGGGATATCATCAGGTACGTATCAAAGAGGATGACATTCACAAGACAACCTTCTAGACTAGGTATGGGCATTATGAGTTTATTGTAGTTCCTTTCGGTTTCACTAATGCTCTGGCTACATTTATGCACTTGATGAATAATGTGTTGCATCCTTATTTGAACAAGTTCATTATTGTATTCATTGATGATATATTGATATATTCTAAAAATATGGAATATCATGCCGAACATTTAGTAAAAATGTTGAGATTTCTAAGAGAGCATCAGTTGTATGCTACATTTAGCAAATGCAGTTTCTTTCATACTAAGGTACATTACTTGGGACATGTTGTTTCCAAATAGGTCATTGCAATAGATCCAAAAAAGATAAGGGCCATCATGGAGAGCGTAGCTCCTAGAAATGTGGATGAGGTGAGGTCCTTCATGGAATTGGTAGTGTATTACAAGAGGTTCATCAAGAAATTCTCACATATTGCTTCTCCTATTACATCATTGCAGAGGAAAGGTAAGAAGTTTGAAGAGACATAGGAGTGTGAGGGAAGTTTTGAGCATCTTAAGTAGTTGTTGACACATGATCTAGTCTTAACATCACAGATGCAGACAAAGAGTTGGTGTTGGGTGTGGAGCCTGATTATCTTCTTTATTTTGTATCACAGCATTGGACCCCTGTATCTTAATGGGTCGGAAACACCGCCCGTAATTAAATGCTGCCTGGGGGATCTAGGCAGTGCCCTCGAAGCTAAAAACATATGTAAAATTGCCTTGTAAAAGTATAGTAATTTCTAGTCAATTTGGGTCATTCATTAGGCGGATGATCTAACAGTAGAAGTTATGTTTAGTTTAGGGGTTTTTTCCCTAGAAGGAAACCCCTCACTTGTATGAGGGTATTGTAATATAGTTGTGTATTGTATGTGTATTCTCAGAGCGAGAAACAAATAGGGAGACTATGAAAGAGAACATAGGATATTACAGCAGATATTTTGCAGGTTGTGTCTCTTCATTTTGCTAGATAATAGAAAGGAAGGACTAGCTGTTTGGGGTGGACGTAGCCCAAACTAGGTGAACCACGTATATTTGTGTCTCTCTGGTTTTATGTGTTTTGTGTGTTTGTGTTTTTCGCATTTTTTATGTGTTGCATTTCTTTGTAATATATAATTTTCTAACAGTTTGTAGCATGTAAAGACTCTTGCAAGATAGGACTTGGTCGAGTTCTTCTGTATAAGGGACAAGTAGTATGCAATGATTCATGGAAATTGAATGAGCATGAGAAGAACTATTTGACGCATGATACTGAGTTGGAAATGATCATACATGCAATGAAGATGTGGAGGCATTATCTTCTAGGAATTTTTTTTGTATTGATGAGTGATCACAGTGGATTGATGTATCTATTCGACCAGCCGAATTTGAACGCTAGGCAAGCTATATGGTTGGACATGATCAGTGAGTTTGACTTCGAGATCAGGTACATAAAAGGTAAAGAGAACAGGGTTGCGGGTACTCTTAGCATGCCGGTACAAATAAATCACATAACAGTTATGAGCTCCTATGGGAAAAATTTACAGGATAGGATCTTGCAGGCATGTCATCATGATGACAATTATATGGATATTGTGCACAAGTTTCAGCATAGTACAGGTAATGGTACATGTACAGGAGTACAGGATGTGGATTATCATCTCACACCAGATGGCTTGGTCAGGTTTCGAGACATGATATATGTGCCAGACAACAGTGAGCTCAAGAAGGTGATATTTAGGGAGTTTCATGTGAAACCATATTCAGGTCACCCAGGCTATCAGAAGACGCTAGAAATAGTGAAGAAGTTTTATTATTAGACGAAATTGAAGAGATACATAGCGTAGTTTGTGGATAGGTGCTTAGACTGTCAACAGGTTAAGGTAGGGTGTAAGCATCCAAGTGGACTATTACATCTAATTGCGATTCCATAATGGATCCATGGAATTCATCACAGGTCTGTCGAGGACAGTGAAACAAGACGATTCCATCATGACTGTTATGGATAGGTTGAAAAAGGTAGCACTTCATTCCAGTGAAGTCTGCATTCTCAACTAGAAATGTAGCGTAGGTGTTTATCAGCTATGCGGTCATATTTCATGGTGTTCCAAAGAATATTGTGTCAGACAGGGATGCGAAGTTCACTTCCAAGTTTTGGAAGGAGTTGTTTGCAAGTTTAGGCACAACATTAGCCTTAAGCACAAATTATCATCTGCAGATAGATGGAAAAACAGAGAGGGTCAACGGGATATTGGAGAACATGTTGAGGATGTATATGATGCATCAGCAACGAAAGTGGGAAGAGTACATTCTACTAGTAGAGTTAGCTTACAACGTTGGGTATCGGAAATCCTTGAGGATGAGTCTGTTTAAGGCATTGCATGGACGAAGTTTAAATACTCCCATTAGTTGGAGTGATCCAATTAATATTTATTTTTGGTAGCATTGGAAGTGCTCTAAGCCTATAAATTTGTGGAGAGGCTTAGGCACTAGTATTCTAAAGAACCCAAAAACTATTTGTGAAAATTCCACTCATAATATGTTTTGTTATAAAATTTAATTATTTTAATGGGGACCCTAACTCAAACTTATGGAAATTAAATAATTAAAGGGTATTAATAAAACATAGTGAAAATGATATAGAAAAAATGAAGATCAAGTCAAGTTATAATCTTAGCCATTGATTCGATATCTAATCTTGGTTGTTGATTTCTCAACAAGAAGACTATAAAGTAAGGCTTGAGGGTCATTTGGAAAGACACACCAAGTGAATCAAGTGATCGAATTTTTCTGACGGAGTAGTGCTCTGACGAAGATCAGATCTAAGTGATTCAAGCACAATGAGGGGGCATAAGTAGCTTCCAGAGAGAGAATTTTCTCAATCAGTGAATCATTAGCAGAGAGTGGAAGAGAGATGTCTAGCAGATTTAGACAGGTTTACGCAGAGCTAGGCTAGAGCCATGTAGGGCTATGGAGAGGTTGCACAGTGGCTGAGAGGGTTTCCAAGATTTTATTTTCAGATCAGTTCTAGAATTTGGGAGTCGGGGTGTGAGACTAGGAGGCTGAGATATGATATTCTGGGAGTCAGATCGATCCATAATTGGGTGACGCAGGGACTGTGTAGGGACTACGCAGTGGAAACACATAGTCTGCCAAGGGCACCTCATACAGTGACTAGATCAACCCGATTTTCTACTGATTGAGTGAGGTAAAACTCACATTTTTTCTGCTATTATTTCCCTCTATGTATCTAAATAACCCTTGAGGTATTCAATGATGTATTCAGAATTTTCTACTGCATAATAATACAAACCCTCATATTTTTTGTGTCAGTTTTCTCGCTTTGGGTTTTTCTGGGGACTTAGTCCAAAATAAAGGTGCCATATGTGATTTGTTCTTTGTTTAGTTTCCTTGTTTCAGAATCATAAAGTATTAAGTGTAGCCTGCTTCAGTAATTTACTGCAATAATTCATGAATAAATCTGAATTAATTATGTAATGTAATTTACAAAATAGTAGTAAATTTAGTTGGTTGCAGTAAGATTCATGAGATTGTTAGATCTAGGAATTTTCACATGGTATCAGTTGCTTCTAAGCGATAGTTGTAATAGGTAGAAGAGCCTACTTCTGAGTAGTGCATAGCAGAGTAGCAACAACATAGTGCAGAGCAGCAACAACGCAATGCACACAAGTAGCAGCGTAGTGTAGAGTAGTAGCAGTGCAGTGCACAATAGTGTAGCACAATGCATAGCAGCAACAACATAGTTCATAGTAGTAACAACACAGTGCTTCAAAAGGACAACGCATTAGCTATAAGAAGTCATAGCCTTTAGCGCCAAGGTGCATCCACTAAACGCTTGTTCATTTTTTGGGAAATTTCAGTTGCTTTTCTCAGAAACTGAGTTGCAGCGCAAATGTAGTGTTAGCAATGGCAGTGCTAGCAGCATAGAAGATGCAGCACTTGATAGAGAGTTGTAGTATGGACGCAGTAGTGGCAGTGGCAGTGTCATGAGGATTAGTACAGTTGCAGCAACAGTGTAGTGGTTGGTGTAAAGCTTGTCAGACATCAGTAGCATAGAGGATGCTTCACTGTCAAAATAGTATGCAACGGGCATGCTGTTACAGCACTTTCCTCGCTAAGAGGGAGTGTTGATTTTTGGTAGCATCATAAGTGCTCTAAGTATCCAAATTTATGGATAGGATTAGGCACTATTATTCTAAATAACTAACAAATCGCTTGTCAAAATTCCACTCAGAATATGTTTTATTGTAAAAATTAATTATTTTAATGGGGACCCTAAATCTAAACTTAAGGAAATTAAATAAGTAAAGGGTATTAATAAAACAGAGTGAGAATGATCTAATAAAAGCGAAGATCAATTCAAGTTATAATCTTAGACTTTGATTAGAGATCTAATCTTGGTCATTGATTTCTCAACGAGAATACTATAAAGGAAGGCTTGAGGATCATTTGGAAAGACACACCGAGTGAATCAAGTGATCGAATTATTCTAACGAAGCAGTGCTTGGAGGAAGATCATATCTAAGTGATTCCAGCATAGTGAGGGGCAGAAGTAGCTTCCAGAGAGAGAACTTTCTCAGTTGAAGAATCATCAGTAGAGAGAGGCAGAGATATGTCCAGCATAGCCAGCACAGAGCTCGACAGGTTGATGTTGAGCCAACGTAGAGCCACGCAGGGATTCGCACAGGTTGTGTAGTGGCTAAGAGGGTTTTCAAGATTTTACTGTCAGATCAGTTCCAGAAGCTGAGATTTGGGGTGTGAGATCAGGAGGCTGAGATCTAATATTTTTGGAGTTAGATCGATCCATAACAGGGTGACGCAGTGCCCAGAGAGGGTGATGCAGGGACTACATAGGGATTGTGCAGTGGCAGCGTAGAGCCTACCAGGGACACCTCATCTAGTGACCAAATCAGCCATATTTTCCACTGATTAAGTGAGGTTGTTAGTCATCAGTATTTTTCACGTGTCGATGATGACTAGTTTTTAAAGCCTAGTTTTCTAGTAGCTGATCTCCAATTTGTCAAATTTGTCAGCTAGAAAACACCCATAAACATTTTTCCCTCCTACCTTTTCAATCAGCCTATGATGAGAAAAAACCTAATTGTCAAACCCTATCTAATCTTAGTCATACAAAATTGTCCATCAGCTCCAAAGAGAATACTCCAAATCTTTCAAAAATCTCCCCTAAGTTAGGTAGTGGTGCTTTAGGAAATCCTCCCTTGGAAAACTATCCTAAGCCAAAGCAACCTTTGTCTAACACCAACCAGTCATAGATGGCCTTCCTATTCTGCAAATAAAGCTTGATACACTCTTAAGTCGCGCCACTAACAAGTCTTGGTGTCTCTGTAGTGCATGTTTCAAAAGCTAAACTAATGTTGTGTTAATCTATATTGTTTCAATGTCTTTTTCAAAAGAAGAATTGTACCAGTGTTCTAGAATAAATTATTAAACTTAACATGAGAAGAAAATTGCTTCTCATGTGGTTTTGAGCCTGGGATGCAAGTACTAGTCAGAGAGGTAATTCAATGAACTCCTGTAAACACAGTCAAAAGGTTAGCGACCTATGACTAGCAAGTATTACTCTGCAGACATACGTCAGGATTGCTCCTGATTTCTAAAGATGCATAAGGGTATTCTATCAACAGAATACATATCTCAGAGAATCCCTCTCATAGCATATTGTCAATTTTTCACTTTTATTACTTACTATGAGATATGCAGTGAAAGGAAAGATGACACAGTTTGAAAAGAGATGAAATAGTGTGACTGTGTAAAACCTCCTCCAAGCATGAGCATATGGTTGGGTGACTGTGTAAAAACCTCCTCCAAACATGAGCAGAGGATTGGGTCACTTGTTGCAAACCTCCTCCAAATATGAGCAGATGGTTGGAAATATTATGATGACCTCCTTCATTTAACAGGAAGAGGATCAGGAACAGAAGAGTAGACTCATTCAAAGGTCACAAAGCTAAACAATGCTGCAAATGGCCTTGAAAACTTATTTACACCTTTTCTCCAATGGATGAAACCACTAACACAGCAGTGGCGTTTCAAGAATTTCTTATGTGGTTTCACTGTTGAAATACAAAATTGAAATGAAGTGGGAAACAATTAAATGATCATTAGTAGAAAATGGTGTTTTAAACAGAGGACAAGCAGTGGTACTATGATGAGTTAACAAGCTTTGTTTTTCATGTCTACAAAGCCTCCTTTGGAAAGTAAAAAAAGTCTAGAATGCCCAAGCCTACAACAACCTCATCAAAATGACAAATAAGATGTATTGTCAAGCCTAGGTGAATGCAACTAAGGTTTCACCCACAGTCAAAGAGAAATACCATGATAAGGATGCATTAGCACTCTTTGATATTGCTCCAGAGCAGTTTTCCTTTTTTAAGGATATAAATGAAAAAAGGTGACAGGGGTACTTTTCTTAATGAAGAAACAGTGAAAAGGTAGTGAAATAAGTTTTGTTTCTTAAAGAAGCCTTTTCACTTCAAAAAAGGAGTCATGTATTTGATGTCTTTAGAAAGGGTTGGCCACAACATTTTGTTACGAATCTTGATCAAAGATGGGTCTTTGTAACGTTTTTAAAAAGTGATGAAATTACAAAAAAACAGCGACTCATGTTTTGAAAAAACAAAAAGTGGCCTTTTTCAAACTCCAAACCCTCACAAAGTAATTTCAAAAGGTTTTTGACTTTTTCAACTTTAAAAGGGTGGAGAGACTGTTGCAAAGCCCCTTGTGCAAATTTCAAAACACTAAACAAGTGCTTCCCTGGCTGCTCACTGGACAAAACAATAAATTCTGAGAAAATTCCAAGTTTTTCGAGGCCTTAATTCTGCACAGCGCACCTATGAGCATGCACACAAAGGGTTTACGTTGCTGCGTGGCGCACCTATAGCGCCCGTTCACCCACCGCCCGAGACCGACCCGACTGCGCGGCGCTCTTTTTTGTGAACGTGCCGCTCACCCAAACGCCTTCAAAAAACTCTGTGGAGCTGCTCCAATCAATCAAACAAGGTCCGAAGCCATCTTCAAGGTATTTTCCATTACCCCTTGGTACATTTGAAATTCTAAAGGGGGTATTGATACCATGTTTTCCAAGAAAGAAGCAGTGGTGAAGAAGTTTAGGTTTTTGGTCAAAATCAAAATTGTTTGTTGCTATGGGTGTCAAGATCAATACAGTATTAGAGGAGGTTTTCCATCAGTCTTAAAAAGAGCCCTATTTGCCTTTCAAAAAACAGTGATAGCAAAGGAGTAGGGTTTTAAGGGAAAGTGATATGTGCCAAAACAGAGGTAGATTTCTCTTCAAACAAAAACCATAAGCACACCTTGTTTAAGTCTTTTGCTCAGACAATGGTATATGAGACAGAGTTTTGTCAAAACAAGAGAAAATATTTCTTGTGCTTAGGGGGTCTCAAATCAATTTGGACAGTGTCTTAACAGTAGCTTTAAGGGCAGTTTGTCATTTAAAAAGCACCGGAAAATGCAGTGATGAGAGAGTGGGGTTTTTGATCAAAATCAAAATTGTTTGTTGCTATGAATGCCAAGGATTAGTACAGTGATAGGTGGGTGTTTTCATCAGTCTTAAAGGGCCTTAAATGCCTTTAAGAATAGGGATAAACCATACACTAATTACTAGACAAACATACACAATTGTAGAGGTCTCAAATTGGCTAGAAAAGTGTCCTAACAGGCTTAAAACAGGGAGCAGACTTTGTTTAAAACTCAAAAGGGAAAATAGTTTTATAAGGTGAAAGGCTTTGTCATTTTAAAAGTGTCCTCTCCGTATCATGGATTAGTGAACTCTGTGCAGCCTCCATAAAAGAAAAATCTGTTTTGAAAAGGCTTTTCATATCAGCTGAGGGTGTTTTGTCTACCTTTGTAAAGAAACAGTGAAAAACAGAAGAACATTGTTTGGGGGAAAGGTGTTTTGTATTTTTTAAAACACCAAATTTCCTTCTTCACCAAGAAACCACAAACACACCTTTCAAGACCTGGCCCAATCATAGTGATAAAATAACTTTTTGTTTTTATTTGACAAATCACTTGTTGATTGGCATCAAAAGAGGATAAAACAGTGACTTATAAGGAGGACAGGGGTGTTGTTGAGAAGCCATTTCAAGGACCATTTGAGACAACTTGTTTTTTTCAGTTAGAAAAGAGTATCCAAAACAAAATGCCTCCCAGGCAAGACAGTAGAAGTGGCCTTCACAGGAGGTTTGAACCTGTTTCAACTAAAGAGGTAAATGCTCATCCATCAGTCCTGTTTAACTTTCATGAGGTTGGATGTCTGGAGTTTTATCAAAGGGTGCAGGAGGTGACTGGCTATCTCCCCTTGACACACCGTTGTGCTTTGAGATTTCAAGGGAAACACTTTCAGCTAGTAGGCTTGGATTTCAAGTTTTCTCCTAGATCCATTTCCAAGGCCACCAAAATCCATTATGTCGTAGATAAGTGGTTTAAACAGAGCCACCTAGACTCAGAACAATACAAACCCTTTTTGAAATCGGAGCATAGAGATACATGCCCATCCATCTTTCCTTTCTCATATCTGTTGACTAGTTATGCTCCCCTCATGAAGATAATCATGAAATACTTCACTTGCGAGGGAAGGTTCTCCCGGGTCTATGCTTACCATGTCCGATTGCTCATGCATTTCACAAGAGCCAAATTTCTAAATATTCCCTTCTTCCTCCATAGAAGTATTGAAAAAATGGCCTCCACTGTTCAGAAAAGACCTCCTTCTCAACAGTCAGCTTGCCTTTTCCATCATTCCCTCATCAAGGTTATCATTCTTCATCAGCTTGAGAAGAAGGGAATCTCTTGGGAAACTTTCATTGCACATCCATATTTCACCATTGTTCCTTCATTCCATGCATCTCCTTCACCTTCCACTCACCATCCTTCACCTTATTCAAGTAAAACCATTCCCAAGAAGCTCAAATTTCCCATGATTGAACAAGAAGAAGGGCATGATAAGGAAGAAGAGCATGATGAAGATGAGCAGCAGCATGATGAGGAAGAAGAGCATGATGAAGATGAACAACAACAACATGATGATGAACAGCAGCATGATGAAGAAGGGCAGCAAGGGTAAGAAGAGCATGATGAAGAAGGGCAACAAAGTGAAAAAGAGCACAATGAGGAAGGGAAACAAAGTAAAAAAGATCACAGTGAGGAAGGGTAGCAAGGTAAAGAAGAGAACAGTGAGGAAAGGCAACAAAGTGAAGAGCATCACAGTGATAATATGCAGCACAATGATGAAGAGCAGCGCCATGAAAAAGAGCAAAACAGTGAGGAGGGAAATGATGAGGAAGTTGAACAGTTTGATGAGGATATTGGTAGCCCTCACGACAACAAAAAATATGAAGATGAAGCCCAAAACATTGAAGAGAAAAAGCCTCAAAGTCCAAAAGAGAGCAAGGACAAGAGTGAAGAGGGTAGCCCTCAAAAAGACATGCAAGAAGACAGTCAAAGAATTCATGAAGAAACTCAAAACAGTGGCAAGGATGATGTGGGAAGTAACAAGGGAAAAGAGCTAATAGATCATGTGCTAGCTGCGTCTCCTAGGCAAGGGGCCATGCTTTATTCTCTAAAATTGGCCAAGCCTGGGACATCAAGGAAAAAGGTGCCTCAAACTATAGCTCCAAATGTTACTAGGGCCCTCCAAAGCAAGGGGAAATTGCCCAAGTAACCCATTGTCGAATTACCCAAGAGGAGGAAGACCAAGAAGGCCACCCAAAGCAAGGGAAAGGAGAAAGAAGAAAGCAGCCATGAGAAGGAGAGAGACTTTGACATAATTCAAATCCAAAGCAATGATAGCGACAACGAGGCCCGAATCCTAAAGTCTCTCTTGATCAATAGAGAAAAGAAAATTGATGCTTTGAGGGCAGATCTAGAGAGGTCTAGAAACTTCAATCACTTTTTGAAAACACAAAATAAACAGATGAGTGTCCACATGGTAGTATATGAGACACGGGACATCAAATATAAAAAAGAGGCCTCCAAGGCACAAGTTAAATTGGAAGAACTCATGGGTGAGTTCAATGATAGCCAAGATGAAGATCCACCTAAGAGAAAGAGGCCAAGGACCATGGGACTCAAAAAATCCCTTGAGAAACAAAAGGAGGAAGAAGCTGCCCTTCTCCAATCTTTTCCTCTCACTACTTTGTTCGCCCAAGAGATAGAGAAAAATTGAGAATCATGGCTTGAGAGGGTGAATGATCACTTGGAGAAGAAGTTGGAGAAGGCCAATAGAGATTTTGACCTTCAAAGGAGGATGACTGGGCACTATAAGAAGCTCAATCAATTCGCCCAACGGAAATTGAAGGCCACACAAGAAAAACTCAAGGAAGCTCAAAAGAGGTGCCCGACACCAAAAATGAATAAAGACACCTCAAAGCTCCAAATTTTGGCCTCAACTTCTCAGCATGTTTCTGAAAACCCTTGAGGGTCATGCTCGCCAAATTTGGGCGAAATTCAACAAGTTTTGGTTTTTTGTCATTTTTGGGTTTTTGGCTAAAACTCATGGGCATCGCCATTTCTGATTGGGACATCCTAAAAGGATGAAAATGATATCATTGGATGCCATAATTTCAGGGGCATCTACTCAATGATTTTCAGATCAATTGAAGATGATTTGCTCCCCCAAAATGGCAAAAAAACTCACTTTTTCCACACTATGCCCCGTTTATCAGCAAAGTCTATTTTTTGGGTTTTTACACAAAGGTCAATTTTCGAGAGACTTCTAGTGATCAGTTTGGAGAAAACTAAGAATTTTCAGAAAATATACACTCATAGCTTTCCAACGAGCCATCACGGGCCTCGTTTTGACATTGGGAAGGCATCCAAAAGCTACCCGTAAGAAAGAGGACTTTCTGCTAATATATTTCTTAAGTATTTTTGAGAAAAATACACTTTTCTAAAATGGCTTTTCCTAATGTGAGTTTAGCTATTTTTGGGCATAGTTAGTTATGAAAAGTCAATATATTTTCCTTTTTTAGCATTTTTGAGATATTTTATTAGATATTTTGTGCCTTGGGCTTTGCAAAGCCTCAAGGACAAAATCAAATATTTTTGATGGGCCAATGAGATTGCAAGTTGCACTAGGAGGTTTTCCCTCATATTGGCCTATATATTCCAAGAGACTTCATTGTAAATAAGGCTGACCTTGATGATATAGAGCAATATATGGTTATATAAGCTTGGAAGAAACACTTGTCTCATGCATTGGATAGTTTCTTGAATGTTTTGGATGATAAAGGAGGATTGTTGTTGGATTCTTTGACTTCGTAAAATGGTATAGTGTCCCTCTTTGTTATGCTTCTTATTTTTCTTTCATATTCCATGTTCTTGCTTGCTATAAGGCAGTAGAGAATAGATTTGAGACATGCCCTTGGAGGCACCTCAAATTTCTTGTTTCTTTATAGATTCTATGTTTTCTTCCTTCTTAGTCATATCAAAGAATCCTTGATTGCTCTTTGATAACTGAAGAAATTGTTTGCTTATTTCATTTATGGTTTTATGCATGATAAGTATGATTCATGGTATGCCCTGCTTACTCATGGCTAGTCATAGCTCCACCTTTGAAATTTTTCTTTGATTGTTTTATTGTCATTTGTTGAACCAAGGAGGTCTTGTATTGATCTTTCCCTTTGCCTAAAACTATGCAATCTTGCTTTCAAAGTGCCCAATAGCTTGAAATACTATGCTTAAGCATTTCCTCATAGTGATTTGAGTTGTTTTTTTGTCTTAAATGTATTTCCCCAAAGTCTAATAGCAATTTCCTAAAGTTAGAGAGTCATATATCTCTATGTATTACTTGAATGTTTATTTCTATTCATGGATCAGTTTATAGTTACATTTCTCATGATTAATGGTTAGCCCTACCATGTTTATGTCAGTTATTGAACTATTTATGTTTTAAATCCTTTGTTCTTCACAAATTTAGTGTCCATCCCACTCCATTTTACCCAAAGATCCATTTTACCTCAATCAAATTGGCCCTTCAACAACCTTGTATCACCATCTGAAAGATTTCTTGACCTTTTCGACCCCATAGCCTAGTTGATCTGACATATTTTTACCTATCTTAGTCTTTGATCAGTTCATCCCTCACAAACTTAAAAACAAAACCAAAAGCCTACTTCATAACTAGCCTAAAATCAGAAACACAAGAAGCAAACACACAGATATCCCTTACACAAATAGAGAGAGCCCACTTTGAGTCCAGGAAGGCTAGGTCCTTGGACTCCAAAGACTAGTTTGATGTTACCCTGTCACTTGGCTTGCCAATCAGCCAAATCACGAGACCCTAACAGAGGTAAAACTCACATTATTTCTTCTAGTATTTATATTTTTAATTGAATAACCCTTGAGGTATTCAGTGATGTATTCAGAAATTGTTACTGCTTAATAATACAAACCCTCATATCTGTTGCACTGGTTTTCTCCCATTGGGTTTTTTTGGGGACATTCAAAAATAAAGGTGTCCTATGCATGATTTGTTCTTTTCTCAATTTCCTTGTTTAAGAATCATAAATTATTAAGTGTATTTTTATTCAGAAATTTACTACAGTAATTCATGAAGAAATATGAATTAATTTTGTAATGTAATTTACAAAATAGGAGTAGTAAATTTAGCTAGTTGCAGTAGGATTCCTAAGGTTGTTATATCTAGAAATTTTCACAATTAGGAGGGTGTTGATTGGACCAGACACTTTGGCAGAAATGGAACAGGAAATGCAGGTAATCAAGAAGAATTTGAACCAACATGGGATAGGTAGAAGATTTATGTAGATCATAACACATTGTTTAGGTCGTTTCAGGTTGGGGAAGAGGTGTATGTGCGCATCAAGACCAAGAAGAGCTCCTTGCAGATTGGATCATGTGCCAAGATGGCACCATAATTTTGTGGACCTTTCAAGATTATTGAATGGATTGGGCCAGTAGCCTATTAAATTTCACTGCCTTCCACAGTGAAATTCAATGATGTTTTCCATAGAAATATGTTAAATATGTTGATCATGTGATTGACTGATCTATATTACAGGTGGAGCTAGAAGGCTAATTCCAGCCAAAACCTTAGTGCATTTTCCAGAGAAAAATGCTCATGCTCCAGAATCGAGCAATCGATCAGGTTAAAGTGAAATGGAAGCACTTTGGGCACGATGAAGCTACATGGAATATGACATATCATATGCGAGCCATGTATCCATACTTATTCAATGTTTGTATGAATTTTTTGGTATATGTTGGCATGATGTTTTGGTATATGTACATATGTGTATGGATGTAAATACCACCATGAGTTTTGTTATAAATATTCAATAAGTGGTATGGGTATCATTTCATTATGATGTTATATTTTTTATGGTGTCATGTTGTTTTCCTTCTCAGCAGGATGATCATTGTAAATATTGCAACGAGCTAAGTTATAAATTTCCATGAGCAATATATTTTTCTTACATCAGTCTTATTGTTTGTAGGTGTCGTTGAACACCGAGGTAAGTGTTCCCCCAAGGGAGAGGGTTCAATAACATCCCTAGTGAAAATTCTAGGTAATGAAAGTTAATAAAGGAAAAACAATAAGCCAGGTCATGGGACACATATTACAAGCTAAATGTTGGGAAAAACATCCTAGTGTGGGTGTTTATATGGTTTATTATGGCTATGGAAATTCATGGAAATGAAAAGTAGCCTTTATTGGCATTTATTTCTGAAAATAATGGAAAATAGGAGAAAAGGGAGGTGAAAGGTCACAAGTTTCATGTGAGCAGGAAAATTAAGGAAAATAATGGAAAATGAAGAAATAGAGGCTTCATTAATAAAAAGGCTTATGAGGATCAATTCATGGATTTTGTTCAATGCAGTTTTGGAGCTCTCATTATTCTCTCTCTCTCTCATACTCTTGGATACTTATATTTTTATTGGAGCACTCTTAGAGAGTGTGGCATACTTGGATATTTGGAGCAATAAGGCAAAGGAAGAGCAGGAAAGTGCAAGAGGACATCAGGATCAACAATTGCTGGGTGGGTTGAGTTACTAGTCGTGGAGCCTTGGTTGGAAAAATGCTATGGAGCCCATAAACAATTGGGGTTGAGTTACTAGTCCTAGAACCATGGTTGGAACAAACACTCTGTAGCACTAGACAACTTGGGTAGAGACAAATCTGGTGATGGTTGTGATGTTCGACCATGAGGTGGAATATTTGGTTGAGGGTTGAGGTGATTTTTCCTTTGTAAGACCTAGTTTGGTTTTGATGGATTTGGTTTATGAGATCCCACATTCATGCTTGGAATATGGCATGGGGGTGACTGGCTGAAGAGATATGAGGCTCAACCATGTCTATGGTCGAGTGGAACATAGAATTCCCAGACTTGGTTGCACTTTTATTATGAAAATAAGAGCTCTTTTCCTCTTGTATTGATCAGTAAATATGCTTGTTATTTTGTGGCTTATATAGTTTTTATGTTGCTTATATTCTGGTTATGATTTAATTTTATGATGGTGATGATGTTTGTCTCTTACCATGTTTTGATTCATAATTGAATGAAAAATGTAGCTATGCCTAAATAGACAATAATGCAGTTAATGTGATGTAAAAAAAATGCTTCTTAACAATTCTCAGATAACTATGAGACCCCTATGCTCAAATCTATTATTTAAACATGTAGATTACATAATTGTGACATGTTTAATGAAATGTTTTTCATGGCTAGTAGGGGTCCATTCAAGTCCTTGTTCGAACGATTACTTGTGCACCATTGTTTCGCTATTATATTTCATCTCCAGACTTTTCATTGAGTTCTGGGAAATGACCTGGGCTCTCCGCCTGAAAAAAGTGTTGAGATTCAACAAGATTATGAGCTTAGTGAAAAGAGTCGCCTTCACTAAGTGGGCCCGCATGCTATTTTTGGCACAAGTCTATATTTAGTCTATGTCTATTTTTAAACATGATGATCATATTTCAGAAGTTGCAGGATTCTATTTGTGGATGGTTGGTCAAGTTGGAAAAATAGATGAAATTATATTTTTAGATTATTGGGTGAATTATATTTATAGAATGTCGATCTAAAAATAGAAGTGTCGATTATTATTAGCTCTTAATAATAATCTGACAATAAACAACAACTTATTCTCTTGGAGCACTTAATTTCAGTGCACAGATTTGGAAAATCAGTGGGCTGAAGGAATTGCGCAATTCCTATGGTTTACTAGTGGTTCATGCATGGAGGACTCAGTTAGAACTGAAGTGGCAAAGTTATGACAGAGTTGGAAGAGTAGTTCATGGAGTTGTTATTCAGTTTAACTCAGTTAATGGAGTTAAACTCAGTTGAGCTAGTTTTATCTAGTCTAACTGAATGATACACTAGTGAGAGTGGAATGAATCAATTAGTTAATTAATTCAAAAATAATAACTCATTAATCAACTGAACAAACACATCATTTAACTACAGTGCATGTCAGTTCCAGTGGAGACCCAGTGGAGAGATAGGTGAAAGGGCAAGATGGACTATCTGTTGTGACTATAGTGATGCATTTATTGCACCACACACACATTACAGTTGCCAATGAGGATTGCGCAGTCAAGGAAAGGGTAATTTTAATTCATTATGAGTTATTCTTCAGCAAGGATTGCGTAGTGGAGGCAGACTAGCAGGTGGTAAGAAATTGGTGCATGGATTTGCATATTTCTTCTGATTAGTGTGTGACGATTGATTGTACTGAGAGATTGATGTACTAAGCTTTGTATGAGATTGTTACATGATCTCCATGATACATAATATATGATAGTTGGGGTTTTCAACTTCAGGATTTCCTGTTAAACAACTGTGTTATGTGCGATTGTTTTTATTGATGCTTCACATGTGTTTGCAATTAATTTTCAACAAAATATTAACAGTAGAATGATTCTGTATTCTACAAGAAGTTAAATATTATGAGATCAGGGGAATCTAGATGTATGCATGCTTAGTGTATATAATTTCTACATGGTATCGGAGCAGTGTTAATTCTTTAAGATTGCAATTGTGAAGAATTGTTGAGTTTGTGCTGGTGGACAATTCGAATTTTCTTCATAAAACTCTTCGTGCAGAAGTTGAGTATACATTGAAATTTCTTTCAATGGGTTGCGATTGGAGTATGCCCTTGATGGGAGCTTGAATTACATAGCATAGAAGGATAATATGGAGGTGATGTTGGAGAATAATGGACTGAAGGAGTTCATCGATAGCGATGTTCCTAAGTTGGGATCTAGCAATGTTGCATTACTTGACACATGGAAAAAGAAGGTAGCAAAGACAAGAAGAATTATGTTGGAAGGTGTGAAGAACCATATTGTGTCCAATCTTCACGGGAAAGCCACTCCATTTTTAATGTGGAAGGCTTTGACATATTTGTTCCAAACCAGCAGCAACCAGAGGAAGTTGGCACTGAAAGACAAGCTCAGAAAAATAAAAATGGAGAAGGGCGACAATATTCCAAAATATCTCACGAAGTTTGTCCACTATAGAGATGAACTGGGAAGTGTGGGGATTACTGTTGATGATGAAGACTTGGTGATCTTGGCTCTCCTTGGGCTTCCGAAGAGTTGGCATAGCTACGAAGACTCTATCAATGGATTGGAGAAAATGCCGAGATGGGAGCGAATTTGGTCGAATCTTGTGTAGGAGGAGATAAGGCGGGGTACCAGGGATGGCTCTTCATCGAAGAATGAAGATTAAGAGAATTTCATTTTGGTTGCCAAAGAAAGGAAAGGGAAGGGGAAGAAATTTCCTTCAAAATTCGATGCTAAAGACAATAAGAAGGATTTTTCCAAGGTGAAGTGTTTTCACTGTCATGAACATGGGCATTTCGCCACTAACTGCCCACAGAAGAAGAATAACAAGAAGGTTGTTGGAGCTCTAGCTGCAGAGGCCTTAGCCTCACAATTTTAACTTGATTTCTCTTTGATCACATGCTTGGTTTCAAGCTATATGATATCGGTGTGGTATCTTGATAGTGGTGTGTCTTTCCATATGACAGGAGACAAGGAGTTGTTTAGTGACTTGGAGGAGAAGGACCTCTAGATGCATATAGAGAGGGGAGACGATGGTCGATACAGTGCAACTGGAATTGGGACCATTACCTTTGAGAGTGAGTCTGGTAATCCATTCTTGTTGAAGGATTTTATGCATGTTCCAATTCTGAAGAAGAACTTGGTCTCGGTCGCAATGTTGGAAGACAAAGGTTATGATGTTTTTTTTAGTGAGGAAAAAGCCTTCCTTTGACATAAAACAATGGGTCAAACCAAGAAGATAGGGATTCGAGTTAAGAATCTCTACAAGCTATAGGTAGATGGCTACGCTGTAATGGTGGGCAAAGCAGAAGAAGTGGCGAGTCGGGATGAGGGTGAATTATGGCACAGGAGATTGGGCCATCTTCACCATGGTGCTTTGAAGATTTTGCAACAGATTTCTACTGGAATTCCCAAGGGTAATCTTGCGCAGTCAGATAAGTTCAAGGGATGTACTATGGGTAATTTTGTGAAGACCACCTTTCATGAGAAGGAGAACCATGCTTTGGTGATCATGGAGAGAATTCACACAGACGTGTGTGGACCTTTCTCGGTTGCTTCAACAGCAAAGCACAACTATTATGTTATATTTGTTGATGATTATTCTCGTAGATGTTGGATCTTCTTCATGCAGAAGAAGACCGAAACATTCTCAATTTTCTGTGAGTTTAAAGCATTGGTGGAGAAGGAGTCAGCGAAGCAAGTGAAAGCTCTACGAAGCGATAATGGTGGTGAATACATCTCAGGAAAATTCAAAGACTTCTATAGCAAAGAAGGAATTCGAAGAGAACTCATAGCACCTCATAACCCACAGGAGAATGGGGTTGCAGAGAGGAAGAACAGAACGATTGTGGGTGCTACACGAGTGATGCTGCATGACCAAGGCCTACCGATGCACTTGTAGGCAGAAGCATGCAACACTGCAGTTTATGTGAGAAACCATTGTCCTAATAGAGTACTTGGAATGAGTACACCTGAAGAATCTTTTACTGGTAAGAAGCCTGATATTTCTCATTTGAATATTTTTGGCTCATTTGTTTACATTCATGTGACAAAGGACACTAGGAAGAAGCTGGAGCCGACTGCATAAGTTGAGATATATGTGGGGTACACAGAAATACCCCATAATTATCGTGTGTATTTTTCAGATAGTCGGATGATTGTGGTGCGACGGGGTATAAAATTCAATGAGGTGAAAGCCATGAGGTTGTCGCTTGAGAGGGAGCTACACTTGCATGCAGAGGAGGAACTTCTTGTTCTGAAAGATGAGCCTTGAAATGTGGATCAGCCATAGGAGGAGATTCATGGAGTGGAGGAGTCCACTCATGAAAAACCAAACATTAGACAAGGCAGAAAACGTACCACAGAAGCTGAGAGACTGAAGCTTGATGTGACACAGAATGTAGGAGTCACTACATCACAGCACAGACAGAGGTAGTCACCTAACCGATTTACTGGATACATGGCTCTAATGAGCAAGTGTATCATGACAGAGCCATATTCTTTTGAAGAAGCAGTGCAGGAGCCCACATGGGTAGATGCCATGGTGGAGTATGACTCCATTGTTAGAAACAGTGCTTGGGAGATTGTTCCAAGTCTAGTGGGAAAATAAATTGTAGGATCAAGATGGATCTACAAGGTAAAGAAAGTTTCTGATGGGACGGTCGAGAAGTATAAGCCAAGATTTGTTGTCTGGGGCTTCTGATAGATCGAGGGGATTGATTATGAAGAAACCTTTGCACCTCTCGCAGGTATTCTTCCATAAGGACCATCCTTGCTCTCTCAGCGCAGATGGGTTGGCACATTCATCAGATGGATGTGAAGACTGTGTTCCTTAATGGGATCATTGAGGAAGAGGTGTACATTGAGCAGCCTAAAGGATTTGAGATCTTTAGCAGCAAGTCGCATGTGTGCAGACTCAAAAGAGCGCGGTATGGGCTGAAGCAAGCAACACATGCTTGGTACACACTGATCTACAACTATTTCATTGGACTTGGATTCACCAAGAGTGAGGCGGATGCAAACCTGTACCAAATTGTGGTAGAGGGTAAGCTTTTAATAATTGTTCTTTATGTTGATGATTTAATACTAACGGGTGATGAGCAGTTGATACACTCATGCAAGGTAGATCTTGCAAAGGAGTTTGAGATGAATGATTTGGGCCTCCTTCATTATTTCCTTGGATTGGAAATATGGTAGCGGGAAGGTGAACTGTTTGTGTCTCAAGGCAAGTATGCTCGGGAGATACTAGAGAAGAGTTCCCGTACGAGGTTTTGCAAGCCTGTCGACAACGTCCTCTTCCGGAAGTTGTGGGAAAGAGGATGCTACAGAAAGCAAACGTAGTGGATGCCCTTTGTTTGTCGGCCGATTTCGGTGGGTTCGACTCATGTATTTCGTTCGCTGAGGCCGAGGGACCTGTGCTGTGCTTGGTGGCTCAACTTTCACAAGCGATGGATTAAGCCTCCCCGAGCTCTTTTGGAAGGCGAGAAGCATGTTCTAGGGTATGTTGTGTACACATACGGGTGGCTTATGGTACACATACGAACGGATAGGGTGCGGTTGCATGGATTCCCGGTCTTGATTGGGCGGTGAGCGATGGATGAAAAGAGCACATCGGGAGGGATTTCGGTATGTTATCTCGACGTTTCTTCGCTGTGAGGAAAAAATATACGCACGCTCAAATTCGATAGAATAAGAATACATGGCGACAATTCCAAGGTGCATGTGAGGCTATCTGGATGAGGAAGATCCTGGTTGGTTTTTTCGGTTCACATTTAGATCCTATAGTGATACATTGTGATAATCAGAGTTGCATTAAACTCTCGATTAATCCTATGTTTCATGATAGATCTAAACATATTGATATCTTGTATCATCATATCAGACATTGTGTGCAGCAGAAGATCATTTTTCTTTAGTAAATTCCTACGGAAGATTAGGATGCAAATATTCTGACGAAGGCACTCACCAGGAGAAAATTCGAATACCATAGAGGCAGGATCAGGGTGAAGGATAATCCCTATCTTTTTGATAGGAAGTGTTGAGATTCAACAAGTTGATGAGCTTAGTGAAAAGAGTCATGTTCACTAAGTGGGCCCGCAAGCTATTTTTGGCGCAAGTCTATTTTTAGACTATGTCTATTTTTAGACATGGTGATCATATTTCAGAAGTTGCGGGATGTTATTTGTGGATGGTTGGTCAAGTTGGAAAAATATATGAAATTCTATTTTTATAATATTGGGCGAAGTCTATTTATAGATCGTCGATCTAAAAATATAAGTGTCGATTATTATTATCTCTTAGTAATAATCCGACAATAAACAACAACTTATTCTCTTGGAGCACTTAATTTCAGTGCATAAACTTGGCAAATCAGTGGGCTGAAGGAATTACGCAATTCCTATGGTTTACTGGTGGTTCATGCATGGAGGACTCAGTTAGAACTGAAGTGGCAAAGTTATGACAGAGTTGGAAGAGTAGTTCATGGAGTTGTTATTCAGTTTAACTCAGTTAATGGAGTTAAACTCAGTTGAGCAAGTTGTATCTAGTCTAACTGAATGATACACTAGTGAGAGTGGAGTGAATTAATTAGTTAATTAATTCACAAATAATAACTCATTAATCAACTGAAAAAATACAGCAGTTAACTACAGTTCATGCCATTTCCAATGGAGACCCAATGGAGAGATAGGTGAAAGGGAAAGATGGACTATCTGTTGTGACTATAGTGATGCATTGATTGCACCACACACACATTGGAGTTTCCAATGAGGGTTGTGCAGTCAAGGCAAGGGTAATTGGAATTCATTCCGAGCTATTCTTCAGCAGGGATTGCGCAGTGGAGGCAGGCTAGTAGGTGGCAAGAAATCGGTGCATGGATTTGTAGATTTCTTTTGATTAGTGTGTGATGATTGATTGTACTGAGAGCTTGATGTACTAAGCTTTGTATCATATTGTTACATGATCTCCATGATACATAATATATGATAGTTGGGGTTTTTAGCTTCATGCTTTCCCGTTAAACAAATGTGTTATGTGCGATTGTTTTTATTTATGCTTCACATGTGTTTGCAATTAATTTTCCGCAAAATATTAATAGTGGAATGATTATGTATTTTGAAAGAAGTTAAATATTGTGAGATCAGGGGAATTTGGATGTATGCATTCTTAGTGTATATAATTTCTACAAAAATTCACTTAAATCTCAGGGATGCTAGCATAATTATGCGGGAAAAATTACCTAGACACACACATGCATATGTTGTGGGAGCATCCAGAGTATCCCAGTTGCACCCATGCCTATACTATGCGAGCGTACAGGGGTCAAGTAGTGTAAAATATCAGTAAGACCAAGGGGATAGATGCTTGGGTGGTTGGCTTGTCTGCTGGGAGTTTTGTTGCTGATGTGGAATTTTTGTTTGATGTGTTTCCATCGGTTCCACTTCCTTAAGGTCACCTAGGAGGTTTAATAAGATCATAGTAACTCTTCGCCACATCTTTACCTCAGTTGTTCGATTACTTGGGTAGATGTGGGAGGACCGGGTTATAGGAGCTTCCAAATTTTCCATTTTGTTCTTCTTCCATCTATTGTGGTAGCATCACAACCAATTTTTGTTCCTGGGACTTGTCCTATTGAAGGTTTAACTGCTCACGAGGAGGAGAGAGCTTGGTGATTCCATACACTTCATTAAAAATGATCAACATCATTGATTTCACTATCAATTCAATCTTTCCCACCTTTTAAGCTCATATTATCCACCTTGGTTGCCAAATTTTTCACGGTAAGTTGTAGATCCTCCAAATCCTCGCGCAATTCCTCCAATTTCCGAGAGATCAGAGTGAAGTGAGAATGATCTTCCTGAGTCACTTGGTCACCAAACTTTGATACAAGGGATGATATATCTTCCATTATAACCAAAAACTGATCTCTACCAACTCTCCCATGTCTGTCAAGATTTGGTGATGCCATGTTACAAGGTGCTTGATCTCTAACGCTAACCATCCATAATTCCAACACCAACAAATGTTATTTATAATTAGGGACATGTATTCTTTCCGTTCCATAATCCATCTCTTCAAATTGAATGTTTTTGTCCTGAATCTTCATTTTCCTAACACAAATTTTTATCTCTGAATCCTTCACCTTGCTTTCAAGCTCATGCAAACTTAACTGCTTCAGTGATAGTGGAGTACCATATTTCCAAACCATTATGCAAATTTTAAATTCACATGGGATGAAGATCCACCTGTCCTCTATCATGTCATCACTCACCTCGCTCTACCAGCTGGATGATTTTCCACCACAGTCCAACTTCCAAGGTAGTCAACCCTTAGTTCTATTCACAACTATGGGATTAGAGTTATTAATAAATGGCCTGAAAACCCTTGATTTTGATTTAGTCAATTCCTTGAAGATTATTAAATTGGATATGATTGTCCTGATCATATTTAATTCAATAATCATGGAATTTGAAGTAAAAATGGAGCCCCTTGGTCTTGAATTATTATCCCTTACTCCAAATTTTCTCTCTTATTAGCTTGTTCATCAACACTTTAGCTTTTTTTCTCTTTAGATGTGGTAGAAGATAATAGTTTAAAACTTCTAGATTAACAACCTTATTATGTTAAAAATAGGTGACTGGGTCTATTTTGATGAGATCTTTGTCTTGGTGGATATTTTGAATAACCATCATGGAAATGTCCAAAATTGTTAGCTGACAAATCTCCTTTTCAGCTACAATATTCAAGCCTTACCATAGTGCTAATCCCAAAATGAAATTCGACTTTATTTCTTCATCAAGGTGATAAATGACCCATCCCACTCCTGCTTACCCTGAATTTCCTTTTAAAGTTATAGTAAAGAATAGCTAATGATGTCCTAAAGGGTGACGCTATTCCTTAAACTAATATACAACCAATCTTATTATAAAGGAAGTGTTGACACTATGTGTTTTAAGACTTCCAACATTATAGGGGGCTTACTTAATCTAAGACAATATTTTTCTTCTATCATGTGATCTTCGAAATATGTCAGGTCATACCCTCTAGAAGAGATGACATCAAAAAGGAGCTGGGATAATTTCATAGCAGAAGAAACATGATCGAGCTTGATATTCTAAAAAATGTCTTGATTGCGAGAGAGTCAAATGGACCAACAAATATATTTGGGCATGGAAACCCAACATCTGATTACTACTGAATCTGGTTTGTGGTGCAAGGGATATTTTTTTCTCCAATTTTTGAACATTTCAAACCAATCTAGAGGTGATACTCTGAATATTTATAATGGGACTCAAGGAAATATTCAAAACTTATTTGGAAAAGGGGAAGAGATAGAATACATGTTTTATATCCTCTTCAAACACTTCACAAAGTGCACATCTTGACGGAAAATGGATTTTTTTTTTCTCGCAGTCAACACCTTTCCACAGATAAATTCCTAAAAAAATATGTTTATCTTGGGGAGATCATCCTTGTTCCAAAATTTACTCCATATACTAGAAATGGGAGGATGTGGAAGCTAATTGATCAATATTTCATAGCCCTCTTTGACATTGTCATATTTCTTCTTTCCTCCTAACCATACTCGTCGATCTAACAATTAGAGGCCACCGACACAAATCCTTTTAATGATCTGATAAAGGTTAGCCATGATTGAGAAATTTGTGTAGGATAGTCAAGGTGATACCAACCCTTGTCCTTCTACATCCTAATATGAGATATCTGCAAGCTTGTGGTAACGCCACTCTTCCATCCAGATTTCTAGTTCCCGAACTCCTTCATCTTCATAGACTAATGTTGTAGAAGGAACCTGATCCCTCCAAAGGTGGATATACCTTCCATTCTTAGAATGCCAACCCGGGTGGTTTAGAACTATTGGAAACAAAATTATACATAATTTCCATATCTTAGATCCCTTGGCATCCTAATATTCTTCATATGGCTTGAGTGATCGATTCTTGTGAAAATATTTCCTCAAGAATGTTCTTTTCCACTACTCTTTTGAATCAGAGAGGAGTCACTACACTAGCTTTGCTCCCAATGCTAGATTCGTAAATTTGGGATCCTTTATCGTAATCCTTATATATTTTTTAGCAACCTTATGGTATTCTAATTTACCAAATGGAATTTTTTCTTATTCCTTTTTCCACATTGCCATAAGAACTTTTGTATCATACTACTAATGTGATGAACGCTTTATTTGGGAGCAAGAACCCCAGAACCAATATATACTAGAAGAGAGGAGAGGGATGACTTAATGAGCACCTATTTTCTTGCTATGTTTATCCATTGTGCTCCCCATGATGGGATTATTTTTTAAAAAAATTGAAGAACTTCTTCCCAATCCTTTTCATTTTATTTCCCTGAAGAAATGGGTATGCCTAGGTATGTGAATGATTTCCAATCTTTGGCTACTGGGAAACCCAAGACACGAGATATTTCTTGCAAAGTGGACTCAGAACATTTCCAACCTAGCAGTTGACTCTTCCACTTATTCACAAGCCCACCTGACATGCACAAACATGCTTCTATAATCCTTTTAAATCGAGAGGAAATGATTCAAGAAGCACCACCAAGAAAGAAGGTATCATCGAAAAACTGTGACTTGCTTATTTCTTTAACATTCTAAGCAATACACAACCCGAAAAGCTTCCCCTCTTTCCTTATTTCTTCTATATTTCTACTAAGGGTTTTTGCCATAATTATGTATAATAGAGGAGAAAGGGAACAACCATGCCTCAAACCTCTTAATGCAAAGAAGAAAGGATTTGGTATCTCATTTATAAGTGGTGTTATCCATGGAGCCCCTATGCAATCTCTAACCCACTAAATAGATTTCTGACTTAATCCTATTTTTTCAAGAATAAGGAAGAGAAAAGAGTGGTTTACCTGGTTAAAGCCATTGGCAATGTCCAGCTTGATGACCATTCCTCTTCATGTACTTCCATGTTGGAATGAATTTTTTCTTACACTAGAATGATATTGTCAAGTATATTCCTTTACTACATAAATCCTCCTTGATTCTTAGAGATGAAGGAGGGTAGAAACTTTTTTAATCGATTAGCAATAATTATGGTTAGACATTTATAAGTTGCAATGCATAGAGATATAGGTCAAAAATGAGAGAAATTTGTAGGATTCAATTACTTCAGAATGAGTGCAAGAAAAGAGGAGTTTTTCCCTCCTCCTAATTTCTTATTCACTTAGGTTTTTTTTAGCATCTAAGGCAAGTCCTTTTTAATCAAGGGCTATAAAATATGAAAAAAATTAATTGTGAAGCCATCCGGGCCTGAGGCCTTATCTGGATCAAGGTTCCAAATTTCCTCTTGAGCTTTGTCCTCTTCAATGTTGTTCATAATATCAAATTTTGAGGAATATGAGATCACATTGGGGATGACTTGAAGAAACTCATTTTCCTATTCCAAAGAAATTTGGTTAGCACTATACAAGGATTGGAAATGAAGAAATGCCTCCTACTTAATATCCTTTAATGTGGAGACTCTTGCTCTACCTTCCGAAGAAATTTCTTTGACTCAATTTATTAATTCTCTGGCCTTTCAATGTTTGTGGAAAAATTATGTATTCATGTCCCCTGCCTTCAACCACAAACTTCTTGATTTGAGGCGACATAGCTCTTCCTCCTGGTTTCTTATTGAGAAAATTTTCCAAGTCAACTCCCTTTCTTTTTTAATATGTCAATTCTCCACATATGCCTCCTCAATTATTTTATGATGGTCTTCCAACTACTTGATCATTTCTTTCCTATTTTGACTTGGTAGTTAAATTATCTCCTTTAACCACTTCCTGGGAGCTTTCTTAACGTTTTAGAGTTTGGATTCCATGACAAAGGTACACAATCCCTTCATTGGGGATGACCATGCTTGAATTATCATATTAGCTACTTCGTCACAAGTTTATACCGAAATGGGATTGGCACAAAATTTTCTAGCTTCTCCAATTGTAGAAAAAATGGGTGATGATTAGACTCACTGTGGGATTTAACTACCAAGAGACAATCCACTCCTTTCAATATTAAATATTGTGAATTAATAACCTATCTAATAGTACGGAAATATGGTTATCCCCCATTCTACGGTTTGACCATGTATGTTTCCCATATTTTTGGATTACATTAAACAAATCCCATTCAACAATAAAATCCTCCATTTGTTCTCTAAAAGGGTAATGCTTCCTCCTCTTTTTTAATCCACACTTAGGATTTTATTGAAGTCACCTCCAATGCGTAAATTTTGATGCATACATTTACTTTTTATTTCCTTATGGGAGTTCTAGAACTCCACATTTGCACTGTACTGAACATGAGCGTAGATATTGATTGTTGGGATGTGCTCTACTATTTCTTTAGATTCTAGAATTTCCATAATCTAGTACTGTGATTTCATTATTTCTACAAGATAGAAGTTCCTTTCTATCCAAAAGGTGTTCAGGCCTCCTGACACACCTCTTGAATTCTGATCTATCCCCAAACTCTCTTTCTAGAATAAATTTTCCACCTTAGGGACTTATTATTCCTCTAACATAGTTTCTTGTAGTAAAATAATCCAAGGAGCTTCTTGGTTAACTAAGTCTTTTACATCTAGGGATTTTACAGGGATCCCCAGACCCATTATATTCCAAGATAAGACTTTCATTTAATAGATGGGATTTGAGAAATGCCTCTCTCTTCATTTCCTTCTCATACTTTACCTCATTTTCCTCTAAAGACTTATGCAATTACTAGTTTATTCCATATCTTTTTATTTTGCTCAACTTCCTTTTCCCTCACTATTTTATTTAGCGGTCAACCAATATTTTTCCTAGAGATTTATATTTTTTTACTACTTCCCTCATCCTCCCACACAATGTTTCGAGCCATGTGGCAGGTGATGACCACCAAGATTTCCTCAACAACACTAGTATTGGGGGATTTGGGAGGAGGGTTGAAAGGCAAAGTAGAACCTTGTGACACTTGGTGCAGATCCGATCTCTGTGGATCATTGTCCAGAGGACAATATTCCTCGCATATTTCACCTTCCTCATATTCCTTGAACTCTATTTCATTTTCCCAAGCTTCATTATTTGTGGTGGGACTTGGGCCTTTATATCTTCCTCCTTCTTGATTTTTAAGAACATTAAATGAGTTTGTAGATGTTGAGGTTGTGTTTTTTCCTTGATTTTCCTGGGGTTTTTGAACAAATCCTTTCCCTTAACTTAATCCTTTCCATTGTTTCCTCCACTTCTCCTCGGGAGGAGATTATTAATTTTATCCTTTACTGATTGGTGTTTTGGAGTAGCACCAAGAAAAATGTCCATATTCATGTAAATGTCAACATTTGAATGGGATTTTTTGGTATTCAAAAATTTTTCGATGCTTTCACTCTCCTAGGGTTAGATTTATTTTTTTGGGAAACCCTTTTTCAATATCCACATTCACATAGATCTTTGCACAGGAAAATTAAGAGTCATTTGGTTCTTCTTTGTCGAGATATTTCCCAACACCATTCCCTATAACGCAAAGGAAGTCATCACTCCAACAAGAAAGAGGGAGATGAGGAAACATGACCTAGACTGGGATTTCAGTTGATATATCCTCATCGAGATTGAAATCAAGAGTCCATTTATTTATATACATTCCACAGGATCTGAAGAAATACAACCCATTTCAAAAAATCACATCTCTATCTTCTTTGAGCTCAAACAAAAAAGAAAAAAAATCATTACCCATTACATAAATGGTAATATTTCCCTTCATATTTGATTTCCAGGTTTTATCATTCTATACCTCCATTGATCTCAGTGATGGTCACATCCCTATGAACTTACCGATCAAGGCTCTCTTAGAATAATCAAGTGAGGTTCTACATACACCGAGAGGGAGGGCCATGTCACAATATTCATCATTCCTTTTCATAAACTTTGTTTGCGCCAAAATAGTTTACGCACACTTTGGAAAATATACAACCAGTGCTTGAAATTAAACCACTTTTTCTGTTTCCAAGGGGGGAGAAAGAGAAGGAGGAGAAACACACTCTTGTGTCACGATTTTGAGGGCCTAGGGATTCTTTTGTTGTCGAAGAAAATTACCTCTTTTTCCTTTGAAGAATTATGTAATTACTCATTGATTCCCTAACTTTTTATTTTTCTCAGCTTCCTTTTCCCTCACTATTTTGTTTGGTGGTTGATCAATATTTTTTTTGGAGCTTTCCATTTCATGGCTACTTCCCTCGTATGCCCACACTAGGTTTTTATCCATGTGGCGGGTGATGATCCCCGCGATTTCTTCAACAACACTAGTGTTGAGGGATTTGGGAGGAGGGTTACAAGGTTGAGAAAAATCCTGTGTAACGTGTCGTAGATCCAATCTCGATGGATCATCACCCTAAGGAGGATCGTCCTCATTGATTTTACCTTCCTTAGATTCCTCAAACTCTACTTCATTCTCTTGAGCTTCATTATAGCCATCATATTTGATGCGGCGAAGATCCAACGGTGATCGCATGGGAAAATTGCATGGACGTTTGCAAATTTTAAACAGCAGGTATATTGTGAATGCAATATCCGTCGAATCAAGATCGGTGAAGATCTAACGGTGGTCGCATCATGCGAAAGGCGGAGACTTAATGTTAAGGCTTAAATTGGAAGTGTTGAAGATAGACGGTGGAGATCTTATCGTAGATATGTAATGGGAGAATGCACGGCTAAGATTAAAGCAGGAAGAAGAGGCGAAGAAAGATCCGTGTGAAGGCAAGCAGACGTTCGGGATCAGATCAGAGGAGAAAAGGCAAGAAATCAATAGCGAAGATCGCATCGGCGGACATCGCATTGGAGTTATCGCATTAGCGATCATCGCATCAGCGGTTCATCACATCAGAGGTTCATCGCATCGGTGCAGCGAAAGAGTAAGGGAACGAACCACTGAACCTTGCGATTGCGATGGTGCGATCCGAATGCAACCTTTAGATCACGGTTATTTGTAACCGTTGGATCGAGCATTGAATTGGTTGATAGCTGGTGGGACCCTTCACTCATCGCATCGGCAGAGATCAGTGGCCAAAGGCACATCAGATAACAGAAGGTTGCGATTGCGATAGCGATAGTGTGATGGAATGTCAACCGTCGGATTGGGAAAGTTAAATGCGGAGGAGTGCGATGACTGTTAGATCTGAAAGGTGGATGTGCATGTGGACAAACAGAAAAGACTCGAGTATGTGACCCGACACAGGGCAGAAGGCAGAGAAAGCTGAACGTCGTGATCATAAGGAGATAGGCACCATGGGCGAGTCGGGCTCAGCAAAACTGCGGACATAAAATAATAGGAAGAGTTGGGAAAAAGTCAATTATGTCACTCTGTTTGAAACATGGGTAGCATGGGTCGAATCGGGAAAAAGGTGATTATGCAGAACAGTCACAAAATAACAGCAGAAACAAAAAAAGACAGTGACAGTAGCAGAAGAGACAAACGTACAGCAAGGCAAGGGCCGAAAAGGGCTGAGTGAAATTGAGTTTTTTGTAACTGTAAATGTTGATGATTTAATTATTTTTTATTGTATGTGATGAAAAGGAAAGTATCCAAAGGCAAAAACAAAACTCCACTATAAACTGAAATATGTATATATTATTATATTCTTTTGAATGATCTGGAAAAAGAAATGAGAAGGTGGAAGGCAAAGAGTCATGGCTGTTCATTTCGAATTCCCTGTGGAATGCTAACAGTCATGAGATAATCTCTATAAATGATATTACAAATATATGCATAAAAAAAAGGGGGAAGAGAGAAAACAGAAAGAGGCTAGAGGGAGTGAAAGATGAAGAAGGAGCAGATAGAGAAGTCGTGAAGACACAGAGATGATATAAGGCAGATATGAAGGTTGGAGTACAGCAGTGAAGGAGGAGAAAAGCAGAGCTGATATCCAGGTAAATCAGCATATGATTTAATTGTAAAGTGAGGAATTTGGTGCTTTCATATCAAGCAGTAGCTTGATATATGTCAGTTGTAGTTGGCTGAGGTAGGAGCCTCCTGTAGGTTGTAGCCTGCAGAAAATAGATGGGAGTTGGAGCTTCCTTGAAAGTTGCAACTTGCAGAATTGAGGTAGTATCCTCCTATAGGTTGGAGCCTACAGAAAATCAGTGGTGAGAGGGAGTTGGAGCTTGCCTTTGCATCACAACAATAATAAGATGTGGTTTTCTCCCTTATGGGTTTCCACTTATATCTGGTGTCTATGTGCATGATGATTATGTGTTGATACTCTGTATTTAATCTGCTTAATAACTGTTGCTCACTATTAATATTGTTGATTTTCTGTACATTTAGTTGATCATGAAATGAAGATTTAAATAAGTGTAAAAGAAATACTTACAAGACCTTGACTGCATTACAAGACTTAAAAGACCTTGAAATGTCGACATTTGAATGGGATTTTTTCTTAGTCAAAAATTTGTCGATGCTTTCACTCTCCTAGGGTTAGATTTATTTTTTTGGGAAACCCTTTTTCAAGATCCACATTCACATAGATATTTGCACAGGAAAATTAAGAGCCATTTGGTTCTTCTTTGTCGAGATATTTCCCAACACCATTCCCTATAACGCAAAGGCAGTCATCACTCCAGCAAGAAAGAGGAAGACGAGGAAACTTGACCTAGATTGGGATTTCAGTTGATATATCCTCATCGAGATTGAAATCAAGAGTCCATTTATTTATATACATTCCACAGGATCTAAAGAAATACAACCCATTTCAAAAAATCACATCTCTATCTTCTTTGAGCTCAAACAAAAAAGCAAAAAAATCATTACCCATTACATAAAGGGTAATATTTCCCTTCATATTTGATTTCCAATTTTATTGTTCTATACCTCCATTGATCTCAGTGATGGTCACATCCCTATGAAATTACTGATTAGGGCCCTCTTAGAATAATAAAGTGAGGTTCTACGTACACCGAGAGGGAGGGCCATGTCACAATCTTCATCATTCCTTTTCATAAACTTTGTTTGCGCCAAAATAGTTTACGCACACTTTGGAAAATATACAACCAGTGCTTGAAATTCAACCACTTTTTCTGTTTCCAAGGGGGGAGAAAGAGGAGGAGGAGAAACACACTCTTGTGTCACGATTTTGAGGGCCTAGGGCTTCTTTTGTTGTCGAAGGAATTTACCTCTTTTTCCTTTGAAGAATTATGTAATTACTCATTGATTCCCTAACTTTTTATTTTTCTCAGCTTCCTTTTCCCTCACTATTTTGTTTGGTGGTTGATCAATATTTTTTTTGGAGCTTTCCATTTCATGGCTACTTCCCTCGTACGCCCACACTAGGTTTTAATCCATGTGGCGGGTGATGAGCCGCGCGATTTCCTCAACAACACTAGTGTTGAGGGATTTGGGAGGAGGGTTGCAAGGTTGAGAAAAATCCTGTGTAACATGTCGTAGATCCAATCTCGATGGATCATCGCCCTAAGGAGGATCTTCCTCGTTGATTTTACCTTCCTCATATTCCTCAAACTCTACTTCATTCTCTTGAGCTTCATTATTCATGGTGTGACTTGGGCCTTCCGATATTTCTCCTTATTGATTCTGAAGAACATTAAATGGGCTTGTAGATGTTGAGTCTATGTTGTTTCCTCGATTGGCCTAGGGATTTTGAACAAATATTTAACCTAGTTTACTCCTTTCCACTGTGTTTTCCACTTCTCCTCGAGACAATCATTTTGATCTGATTCTTTACTGATTATGGTTTTGGAGTAGTCCTGAGAAAAATTTCCATATTCAGGTCAATGCTAGCATTTGAATGGGATTTATTCATAGTCCAAAATTTTCTAGTGCTTCCACTCTCCTAGGGTTAGATTTATTTATGTGGGAAGCCCTTTTTCAAGCTCCACCTCCACACAAATATTTGCATAGATGAATTGAGAGCCCTTTGGTTCTTCTTTGTCAATATATTTTCCAACACTATTCTCTATTGCGCTAAGGCAGTCATCACTCTAGTAGGACAAAGGAGATGAGGCAACTTGACCTAGACTGGGATTACAGTCAAGATATATTCATTAGGATTGAAATCAAAGGTCCATTCATTTAGATACATTCTATGTGATCCGAAGAAATACGACCCATTTCAAAAAATCACATCTCTATCTTCTTTGATATTTAAAACAAAAAACAAAAAAACCATTACCTACTACATATAGGGAAATATTTCCTTTCATATTTGATTTCTATTTTTTATTGATCCATACCTCCACTGATCTAAATGATATCCACAACCTTGTGAACTTATTGATCATGAATCTTTTGGAATAAGCAATCAGGGTTCTGCGTGCACCAAGAGGGAGGTCGATGCCACGGACTTCATCATTTCTTTTCATCTATGTTTGTGCCAAAACATTTTTTGTACACTTTAGCATAGACACAACTGATTCTTGAAATGAAACCACTTCGCCTACTTGTGAGGGGGGAGGAGGATGATGGGGAGAAACCCCATCTGGATTCGCCATCGTGAGGGCCTAGGGTTTTCGTAGTTTTCGAAGGAACCACAGAGCATCAAAGAATATTTTTTTGATTGTTTTCTGTAATATATATATACTCTTACACTCGACTACATATTTTCTAGTACATACTAAATTTCTAAACAATTATGCCTTGAATATAATAAACAGAAGATTTTTTTCTTCTATATAGCTACTCTAAAGTATTTCAAATATTCAAAGTGCATTAATAAATGCTAACTAATAATTAATAAAACTTATTTTTTCTTTATATCAAACTAAATTTGTACACAATTATAAATTTAAGAATACCGACTTGAAATATCTGTCCAGAATATTAATATCAGAACACTCAGCTCCCCCAAACCTTTATATTGCTTCCAACATGTATCCACCCATATATATATATATATATATATACTCTTACACTCGACTACATATTTTCTAGTACATACTAAATTTCTAAACAATTGTGCCTTGAATATAATAAACAGAAGATTTTTTTCTTCTATATAGCTACTCTAAAGTATTTCAAATATTCAAAGTGCATTAATAAATGCTAACTAATAATTAATAAAACTTATTTTTTCTTTAGATCAAACTAAATTTGTACACAATTATAAATTTAAGAATACCGACTTGAAATATGTGTCCAGAAAATTAATATCAAAACACTCAGCTCCCCCAAACCTTTATATTGCTTCCAACATGTATCCACCCAAGCACAAGTCTGCAATATGTCTTTTCATTTTTTTTCCTTTCCACATGCTTCTCTTCAGTCTGTCTTAGCCAACATGAGATCCAAAAACAAGAATACAACAGATAACCTTTAATTACCCATATACCACTCATTTTGGTAATTGGTAACTACCTCCACCTCACAAACAGGCGGCAAGTCGTTACTAGCTAACAAATTATCTTTACTTCTCACTCACAAATACAACATCATTTCTTTTGGGGAAGTAATAAATTGTCCAATTCCATAATTTTTCAGTAAATATAATAATAAAGATTAGATTCCTAGGACTTATTACTAGGTAATAATATTCATCATCAATTTGCAACCTATCCTTTTTCATCCAGGTGTACTCCAACATTAATCTTCCATACCTCTTTATTTATTATAGAAACTTTAAATGCGAATTTATAATAATTTATTATAAGTAATCAAATATTTATAAATAATTTCTTCATATGTCTTTCAAAATTAAGCATCCAAAAAGGTAACAAATATATACAATTTTCTACAAAAACTTCTAGTCAGGGGATATCACATCCTCCCCTGCTTGAATTTGACACTATCCTAGTGTCTGATCATAAAATCTGGAACTCATTCCAATTTGCTAAAATAGAGAGAGATATGCATTTTTACAAGCACACTCCAACTCCCAAGTTGATTATTCTGGACTAAATTATTTCCATTGAACTTTTACTTGAGTTATGTCTCTATTTCAGAGTGTGACTACCCTTCAGTCTAGAATACATAGTGGTTCTTCCAGGAACTCTCCCCCTAGTTCCACATGTACAAAATTCCAATCAATTATATGATTTGGGTCATGTAAATATTTATTTTAACAAAGATACATGAAATATAATACGAACTCTTATGTTTTCTTGAAGGGAGAGTTTATAAACAACTAGTCCAATTCTAGCTAAAACTTCAAAAATTCGATGGTATATAGGTGATAACTTGGCACAATTTACTAGTCTAACTGTGTTTTTATTTAGTTTTATTAAATAAAATTTATCTCCCACATTGAATTCCTTCTAAAATCTTTTCAATTCTTCATAACTCTTTTTTCGATCTTGGGTTGTGTTTAAATTATGTTTGACCTGTTTAACCACTTCCTCCATCTCATTTAACATATCTAGTCCTAGTACTAACCGATCTTCAAGATTATCCTAGCTTATAGGTACTTTAAATCTTCTTCCATATAGTACCTCAAAGGGACTCATCTTCAAGGAAATTTGGTACCCATTATTATAGGAAAATTCAACCAAGTGAAGATAGTCTTCCCACTTAGTAGGTCTATCTATAACATACATTATTAACATATCTTCAAAGATCTGACTAGTTATTTATATTTAACCATTGGTTTGAGGATGATAGGATATAATAAAATTTATGTTATCAAACCAGCTCCAAAAATAGAATAAACGAGAGATCAACGCCTTATAAATAAGCCACTTCGAGGGGGAAACCTCCAATAAATTACATAAATTAACAATTCTTGGATCATACAAATGACAAAACCTCCTTTCTATATATAGGAGTCCATGGGGCCACAATGTAATCCTAGCCGACCTAACAATAATAATGTAAGGGCACAATAATAACAGTATGGGGGTTACAGGGGTACAACAATAACAATAAGGGGGTTACACTAACAACAATAAGGGACTATACTAGAAATATAGGGACCTAACATGCTCCTCTCCTTAAAAAACGTGTTGTCCTTAATGCTTGAGTAGCTCTCGGTGCTTTTGTATAAAATTCTCATCCTCCCATGTAGAATATTTAGTGGGTAAGTTATTCCATTTGATGAGATACTCTGAAATTGATCGATTTCATAATTTTCGAGTTCTTGTTTCCGTGGCTGCTTCAGGTTCCAATATGGTTTTTCCTTCCTCATAAAGTTTTGGCAATATTGTTTGAACTGGAATTTTGTCCCCTATAACCTTCTTTAAGCATGAAACATGGAAAACTGGATGCACTCGTGAAGAAGCAGGAAGCTCCAATTTTTAAGGTCGCCATTTCTTTAGTGCAAGTAGTATTTCCAACATTTCCTTCTCATAAATAGCATATTCTAAATACTTTCCTTTGATTGGATGACTTTCAAAAGCAATGGGTCTTCCTTCTTGCATTAAAACAACACCAATTCCATTTCCTAAGGCATCACATTCCACAATAAAGTTTTTTGTGAAGTTTGGCGTAGCTAAGACTGGTGCTAGGCACATTGCCTCTTTAAGATGTTCAAAGGCCTTAGTTGCTTCAGGAGTCCATGAAATCCATCTTTCTTCAATACTGTTGTTAAAGGTGCTAATATTCTCCCATAATTTTTAACAAACTTGTGATAATACCCTGTTAACCTGATAAATCCATGCAACTACTTAATGGTTGTGGGGACTTTCCATTCCTTAATGGATTTAATTTTTTTAGGGTCTATTTTAACACCCTCGTGAGATACAATATGACCCCTGATATTCCACCTCTTGTACTCCAAAGAAACATTTGGATTTTTTTGCATATAATTGTTTCTCCTCCAATAGTTTGAGCACCCTATCAACATGTTGAACATAATCCTTCCAATACCTATTGTAGATTAGTATATCATCAAAAAGTACTAGCACAAATTTTCTAAGGAAGGGTTTGAAAATGGAATTCATCAACCCTTGAACTGTAGAAGGTGCATTGGTAAGGCCAAAAGGCATGACCAAAAATTCATAATGACCCTTATGAGCTCGAAATGCTGTTTTTGGAATATGTTCAGTCTTCACTCTAATTTGATGATATCCTAAATGAAGATCCAACTTGGTAAAATAAATTGCTCCATGTAATTCATCCAATAATTCATCAATCACAGGAATGGGAAATTTGTATTTAATAGAGATCTTATTGAGCTCCCTATAATCTGGACACATGAGCCATGATCCATCCTTCTTGTGCACCAATACTACTATAGCAGAGAAATAACTTTGACTAGGTTGAATTATACCAGCCTCTAACATTTCTGCAATCATATGTTCAATTCCACTCTTTTGGACAGAAGGATATCTGTAAGGCCTGATGTTTGGAGGAACACTTCCTGGAATCAAATGAATAGCATGATATTGATCACGAATTGGTGGGAGTCCTTTGGGAGTTTCAAACACCTTGGAATGAGTGTCCAAGACTTTTTGGAGATATGGAGAAATAGATGATTTTGATGTTGGAACTTCTAGTGAGCATAATTGTGCAATTATGCCTCGTTGTTCTTTCTTCAGAAGCTTTGTCACGACATTAGAGTTGATTATATTTCCTGGCTTCCCTACGATACCCCGTAATTTAATTTCCTTTCCTTCCAAAAAAAAATTCAAGCAAACTTCTTGAAAATTAAAAGCTACCATCCCCAAAAATTGTGACCATTGTACTCCTAGTACAACATCAACACCTCCCATTGGGATGGAAAGCATTGGACTATTAAATACATATTCCCCCATGGCTAGCTTGATATTATGGCATTTTCTAGGGAAATTTATAGTTCCTCCATTTTCAGCCATCACTTGACATTCTGGTGTTGGGTATAGGAAATAATTCAATTCCTTGGCTAGCTTACAATGAATAAAATTATGGGTACTACCCGAATCAATCAACACTATTACCTTTTTCTTCTTGATATGTCCTTCTATCTTGAGAGTTTGAGGAGTGGTAATTCCTGCCAATGCATTACACGATATGGTCAGACTCATTTATTCTTCTTCTAGGGTTAGTTCCTAGTGTATATCCTCTTCTTTTGAAGTTTCTTGTTCATTTTCTTCATCCTCTTCACAATCTATGTAAAATAATTTCTTCTCAGCACACTTATGACCTTTAGTGTATTTTCTATCACAATTGTAGCAAAGGCCTTTTTCTCTTTTTTCTTCCAATTTTTGTGGTGTCAACCTTGTAGGTTGTGGAAGTCTAGGAGTAGCAACACTTCAATATTTATAGATGTGAGTGGTAGGCTTCCTTGTCGCAATAATTTTACATTCAATTTTTATTGCCAACCTGAATGCCTTCTCCAATGAATCAGGTTCCCAAACACGAACTTCATGTTGGATGTTATCCTTTAAAGTCCCTATGAAGACATCAATCCTGTGTTCCTCTGGAATATCAATTACCCTTATATTCAATTTTTGGAAGTCCTCAATGTGCTCCACCATTGAACCCTTTTGTTTGAGATTTATCAATTGGCTAAAGAAAATGTTGCTCTTTGTATCCTCATAATGTTTTATCATTTCCTCCATAAAAATTGACCAAGTGACAATTTTTTTACGGGAGCAAAGCCATTGATACCATACAAATGTATTTTGTTCTAAATGTAAAGTTGAAATGTGTACCTTTTGTGTGTTTTGCACATTATTGAGATCAAAATATTGCTCCATCTATAGTATCTATGTTACAGGATCCTTGCCATCAAAAGTACTCATATCCATCTTTGGAATATGGTGGTTATTCAATTCAACATTAAAGTTTCTGAAATCACGATTAACATTTATTTTGTTCTCATCATGAGTTTCCTCTACTATATTTTCATCATTAGGAATCATTTCTTGTATCAACTTTGACAAACCTTCCTTCAAACCTTCAATGTATTCCTTCAAACTTTCCATTTCTTTTTCCATACCATTCTTCAAACCATCCATCGTAGCTTCCACACTTTTCTTCAAAACATCCATTTCATTTTTTGTTGCTCTTTGCGAGAGCGAAATTTGGTGCACTTTCTCTTGTAATTTTGAAATGTTATGTTGCATTTCTTCATATTCATGAGCCATAGTAGAGCCTTCTGAAGGCTTAATGGGTGTTGAATTATTTTTAGGGGGAATTTTAGAACCCAATACTGATATCTATTCTACAATATTCCCTTGGAATCAATTCAAATTGATTCTTCAAACAAGACTTATGCAATTCGGGGAAAAAAAAATACACACATTTTTCTTGCTTTTGAGGAGCTCGATATTGAAATTGAATTATCTCTGTGATTCGGATCTTCAATATCTGAAATTCGGCCCTGTAGTAGCACTCTGAATCTTATTTTGAATTCCATAGGTCTAACCTAATTTGGATTCTTCAAGTCAAAGTTATGCTCAATCTCCCACAACGACCTAATTATGGACTAGTTCAGTTGAGCGAACTTGTATGATGTGCCACGTGTCATGGTTTCCTCCTTCGGCTCTGAAAGTGATACACAAGAAACTATAGTCCATGTACTTCCAGCCAATTTTTACATAATTCCAATCTGACGCTTAGAGAGAGAGTTATGATGGTTTTCCCACAGTCACCTCTTTGAGATTAAATTTGGGAGGCTAAAACAACCCTAAATTCCACAGATCTGTTGGAAATATTGTCATTGATGGCAAAGGAGAATACATGAGCAACACCAGGAAGAAGCAGAGGTAGTAGAGAGAGCATTAGACAAGAAGCAGAGGCAACGGATGAAGAACATAGGTAACTAGAAGCAGAGACAGCGAATTGAAGCAGAGGCAACAAAGAAGCAGAGAGGTAGCGAAGTTGCAAGATATAGCAAGGGCCAGAGATCTTATACAAAACAAGCTCAGGAGGGAGTTGTGATAAAGAAAATAAAGGTTCGGGATCTTTAGAGATCTGCAGTGATCCAAGAACAGTAATGAAGATCTGTGTGATGGAGTGAAGTAACAACGCAGCAAAAGTTCATTCGACTACAGAAAGGCAAAGTGCGAGATATGTTGGACATGGTAGGAAACCATTTCAAATGAAGGCATAGAGTAGAAGGTGAAATGGGAGCAACAAAGATTGAGCGAAATCTTGAAGAAATGGTAGAATTCCACGCTTAATTACGTTTAAATTTAAGGTTTGAAGGTTGGTGGTTTTGCAAAACCATACCATCGATTTCGCACAACTTCTGAGCCGGGAGCAGTTTATTCCAATTGGAACACGATCGTATCATATTACGACACGTCACAATACTAAAAATTCCTATTTCGCATATTTTTTTGAGAATTAAAGGTCAGGGGTCGAAGTAATGCTATAGCCATCCGATTTTATGCGTTAAAGATCCAACGGTGATTGCATGGGAAAATTGCATGGACGTTTGAAAATGTTAAATAGCAGGTATATTGTGAATGCAATATCCATCGGATCAAGATCGGTGAAGATCTAACGGTGGTCGCATCACGTGAAAGGCGGAGACTTAATGTTAAGGCTTAAAGTGGAAGTGTTGAAGATCAACAGTGGAGATCTTATCGTAGATATGTAATAGGAGAATGGAAAACTGAGATTAAAGCAGGAAGAAGAGGCGAAGAAAGAGCCATGTGAAGGCAAGAAGATGGTCGGGATCATATCGGAGGAGAAAAGGCAAGAAATCAACGGCGAAGATCGCATCGGAAGACATCGCATTGGAGTTATCGCATCGGCGGTTCATCGCATCGCAGGTTCATCGCATCGGCGATCTCTCATCACATCGGTGTAGCGTAAGAGTAAGGGAACGAACCATTAAACCTTGCCATTGCGATGGTGCGATCTAATCGCAACTGTTAGATCCCGGTTATTTGTAACTGTTGGATCAAGCGTTGAATTGGTTGATAGATGGTGGGACCCTCACTCATCACATCAGCAGAGATCAGTGGCCAAAGGCACATCGGATAACAGAAGGTTGCAATTGCGATAGCGATAGTGCGATGGAATGTCAACCGTCGGATTGGGAAAGTTAAATGCAGAGGAGTGCGATGACCGTTAGATCTGAAAGGTGGATGTGCATGTGGAAAAGCAGAAAAGACTCGAGTATGTGACCCTACACAGGGCAGAAGGCAGAGAAAGTTGAACGTCGTGATCATAAGGAGATAAGCACCATGGGGCGAGTCGAGCTCAGCAAAACTGTGAATAGAGAATAATAGGCAGAGTTGGGCAAAAGTCAATTATGTCACTCTGTTTGAAACATGGGCAGCATGGGTCAAATCGGGAAAAAGGTCATTATGCAGAACAGTCACAAAATAACAGCAGAAACTAAAAAAGACAGTGACAGCAGCAGAAGAGACAAACACACAGCAAGCCAAGGGCAGAAAAGGGCTGAGTGAAATTGAGTTTTTTGTAACTGTAAATGTTGATGATTTAATTATTTTTTATTGTATGTGATGCAAAGGCAAGTCTCCGAAGGCAAAAACAAAACTCCACTGTAAAACTGAAATATGTATATATTATTATATTCTTTTGAATGATCTGGAAAAATAAATGAGAAGGTGGAAGGCAAAGAGTCATGGCTGTTCATTTCGAATTCCCTGTGGAATGCTAACAGTCATGAGGTAATCTCTATAAATGATATTACAAAGATATACACAAAAAAAAGGGGGAGAGAGAAAGCAAAAAGAGGCCAGAGGGAGTGAAAGATGAAGAAGGAGCAAATAGAGAAGCTGTGAAGACACAGAGATGATATAAGGCAGATATGAATGTTGGAGGACAGCAGTGAAGGAGGAGAAAAGTAGAGCTGATATCCAGGTAAATCAGCATATGATTTAATTGTAAAGTGAGGAAGTTGGTGTTTTAATATCAAGTTGTAGCTTGATAGATGTCAGTTGTAGCTGGCTGAGGTAGGAGCCTATTGTAGGTTGTAGCCTGCAGAAAATAGATGGAAGTTGGAGCTTCCTTGCAAGTTGCAGCTTGCAGAATTTAGGTAGTAGCCTCCTGTAGGATGGAGCCTACAGAAAATAAGTGGTGAGAGGGAGTTGGAGCTTTCCTTTGCATCATAACAATAATAAGATGTGGTTTTCTCCCTTATGGGTTTCCACTTATATCTGGTGTCTATGTGCATGATGAATATTTGTTGATACTCTGTATTTAATCTGCTTAATACCTGCTGCTCACTATTAATATTGTTGATTTTCTATACATTAAGTTGATCATGAAATGAAGATTTAAATAAGTGTAAAAGAAATAATTACAAGACCTTGAATGCATTAAACTGATTCACCCCCCCGTCTCAGTTTAACTAAGGGTTCAACAATTGGTATCAGAGCTAGTTCCTTCTGTATCAGTTTAACAACTGGAAGGAGATCCGAGGTCCCCAAGATGGCTAGCCTAGAAGCATGCTCAAAAAATAAATCCCCTGTGTTCAATGGCACAAACTATGCCTTCTGAAAAATAAGAATGAAGACGTACATAATGTCTCTAGGAATAGAAGTTTGGGCTGCTATGGAGTTGGGATATGCCCCAAAGGATTCTGACACAGAGAAAGAAGCTAAACAAGATTTTATGGCTAATGCCAAAGCCATGAATGCACTCTTAAGTGGACTGTGTGAGGCAGAATTTATCAAAGTAATGCACAACAAGACTGCCAAAGAAATATGGGATACATTAGAAAGCATCCATGAGGGAGACAAAAAGGTGAAGATAGCCAAACTACAAGTCTATAGAGCTCAGTTTGAAAATATAAAAATGAATGATGATGAAGACATTTCCAGCTTCTTCTTAAGGGTTGCAAAAATTGTGAATAACATGAAAGCTCTAGGAGAAACCATAAAAGAATGTGTAATTTTTCAAAAAATTCTAAGATCTTTACCATCCAGCTTTAACCCCAAGGTTTCTGCCATAGAAGAAACAGCTAATTGGGAAACTTTGACCATGAACCAATTACTTGGAAACTTAACATCTTATGAGATGAGACTTCCACAGAGGAAGATAAATGTGAGGGAGTTAGCCTTTAAGATAGAGAAGAACAAAGAAGAAAAAGAAGATATAGGCTCTTGCTCTGATGAAGAAGAGGCCAAATTTGTCAGAAGATCGGATAGAGGCTCTGGAAAATATAAAGGTAAACTTCCATTTAAATGATTTAATTGTGGAAGAGTTGGGCACTATGCTTCTAAGTGTCCTCAAAAGAAAACAAAGAATAGGACTCAAGAAACAGAGCAAACCAAAACAAATAACTGGCAGAAAGGGAAGAGATTCAATAGAAAATCATTTTATGCTTAGCAAGATAGCAGTGCATCTGAAAGCTCAGATGAATCCTCAAATGAAGAGGGAACCTCTGAATTTGTCTTTGTGGCCAAGGAAGAATTTGAAAATGATATCCTGGATTCTGATGAAGAATGTGAGGTAGATCTTGAGGGGGAGCTAATAAGTGCCCTGGAGGAAATAGACAGACTTAAATTGAAGTGCAAAAAACTGAAATACATTCTCCTCAAATATGTAAAAGAAGAACCAAATTCAGAAGACTTCATTGAGTTGAAATTAAAACTTGAAGAAGCTAAGAAGGTGGAATACACTCTACTAAATAAAATTGAGGATAAAATTCAGAAGCAAGAGAAACTGGAAGAATAAGTAGTATGCTTAAGAAGGAAATTAGAAAAATCCCAAAGGAAATTTTCAATGAACTCTTCTCAAATGACAAGCTCTGAACATTTGAATAAAATTATAAATGCTCAAAGATCTCCCTTGATAAAGACTGGGATAGGCTATGAAGGAGAAACAAGTAAGTCCAAGGAAGAAGATTACAGAAATATCATTTTTGTAAAAGCTATTAAGGACAATGAAGCAACCCAAAAGGTTCCTACAGAAGTAGAAGCCTGCAATGAAGTAAACAAACACAAGAAGGAACCTCAAATGACAAAGAACGAACTAAATAAACAATCAGCCGAAAAGGGCTCATATACTCCTGAATATATAAAATTCGGAAACTATAAAAGAAGATTATTTCCACCTATGAGAAATGTCACATGTTATGCCTGCCACAAACTGGGACATATTGCTGCATATTTTCAAACAAAGAGAATCTATTCCAACCAGCAGAGGATGCAGAAGGTGAAAAGACTACCTCAAGCAAACAAATGGAGAGGACTACCCTTCACCAGGTACACTAATCGTTTCCATGGGTATTTTTTTTACTGTAAGGGGTACGTCCATAAAGCCATGGAGTGCAAAGCGACTGGACAAAGACTAACGTATGAAAACTCAAGGAGAGTAAATAACAATGGGGAATTCACTCGTATACATAATCCATTTAGAAACATAATCAAGTATTTTGACTACCATCAAGTTGGCCACAAGTGTCACAAATGTCCTCTCAGATAATGTGGTCCATCATCTCAGGAAAGGTACCAAACAAAAGGATGCATGCAGTGGAAAAAGAAGTTGAATAAGTGTGACCTAGCTCTAATAGCTCAAGACCAAAAAAGCCAATGGTATTTGGACAGTGGATGCTCAAAACATATGACTGGAGATCGAAGCAATTTTGTAACCTTTGATGGAAAAAAATCTGGGAATGTAACATTCGGTAATGATAAAGCAGGGAAAATCAAAGGGAAAGGCTCAGTCAATCTAGATAATGGAAGAGGAAAGGCTCAAGATGTACTATTTGTGGATGCGCTGAAAGCCAATCTGCTAAGTGTCAGTCAAATGTGTGAAAAAGGCCGTGAGGTTCTTTTAAGAGCCCGAGACTTTGAAGTAAGATCAAGCACCATAGGAAAGACCTTGATAAAAGGTATTCGAACATAAATTAATGTCTATATAGTGAAAGAAGAGAATGAAGCATGCCACCTAAGAAAACTTGATGAATCATGGTTATGGCATAGAAGATTGGGACACCTTAACTTTGACCACATCATCTGTCTGACCAAGAAGAACGTAATCAGAGATATGCAAGCAATAAAGAAGCCTTCAAATACCATATGTAAATCCTGCCAACTGGGCAAGCAGACCCGCACATCTTTTAAGACCAAAGAGAAATTATCTACAAGTAAGCCTCTTCAGCTTGTACACATGGACCTGTGTGGACCTTCAAGAACTAAAACACCAAGTGGAGAATATTATTTCATGTTGATAATAGATGATTTTACCAGATTGACATGGGTAGCATTTCTCAAATATAAATCTGAAGCACTTGAGAAATTCAAAATATTTAAGGCACTGGCAGAAAATCAAACAGGATGCAAAATAAAGTGCATCAGATCAGACAGAGGAGGTGAATTCACAAACTATGATTTTGTAGACCTATGCAATGAACATGGGATAAAACAACAATTTACAATTTCTGGAACACCTCAACAGAATGGAGTGGCAGAGAGGAAGAACAGATCAGTTCAACAAATTGCCAGAGCAATGATGCAAGAAAGTAACATTCCCCAAAACTTCTGGGCAGAAGCAGTACACACAGCTGTCCACATTCTTAACAAAGCTCATTTAGGACAAAATTGTGACAAGACATCTTATGAACTATGGCATGGTAAACCAGCATCAATCAAGCACTTTACAATCTTTGGAAGCAAGTGTTTCATAACAAATAATGACGAAAATCTAGGAAAGTTTGATGCAAGAGCAGATGAAGGAATATTTTTAGGATATGCATCCAAGAGTAAGGGTTACAGGTGCTACAACAAAAGACTGCATAATATTATGGAAAGCATTGATGTAAGATTTGACGAAGAACTACCAAATAAAATGAGAAGTAAAAGATGCGAAAATCCTCCAGATGATCTTGAAGATGAGAACCAAGATAATGATGAACTGAGCAAGACAGCAGAAGATACTGAACTAAACTCAAGAGGTCCCTCAAGACACACTCAAAAGAATCATCCAAAAGACCAAATCATTGGGGACAAGAGTGTTGGAGTCCAGACTAGAAGACAGTTAGCTGAACAGACAGAAGAAGTATACTTAGCCATGTTATCACAAATAGAGCCAAAGAAGTTTGAAGAAGCCAGGAAAGAAAAATATTGGGTAAATGCTATGAATGAAGAACTAGACCAGATTAAGAAGAATAATACATGGGAGTTAATACCAAGACCCACGGGGAAAAATGTCATTAGCACAAAATGGATATTCAAGAATAATATGAATGAACAAGGATAGGTAATTAGAAATAAAGCCAGACTTGTATGCAAGGGATACTCACAAATCGAAGGTCTTGATTATGATGAAACCTTTGCCCCTGTAGCCAGAATGGAAGCAATCAAAATTTTTTTGGCCTTTGCACGCTATAATGATTTCAAGGTATACCAAATGGATGTGAAGTCTACCTTCCTGAATGGAGATATAGAGGAAGAAGTCTACATGGAACAACCCAAAGGATTCTCCTTAACAAAGAAACATGACTATGTGTGCAGACTAAAGAAAGCCTTATATGGGCTAAAACAAGCTCCTCGTGCATGGTATTCAAGGCTGGACAAATAATTAAAAAAACAAGGATTTAAGAAAGGAGGAGTAGACAACAATTTGTACATAAAGGCTAATGAAAATGATCTCCTAATTGTAGTATTCTATGTAGAAGACATCATGTTCAGAAGCAAAAAAGATAAGTTAACAAAAGGATTTGCTGAATAAATGAAATCAGAATTTGAGATGTCTATGATTGGAGAGCTCACCTTCTATTTAGGACTTCAAATCCAACAAAAGGACACAGGAACATGTTGGAATATTGTCATTGATGGCAAAGGAATTGTCAAAGAAAGAGCAGAGATAGAATGGGAGAAAAGAGTACAAAGGCGCAGCAGAGTTTTGGTGAACAGTAACACGAATTCAAAAAGAATGAGACATGTAAGGATGAATGAATTGTCATTATGGTGATGGGCAGTGGCGTTTTACAGTGGAATGAAGACAGTTTTAGTTCCAGACTACGGAGGAGCAGAGTTTATTTAAAAACAGTGATTTTGGGCGTTTAAGCCCTCAACAACCAAGTATGAAGAAAATTGAATAAAACAGTGGAAGGACTTTAAATCTTTGAAAGCGGCAGGACAAGTGGTCCCTACTACTTTAGCGCAAATCACAAAGCGCAATTTTGAAGTTTCAAGTGTCTTGTTGATATGGATTATTTGCGATATGCAATCGTCGCGCCATCGCATGACGCAACATCGAAATGTTGCAAAATCACCCTCCGCCCAAACCAGAGTTTCGTGATTGTTGCGATATGCGATCATCGCACATCGCACAATTGCATGGTATATATATGTGTGCGCCGACTGAATGTTGCGATATGCGATCATCGCAATATCGCAATATCGCATATTTGTTATTTCCGCCATATGTTTCCACTGGTTGTCAGTTGCGATGCGATGTCACGCCATTGCATATCGCACATCGCAAATGGCCAACTGCGATGTGGGCCCAAGGTCAAAGATTAGAATTTGATTGGCTTGTTAACCATATAGGTGGGGGGTCGGAGCTAAGTTTTAAAGATTATGACCACGCCAATCCATTGAAAATGATTTATTAATCATAAAATTATATGGCGGAGATAAAGTTCCTTTTTGGGTCGTTTCGTGTTGAAAAAGCATTTTTGTATGCTTTGGGGAGGTCATGACTATAGTAGATTTTTGGACCCCTTCCAGGAATACCATTAGCGGTTCGTGGTTTTGACCCAAGGTTTTATTAAAAGAAAAAACTATATAAGGTGATGAGAATCATGAAGAAGGGTGTGCGTGCGAAAGGGTCGATAATAAACGAATCTCTTTTAGAGATATCTAAATGAATAAACTTTGATATATCTGAATCTATGGCACACCTATGTATATGATGATTGATCAAGATATTTAGATCAGATGATGATTAATTCCTGGTTCAATCATGAAGAACGTATAAGGTTTGTGAATGAATACTTCACTCTGAAGTATATCTGTTTGGAATGGGTAACAGATTGTTGAATTAAGGATGCACCTCTGAAGAAAATAAGTAAATTTGGTGGCCTACAAGGTATGTTGTGTGATTCTATTGGAACCAGTCTGAAAATTGATGAAACGTGGTCCGTGGTGGAGCTGAGGGTTGTAGCCTTCAGTCAGGGGGTTGTAGCTCCCTTCCAGGAGAGGCTGGTAAACGAGAGCAGGGGGTCGTAGCTCCCTTCCAGGAAAGGCTGGTAAACTAGAGAAGGTTGTAGCCTTCTGCAAGTGGGTGCCTGCGTGCTGGTATGAGTCTGCGCTAGTACATGGTTGTAACATGTTTTCTTTATATAATAAATATTGAAGACTGAGACGACGGCAGCGGTGGTTTTTCTCCCGACTTGGGTTTCCACCTTAAATCCTGGTGTTCTTGTGTGATGCTTATGTGTGATGATTTATTATGTTATTACTACACATGCTTATTGTTATCTAATCATCAGAATAATGAGCGTAGCATATATCTAAGTAAAGAATTAATGGCATAATAATATCTTTGTATATACATGAGTTTTATGAAGGATATCCGCGTGTATACGCTAGTTGACTTCAGCAAAGTAGCATATGGGTTTTTTAAATAATGAAAAAGAAATTTTTGAGTAAGTCCTAAATACTGATTCACCCCCCCCCTCTCAGTATTTTTCCCAACAGAACATTCATCTCAAGAAAAATACTTAAGAGAGATGTTGAAAAGGTTCCAAATGGAAGACTGCAAACCTGTGTCAACTCCCATGATCACTGGATGCAAGTTATGTGCTAATGATGGATCTGCAGATATAGATCAAAGACTTTACAGATCCATGGCAGGAAGTCTACTATACCTAACTTCTTCTAGACCAGACATTGTGTTGGCAGTAGGACTTGTGGCAAGATATCAAGCAGCGCCAAAACAAAATCACTTACTATCAATCAAGAGAATATTCAAATATCTACAAGGAACTACACATTATGGGCTATGGTATCCAAAAATAAAAATATTCACTTTACAGCATATACAGATGCAGATTGGGCCAGCTGCATGGATGACAAGAAAAGCACAAGTGGACATGCATTTTATTTGGGAAAAAGTCTGGTGGCATGGCTAAGCAAGAAGCAAACTTCTATATCTCTATCTACAACAGAAGTGGAATACATAGCAGCAGCAGCATGTTGCACACAAGTAATGTGGATGAAACAAACTCTCCAAGACATTAAGGTAAGCATTGAAGATCCCATTTCAATCAAATGTGACAATACAAGTGCTATAAGTATATCAAAAAATCCTGTATTTCACTCAAAAATAAAGCACATCCCAATAAAGTACCACTTCCTCAGAGAACAAGTAGCACAAAAAGTAGTGAAGTTGGAATATGTACCAACAAAGGAACAAACAACAAACATATTCACAAAACCACTTGCTAAAGAACCATTCGAATATCTAAGAGACAAACTAGGGGTAGTGTTTGCAGTTGTTACTCTCTGACATGTTCAATAATTATATATATATACAATGGGATCGGAGTAGAAGACAAGTACTAGAGATGCAGGGTTTCAGAAAAGAAAGCATCATTCCAAGGGGAGATCAGTTAACAAATATTGTCACAAAAGAGCTAGAGCAAGTGAGAAGTGCATGGAACAGGTCCTCAAGATCAGAGTATTATGAAATTTTTTTTGGAAACCACACTGAGAAGTGGGCAACCCTTTTCCATTAATGTCAAAGGGGGAGGAAAAGCAAGAAAAAGAAGAAAGACAGAGGAAGTCCTGAAGGAAGTATTGGAGTATTGGTGGAGTATTGCCATCAATGCCAAAGGGGGAGACTGTTGGAAATATTTTCATTGATAGCAAAGAAGAAGACATGAGCAACACCAGGAAGAAGCAGAGGCAGCAGAGAGAGCATTAGACAAGAAGCAGAGGCAATAGATGAAGCAGATAGGTGACTTGAAGCAGGGACAGCGAATTGAAGCAAAGGCAACAAAGAAGCAGAGAGGTAGCGGAGTTGCAAGATACAGCAAGGGCCAGAGATCTTATACAGAACAAGCTCAGGAGGGATTTGCGCTAAAGAAAAGAAAGGTTTGGGGTCTTTATAGATCTGCAGTGATCCAAGAACAGTAATGAAGATCTGTGCAATGGAGTGAAGTAACGGCGCAACAAAATTTCATTCGACCGCAGAAAGGCGAAGTGCGAGATATGTTGGACATGGTAGGAAACCATTTCGAATGAAGGCGTAGAGTAGAAGGAAAAACAAGAGCAACAGAGATTGAACGAAATCCTGAAGAAATGGCATAATTCCACGCTTAACTGTGTTTAAATTTAAGGTTTGAAGGTTGGTGGTTTTGCAAAACCATACCACCAATTTCGCACAGCTTCTGAGCCGGGAGCAGTTTATTCCAATTGGAATGCGATCGTATCATATTACGACATGTCACAATACTAAAACTGCCTATTTCGCATAATTTTTTTAGAATTAAAGGTCAGGGGTCGAAGTAATGCGATAGGCGTCCAATTTGATGCGGTGAAGATCTAATGGTGATTGCATGGGAAAATTGCATGGACTTTAGGAAATGTTAGATAGCAAGTATATTGTGAATGCAATATCCGTCAGATCAAGATCGGTGAAGATCTAACGGTGGTCGCATCACGCAAAAGGCAGAGACTTAATGTTAATACTTAAAGCGGAAGTTTTGAAGATCGACGGTGGAGATCTTATCGCAGATATGTAATGGGAGAATGAACGACTGAGAATAAAGTAGGAAGAAGAGGCGAAGAAAGAGCTGTGTGAAGGCAAGCGGATGATTGGGATCAGATCAGAGGAGAAAAGACAAGAAATCAATGGCGAAGATCGCATCGGAGTTATTGCATCGGCGATCATCACATCTGCGGTTCATCGCATCAGTGATCTCTTATCGCATCGGCGCAGCGGAAGAGTAAGGGAACGAACAACTGAACCTTGCGATTGCAATGGTGTGATCCAATCACAACCGTTAGATTATGGTTATTTTTAACCATTGGATCGAGTGCTGAGTTGGTTGATAGCTGGTGTGACCCTTCGCTCATTGCATCGGCAGAGATCAGTGGCCAAAGGCACATCGGACAACAGAAGGTTGCGATTGCAATAGCGATAGTGTGATGGAATGTCAACCGTCGGATTGGGAAAGTTAAATGCGGCTGAGTGCAATGACCGTTAGATCTGAAAGGTGGATGTGCATGTGGACAAGCAGAAAAGACTCGGGTATGCGACCCGACACAAGGAAAAAGGCAGAGAAAGTTGAACGTCGTGATCATAAGGAGATAGGCACCATGGGGCGAGTCGGGCTCAACAAAACTGCGAATAGAGAATAATAGGCAGAGTTGGGAAAAAGTCAATTATTTCACTCTGTTTGAAACATGGGTAGCATGGGTCGAATCAGGAAAAAGGTGATTATGCAGAACAGTCACAAAATAACAGCAGAAACTGAAAAAGACAGTGACAGTAGCAGAAGAGACAAACGCACAGCAAGCCAAGGGCCGAAAAGGGCTGGGTGAAATTGAGTTTTTTGTAACTATAAATGTTGATGATTTAATTATTTTTTATTGTATGTGATGCAAAGGCAAGTCTCCGAAGGCAAAAACAAAAATCCACTATAAAACTGAAATATGTATATATTATTATATTCTTTTGAACGAGCTGGAAAAAGAAATGAGAAGGTGGAAGGCAAAGAGTCATGGTTGTTCATTTCGAATTCCCTTTGGAATGCTAACAGTCATGAGGTAATCTCTACAAATGATATTACAAATATATACATATAAAAAAAGGGAAGAGAGAAAGCAGAAAGAGGCCAGAGGGAGTGAAAGATGAAGAAGGAGCAGATAGAGAAGCTGTGAAGATAGAGATGATATAAGGAAGATATGAAGGTTGGAGGACAACAGTGAAGGAGGAGAAAAGCAGAGCTGATATCCAAGTAAATCAGCATATGATTTAATTGTAAAGTGAGGAAGTTGGTGCTTCCACATCAAGTAGTAGCTTAATAGATGTCATATGTAGCTGGCTGAGGTAGGAGCCTCCTGTAGGTTGTAGCCTGTAGAAAATATATGGGAGTTGGAGCTTCCTTGCAAGTTACAGCCCGCAGAAAATAGATGGGAGTTGGAGCTTCCTTGCAAGTTGCAGCTTGCAGAATTGAGGTAGTAGCCTCCTGTAGTTTGGATCCTACAGAAAATCAGTGGTGAGAGGAATTTGGAGCTTGCCTTTGCATCACAACAACAATAATATATGGTTTTCTCCCTTATGGGTTTCCACTTATATCTGGTGTCTATGTGCATGATGATTATGTGTTGATACTCTGTATTTAATCTGCTTAATGCCTACTGCTCACTATTAATATTGTTGATTTTTTTTACATTTAGTTGATCATGAAATGAAGATTTAAATAAGTGTAAAAGAAATACTTACAAGACCTTGAATGCATTAAACTGATTCACCCCCTGCCCCTCTCAGTTTAACTAAGGGTTCAACAAGATCATATATCCGAAAATATTGCGAACCAAGATCTGAAATTTGTACAGGAAGTTACACAAGATTTCAGCTCACATTGTAAAAATTTCAGCTTCTGAACCTTCATAGAAAAAAAATTTATAGTGAAAATGCCACAATGACCTGTTTTAGGTGAAATTCGAGAGCCTAAAAAAACATTAACTTGCACAAATCATATCTCTGAAAATATTGCGAACCAAGATCTGAAATTTTTACATGATGTTCCCTAGGATTTCGGCTTCGCTCTGTAAAAAATTCAGCTTCTGAACCTTCGTAAAAAAAAGTTATAGAAAAAATTCCATGATGACATATTTGGAGCAGCAAAACCATAGAATCCAAAGCTCTGATACCAAATGTTATGAAACCAGCACCAAAAATAGAAGAAAAGAGAGGTCAACGCCTTAGAAATAAGCCACCTCGAGGGGGAGACCTCCAATACATTACATAAATGAACAATTCTTGGATGATACAAATCACAAAACCTCCTTTCAAAATATAGAAGTCCATGTGGCCACAATGTAATCCTAGCCGACCTAACAATAATAATGTAAGGGCACAATAATAACAATATGGGGGTTACAAGGGTACAACAATAACAATAAGGGGGTTACACTAACAACAATAATGGACTATACTAGTAATATAGGGTGTTAGTCATCAGTAATTTTTGCCTTCATAGATGACTAAATGATTTCCCTAGATTTCTAGAAACAAAGTTCATGAAAATTGTGAGTTCTAGAAATCTCACTGCCTTCATCATCCTTAAAAATATTTTTTCACTATTTCATCTTTCCATCATGTCAAGCATTGCTTACTAGTTTGAGAAAACCCATTAGTGGCTTATGTTACTCTTTCTGTCTATATGCTTTCACCTTTGGCCCAAATCCTCTATTTTGTTTAGCCTAAAAAACCCCCCCACTGCTACCTAAGCCCACCAATCAAACAGCTTTGTTGTGTATCCCAAGATACTCCCAAACACTGATGGTCTTAAACTATCTCTGTAGACTCTTTAGATAAATCAAGTACATAGGATTTTGGATCTTCAATACATCAATCTATCATAAAATCTATCTTACACTTGATGATCCCAAATTCCAAGTCTCAGTCCAAAAACCAAGTCCAAGAAAGACTCCACTAGGTCACCTAGGGTTTCACAAAGTCATAGGGTGGTTTTGGTGCCCTACAAACTCTGTTGCTCCTGTATAAAAAAACTACATTCAAAGAAGAAAAGGACAAGTGATCTTATCCAAACTGATCAAAAAGGTTATTCGAGGAAGGGTTTTGGCCTAAAGAGCAGGAATCTTACGAAGGGACAATTGCCCTTTGTTCACATTTATGCAAGAGGATCAAATAGCCATCAAACTAGCAATAGGTAAGGTAAAAATAAAAATCATCATAAGAAGACCATTCATAGCAAGAAGAAAGCAACAAGCATATGTTTGATGAAAGTCAGGGTTTATGGACTAAAATCTCACAAGATATCGATCCTAAAAGGATTCATGTGCGCAAACAGCTCTGCGACTGTGTAGGTTTACGATCGCTGCAAAGCCACAGCCGCCACCATGGGTGAGCCTTGGGGTGGGGAGCCCTCTCCCACCCCTCTGTCATCTTCTGAGGAAGCTTTTCACTGGCTGTTATCATATAAAGGAAAGAATCAAACCTCCACTGATGTCCCGAATTTCATAAAAAAACTGGAGGAAATTCCTGAAATCACGCTGCCAGAGGAACAACCGATAAAAATCACCCTAGCCCTGGCTAACAGATGGTTGGTTGGGCAATTTATGGGTTGCTGACCATCTTCAAAAGCAACTGATGAATGGATTCAACGCAACTGGAGGCCCCAGCTAAAGAATAATGTGATCTGTTATGTGGTCGGAAGAGGCTTTTTCATCTTCGAACTCACCACCAAAGAGGATCACGATCTGGTATTCAGAAATGGTCTGTATTTCATGGGAAATTAGGGTATGTATCTTAATAAATGGACTCCTGATTTCAATCCTTCAGTCGACGTCCCCAAGGAGGTCCTAGTCTGGGTCTTTCTCCCCAACCTCCCGATTCATTGCTGGAGCTTTCACTCCCTACAGAAGATTGGAAATGGGTTGGGCTGATTCATTGACAAAGCTGATAACAAGGGCCAATACACCTGTGCAACAATCTGTGTGGAAGTCGACTTAGAAGCTGGTTTTCCTGAGGCGGTAAAACTAACTATTGGAGATTGGCACCATTTCCGAAAGCTGGACTACGAGCAACTACCTTTCAAATGCAGAACCTGTCACGAACATGGTCACTTCCAACGGAATTGTCCAAAAGCCCCAACAAGGGACAAGGCAGAAGAAGAAGGATGGAAAGAAATCAAGAAGGGCAAGGCTATCCCAAGGCCATCTGAGAAGAAAAATTCTAGGCCACTGGGGAAGCCCCAGTCTAAACCGACAGCCAAAGAAGCTCCAAAAGTAGGCTCCTCCTCAGGTGAAAAGGTGGATGCCATCGGGTCCTAAGAAGAACCAAAAGACTTGTCGAAGAAGGTGAAAGAAACTGGTGCAGAAACAATCATCCTCCCAGCAGATGATGTCCAAGGAGGAAACGAAGGCAACGAAGAGCACATCAGTCTTGCCTCCGAATCTGAGGGGGAAACAAAAGAGAGATACTCTGAATCAGATAGCACGCAAGTCACCCCTATCAAGTCGGCCACGGGTCGAAAATCCAAGAAAAAGCAGAGAGAGGAGAAAAATTATCTGGACGTACTTCAAGGCTCCCAAAAAAGTCTCAAAGGAATGATGAATAAAAGATCCGGGCACAAGCATGGCAAGGCTCCAAAGGGAGCCACAACCTCCCAAGCAAGTAAATAATGAAACAAGTCTCCTGGAATTGCCGAGGATTAGGCAGCAGGCTGAAAGAAGAAGCACTAAAAGATATTGTGCAGATGTATTCTCCTGAAATCCTTCTCATCCAGGAGACAAAGTTGGAGGATCATATCCTCCTCCATTCCAGCAAATATTTCTGGAATAAAGGCCAAGGGAGAGTTGTCAGTGCTAGAGGTGCCTCTGGTGGGATTTCCTCCTTCTAGGACAGCTCCATTTATGACCTGATTTATGAAGATTGCAGCCCTCACTGGCTTTTCACCAAACTCCTCCATAAAGATTCTGGCCAACAAGTAAGTATGTTCAATATATATGCTCCGGTATTACCAGTGGAGAAAAAATTTTGTTGGGAATCGCTTCAGTCCTATATTTTATTGCACAATCTAGACAACATCATTATTGCAGGTGATCTGAATGTTACGCTAGTTGTAGAAGAGAAAAAGGGTGGCTCCCCAGTCAGGGACCCAGCTAGAGAATGGGTTGAAGACCTTATTTTGGGCTGGGATCTGGAGGATATCAAGCCCTCATACAGGAAATTCACCTGGTCCAACAAAAGGATTGGCCCCTGTTATCACTCTGTAATTAGCAAGATTGGAAAAGTCCAACTGCAGAGGTAACATCAAACCGCTTTGGGATTCATGGATCTAGCCCTCCTGAATCCAGAGAGGGATCTCTCTATAAATGAGTTCAAAGATGTGATCTTTAAAGACTGGAATTATGATATTAGGCTAGTTATGAAGAGCATGGGTTTGTTTTGTTTGTTTTTGGTTGGGCAAAGACATGGTGAAGGTGAAAGCAGTTCAAAATAAAGGGTGAAGAGCCTGCAAATGAAGGAATGTTTCAGCTGATAGCAAAGGACAAAGACAGCTTTAACCCATTGGGATATGGAGTCATAGGAGGATTTAATTGGATAGCAAATTCAAGAAGGATCCATGGAGCAATTCATGTACATCAAAGGATCTCTTAAGGTGATTAATGGAGTGAAACAAATAGGCAGTGAAAGACTTAAACAAGTGAAAAAAACAAAGCACAGTCTAAGATCAAGTAAGTACTTTTAAACTAGCTTGCTTTCAACATGTACTAAAGGAGAAACATAAAATTATTTCTGTTGATTAGGTAAGTGCTTTTAAACTAGCCTGCATTGAAGTACTTTCCATCAGAAACATTTAAAAACAGTTCAAACAGCTTAAGATCAGGTAAGTGCTTTTAAACCAGCCTGCTTCAGCATATTCGATAAGGGAACATAGATGATAATCACAAAGAGCAATCTAGATCAGCTAAGTACTTTTAAACTACGCTGCATTGATAAACTCCAAGGATAACATAGAAAACATTCATCTCAAAGAGCTATCTAGATCAGGGAAGTACTTTTAAACTAACCTGCATTAATAAACTCTTCAAAGAGGACATTCAAATAAAGAAAAAATAGAAGACAAAGATTTCAGTAAGAGTAGGGTACCGTGGAGAGTATATCCTAACTCTATGTTTGCTGCTATTTATCAGAGAAAGTGAACAGAGTGAAAGCATTAAATAAAACGACAATTGACAGTAAGGAACACATCACCATTGACATAGTTTCGGAATTCCATGAATCAGCAGCTTGTATTGATGTTCAAACCAGTTACAATCAGCAAGCCCGGTGGGTCTCTATAGCTTTGAACTTCTCATATCAGCTTATGTATCTTTCAATTATAGAACATGGCATCAGTGGCTTCAGAATGACTATTACATGCGTTCAGATGTCCCGAGACCAACCATTTGCTCATCTTCTACAGAGGTATTTATATAAGAATGAGGCGGTGGTCCACTATGAAAATATATGTTTGGATCAATTAATACAGAAGATGATTCTTCGGTGCTTTGAGGGCCTCGATCAAGAAATCTACAGGTGTTAGCCTGCATTAATTAAGTTACACTTAAGATTAAAATTAGTGGGAAGTATGCTATCCTTTGAAGCTCAGTGTCATGCTGGAGTGACTTTATTTCTACTTCCCGAGATGAAATGATCTAAATATCTGCTTCTGAACTGTTCTTTAATCTTCTCGAATGGTTCTGCCGAAAATTAGAGATAAGATAGCTCAATTAGTATTAATTGTTCGGAGGTCTTTGATCTCAACGAGACTGCAGGTTTCTTTGGAGCTGTAGAGGGTTCAATTAGCCTCTTCTTATAGCGGTGGGGAATTTATCAGCTCGACAGATGTCTTCGCTCCTTCCCCAAACACTTTACTTTGCTTGAGATCTGTGTTTGGGTCTTCAATCTCCGGTTCTGATATGTTTGTCTTCGGCGCTGATACTCTTTAACTGTTTTTGAATTAAAACAGTGTCTTGTTGATGTGCAGGGGCTGCGCAGGCCTTTATGTGCTATAAATGCTTATGAAACATTAATAAAACTTCGAATCAAAACCTACAAAATACAAACAATTTGTTATAAAATCCTGCGTATTTGGTTTTACTACTTAAGAGGCGTAGGAAGAGAGCAGGACCGTCGGATGGCATCATCCAATGGTGGAGATTAAATGAGAGGAATTTTAAATGACGTGGGAGGAAGAATAAAACAGAACCGTCGATTCATGCGATGAGCAACGGTGGGGGTGACCTGGGACCGTCCGATCTGGACACATGGACGGCCCAGATTTAATCGGAGGATCGCAATCGACAGGTCGCAGCACAACATGCGATTGAAACAATGCGATTTAAACTTTGCGATTGAGTGCAGGCCATCTGATCATCAGGGAGATGGATGGCCCAGATTTAATCGGAGGATCGCAATCGGGGAGGTCACACAACATCATGCGATTGAAACAGTGCGATTGAAACTTTGCGATTGAGCGCTGGCCGTTGATCTGTAGATCAGATCGACAGCGGAAAGTGAATCGGAGGGTTTTCGAAATGGGGGCAAGACTTGTGATCGGAGGGAATAAGGACCGTTGGATCAGCGGGAAATGAACGGACGAGATGTAATCGGAGGGGCAGGGGAGAAGAATGATGGGAGAGGTGCGGGACAAATCTGAACCGTTGGATCTGGTGGGACGGACGGCTGTGATGGAATCGGGGGTGAGACGGGAAGGTCTGTGATTGTGATCGGAGGGAACTTGCGACTGAGCACAGGCCGTCGATCTGAGAACAAGATCAACGGTCGGGATTTAATTGGGGATCGGCAATTGGGAGGGTAGCGACAAAGCATGCGATTGAAATATTGCGATGCGATTGAGCGCTGTCCGTCCGATCAACAGGGAGATGGATGGCCCAGATTTAATCGGAGCAAATTTCAATCAGGGTGTGCAGAAGAGGGGATGCGATTTGAAACTTGCGATTGTGCGCGGGTCGTTAGATCGGGTCTAGATCAACGGTCCAGATCCTTTAATTTTTTGCACCGGCGGGACCCTTATACTTTGTGAGAAACCCATAAATTTCGATAAACACCAAGTTTTTGAGTGGGATCGGGCGGAATATATATGATAGGCTGGCGCCCGATTGCGGGCCCACGGGTAAATGAAATAACAATATGATCTGCGGTTTAGGACAAAGGGGCTGATCGCAATCGACATTTTGAAATGGCTCACAAACATGCACACTTTGAATCTTTCCGATGCGATTAGCGCTTCATGGGTTTGGCGCTTGGTTTTTATGATGAGGGCGTATTGGGGAAGTGGTTTGGAAACTCAGGCCAAGGGGCTTAAACCCTTAAGAGAGAAATGGGTTTTTACACAGATTTTCAATGATTTTCAAAGGTTTCTGAGGGTTTCGACAGAGTTCGAAAGAAGTTTGGAACTCTGCAAGGCAATTTTCATGAAAGAAAGGTGAGGAAAATGGACAAAAAAGGAAAATGATGAAAAATATGAAGGTTAGTCTCTGAGAGGAAAAAGGGGAAAAGAAGGAGGATATTGCAGCAGTCTTCTCATGGAATTTTTAGCAGAATTTTGAGTTTCTGAGAAATAATAGTGAAAACCTTGAGACATGAGCATGAGATCGTCTACAGGCTTCAAGAGATAACATTTTGGCCAGGAAAGTGTTTCTTGAAGGCTGAAAACATGTTTTGGCCACCTTTTGATAGACCAAAATTTACAGGTGGCCAACAGTGGCTCCACTTGGGGATGGTGCCTTCTTGAAGGCATCAAGAAATTCAGAACTGCATTCTCTGGGAGGCTGATCAATGTCTCGTTCTTTGGGCTGTTGTCTTTGCTGAAATGATCTAATTCTGGCTGAAAAAAGGTTAGCAGCATTGAAAAACAATGAATCTTCATCAACACAGGCTTTCTACCTACCCAATCCTACTGATCTAACATTTTTTCTTCATTTAGAGTGCACTTGGACTGGAAAACTCTTTTTCAACATTTTATTCTTTTGAAAACAAGAAATCTAATCTAATTCTACCCCTTATTTCTCCCTAAACTCAGATTAAACAGTTGAGCTCAGATGTTTCTCTACCTAATCTACTATCTGTTGGGATTAAACTGTCCAACAGATTTCATTCTCTAGATTCTAAGACAGAAATTCAAAAACAATCAAGTCAAGATTGAACTGTTTGACTTGTTGTGATCTATGGCATAAAAACAAGCTGCACATAGACTATTAAAAATCAAAAATTGAAGGTTTGAAATATGAAAATTTTTTGAAGCATCCTTCTTCTTATTTGTGGCTCAAGTTTTGAGCTTGTTAGAGCCACTTGCTTTCCTTGATTTCAGCTCTGGTTCGAATTTGTTTGAGCTGTTATTTCTTTCTTTCTGGTTCAGATTTTGAGTTGATTAGAACCGGATTTACAACTTTATGACTCAGAAAAATAAAACAGATTAGAGTCATCTCTTGCTTGGAAACTTTAGGTTCAGGTTTTGGGCTTGTTTGAACCTTTCTTTTCTAGCCTAATCTATCTACTGATAAGCCAAGTTTAAACAGTTTGGAAAATCCAATTCACTATCCTATCAGCAGAAAAATTTAAAGCTAATTAGTCAAGATTAAACAGTTTGACTAACTAGAAGTGTGTTTTTTGAGGAGTGGCATTTGAGCTTGCACACTTTCAGATTTATTTCTCTTTTTTTTTTTTTGGCATGGGGCTTTGCCTTTCTTGTTTTCATTTCTGCCCTCTTTTCTATCTTTTATTGTTTTTGTATTTTTTCTTTTCTCTTCAAAGCAGAAAACAACAACTAACTACATGCTCAGAAGTGAGCTTTATTGACATCCCTATCTAGCCTATTCTAAACATGGAGTATTTACATATTCATATGATACAAAAGTGCCAATGCAGCCAGCCGAGTAATGTCAAGAAGAAGTAGTAACTCTGGCTGCTTATCAGGGGTATCCATAGAATATTTTGAAGATTAGTCTTCAAAATAAACACTATCACAAAAGGTGACAGCTTTTCATGTCTCTGGCTCTTGCAAAGGATCACTGCTTCATAATTTGAGCCATTTGGTATTTCCACACACTCTTCCATAGGATCAACAAAGAAAAGGTGAAGGTTCTCTTCTTTTTGGTCCTCCGTATCTGGTAGATTGTCTGCTTCCAAGACTTCAACTTTGAGGAGTGTAACTTCAGAAATTTGCTTGGAAGCTTCATCATTCTTAATAGAAAAGAAAGAAGATTCCTCTTGAGAAGATGGTATATCCTCAGTAGGACAGTGTTCTATTTGTTTTTCTCCTTCAACTTAATCATCTTCTGAACTGGAGGACTCATCATATTTGACAGTGTTGTCCTCTTGTGGCCCTTGTATGCTCGTATTCAATGGACTAAATTCTGTGAAGAGGTTATTATATTCTTGAGCAGGGGAGTACTTAAAGGTTTCCTCCTTTTCAAGAGAAGGCTCCTTGATTTCAACCTTCTCAAAAATTTCTTCGGTTCTTTCCTCCTTATCCTTTGAGCTGAAAGTCTGTTGATTCCCAATCATATGGAAACTATTACTGATGATCTGAAATGAAACAGAGCAAAGATCCAATGAATCTTCACTTGCTTCTAGACTTTGAAAACTTTCATCATCAGTATCATAAAGAGTCTGCACTGGCTCATTACTTCTTTGAGGAAACTGATCTTCCTCCCCTAAATCTGCTAATGATGATCCTGCAAAATTAACTTCTGTTTTGGAAGCATCATCACTAGATAGATCAAAGTTAGGAGAATCACGAATATAAGTAATACTACCAATCAAACATACTGGGTTATCAGCAGGTCCTTCTTCATTCTGATTTACAAAAGAACTTTCTAAATCTGTACAACAAAGTTCTCTATGTGAATGGGCAAGAGTGTTTGTTTCGCAAAAAATTTCAGAGAGCGGTTGTTTATTTATAATCTGATCTATCTCTTTTGCTGTCAAAGGAGAAGATGTTTCTATGTTCCTTTGAAAAAAAGGACAGCAGTTCTCTGTTTCTTGTGAAGACTGATTTTGAGGCTGGATGTCTTTTTGAGCCTCGGCTATAAGGGATGATGAATCATTATCTAAGTTTTCAGGAAAATCTTGAGGAATGTTCTTTATTTCTTGTTTGTTTTCTTCCTCAAGTGATTCATCTATGTTCTTAAAATTTTTCAGTAGGAGATTAAACTCATGAATGGTTGTTAAAAGATCTTCGGGATGCATCTCTTCCCAAGCTTCCTCATTATCTATAATGTGTTGGCTGATGTTTTGCGATGGATCATAATATATTGCACCCAATGATAATGATGTAGCGTTTTCTTTATAGTTCTCATAGAACGTATATTCAAGATCTCTTAAAGAAAACAAACTACAAGATCTTAAGCATTCATACCAATCCCTAGCTTTTCCTTCTAATGTTAACATGAAAATTTTCATTAGGCAGTCTTCATGCCATTCAACTTTCAACCTCCATACATGTATATGAAATTTGATGAGATGAAATAGAGGGTCATCGAACTTTTCACCTTGAAAAGCAGGCAGGTTGTCGTCCCAATTCACCTGGGGCATCTTATGTGGAAACCCAGGGATATGATTTCTACTCATTGGGGCATATCTTCGTTGTATCCTTGGATTCATGTTTGTAAATCAAAAAGGAGGTCACTGCGTCTGGTCAATCAGTTTAGGGTCTTCTACCAGTGGAGTCATTTGGTCTTTTGGGAGTTTCAGAGTGTGGAGTCGCCAGGTGGAAAATTTTTAGCTCGTAAGGAGGTAAAAATTTTTATGGTCCACCACCATGTTTATTGGATACCAATCTGAAATATTTTTGGGTTTTTCTAAGTTAATTTTCAGTTAGCAAGGGATATCTGGTATCCTATGATTGTCTTCTAATTGAAGAAATACTCAGGAGTTCCCCAGTGGAGTCGCCATTATGTTATCACTCTGTAATTAGCAAGATTGGAAAAGTCCAACTGCAGAGGTAACATCAAACCGCTTTGGGATTCAAGGATCTATCCCTCTTGAATCCAGAGAGGGATCTCTCTATAAATGAGTTCAAAGATGTGATCTTTAAAGTCTGGAATTATGATATTAGGCTAGTTATGAAGAGCATGGGTTTGTTTTGTTTGTTTTTGGTTGGGCGAAGACATGGTGAAGGTGAAAGAAGTTCAAAATAAAGGGTGAAGAGCCTGCAAATGAAGGAATGTTTCAGTTGATAGCAAAGGACAAAGACAGCTTTAACCCATTGGGCTATGGAGTCATAGGAGGATTTAATTGGATAGCAAATTCAAGAAGGATCCATGGAGCAAGTCATTTACATCAAAGGATCTCTTAAGGTGATTAATGGGGTGAAACAAATAGGCAGTGAAAGACTTAAACAAATGAAAAAAACAAAGCACAGTCTAAGATCAAGTAAGTACTTTTAAACTAGCTTGCTTTCAACATGTACTAAAGGAGAAACATAAAAGTATTTCTGTTGATCAGGTAAGTGCTTTTAAACTAGCCTGCATTGAAGTACTTTCCATCAGAAACATTTAAAAAACAGTTCAAACAGCTTAAGATCAGGTAAGTGCTTTTAAACCAGCCTGCTTCAGCATATTCGATAAGGGAACACAGATGATAATCACAAAGAGCGATCTAGATCAGTTAAGTACTTTTAAACTACGCTGCATTGATAAACTCCAAGGATAACATAGAAAACATTCATCTCAAAGAGCTATCTAGATTAGGGAAGTACTTTTAAACTAACTTGCATTAATAAACTCTTCAAAGAGGACATTCAAATGAAGAAAACATAGAAGATAAAGCTTTCAGTAAGAGTAGGGTACCGTGGAGAGTATATCCTAAATCTATGTTTGCTGCTCTTTATCAGAGAAAGTGAACAGAGTGAAAACATTAAGTAAAACGACAATTGACAGTAAGGAACACATCACCATTGACATAGTTTTAGAATTCCATGAATCAACAGCTTGTATTGATGTTCAAACCAGTTACAATCAGCAAGCCCGGTGGGTCTCTACAGCTTTGAACTTCTCATATCAGCTTATGTATCTTTCAATTACAGAACAGGGCATCAGTGGCTTCAGAATGACTATTACATGCGTTCAGATGTCCCGAGACCAACTTTTTGCTCATCTTCTACAGAGGTATTTATAGAAGAATGAGGCGGTGGTAAACTATGAAAAGATCTGTTTGGATCAATTAATACAGAAGATGACTCTTCGGTACTTTGAGGGCCTCGATCAAGAAATATATAGGTGTTCATTAGCATTAATTGATGTACACTTACAATTAAGCTCAGTGGGAGCTTTTTGCCGTCCTTTGAAGCTCGGTGTCATGCTGGAGTGACTTTATTTCTACATTCCCGAGATGAAATGATCTAAATATCTGCTTCTGAACTATTCTTTAATCTTCTCGAATGGTTCTACCTACAATTAGAGATAAGATAGCTCAATTAGTATTAATTGTTCGGCGGTCTTTGATCTCAACGAGACTGCAGGTGTCTTTTGGAGCTGTAGAGGGTTCAATTAGCCTCTTCTTATAGCGGTGAGGAATTTCTCAGCTCGACAGATGTCTTAGTCGTTTCCTAAAACACTTTAAGTTACTTGAGATCTATGTTTTTGGGTCTTCAATCTCCGGTTCTAATAAATTTTGTCTTTGGCACTGATACTCTTTAATAAATGATGATTTCTGCTTGTCTTCTGGTGCGCAGGGCAGTAGCGGGGTTGAATGGCATCAATGGGTCATGAAATCACTGATAAAACGTAAATCTAACACCCCTCGAATGATTCTTTATGAACTCAGAAGACAGAGGATCGTCACCCTCGGCCTTTGTGGTTTCTTCAAAATGGTGGAAGAATTCATTCGAAAACCTGCAAAATACAAACAATTTGTTATAAAATCCTGCGTATTTGGTTTTACTACTTCAGAGGCGTAGGAAGAGAGCAGGACCGTTGGATGGCATCATCCAATGGTGGAGATTAACTGAGAGGAATTTTAAATGACGTGGGAGGAAGAATAAAACAGAACTGTCGATCGCGCGATGAGCAACGGTGGGGGTGATATGGGACCGTCCGATCTGGACACATGGACGGCCCAGATTTAATCGGAGGATCACAATCGGCAGGTCACAACAAAACATGCGATTGAAACATTGCGATGCGATTGAGCGGTGTTCGTCCGATCATCAGGGAGATGGACAGCTAGGATTTGATCGGAGGATCGCAATCCGGGTGCGCGGAAGAGGGGATGCGATTGAAACATTGCAATGCGATTGAGCGCAGGCCGTCGATCTGAGAACAAGATCAATGGTCGGGATTTAATCGGGGATCGGCAATCGGGAGGGCAGAAAAGGGGATGTGATTGGAACGCAGCGATGCGATTGAGCGTTGTCCGTCCGATCAACAGGGAGATGGACGACCCGGATTTAATCGGAGGATCGCAATCGGGGAGGTCACAACAAAGCATGCGATTGAAATATTGCGATGCGATTGAGCGCTGTCCGTCTGATCAACAGGGAGATGGACGGCCCGGATTTAATCGGAGGATCGCAATCGGGGAGGTCACAACAAAGCATGCGATTGAAATATTGCGATTGTGCGCGGGTCGTTAGATCGGGTCTAGATCAACGGTCCAGATCCTTTAATTTTTTGCACCGGCGGGACCCTTATACTTTGTGAGAAACCCATAAATTTCGATAAACACCAAGGTTCTGAGTGGGATCGGGCGGAATATATATGATAGGCTGGCGCCCGATTGCGGGCCCACGGGTAAATGAAATAACAATATGATCTGCGGTTTAGGACAAAGGGGCTGATCACAATCGGCATTTTGAAATGGCTCACAAACATGCACACTTTGAATCTTTTCGATGTGATTAGCGCTTCATGGGTTTGGTGCTTGGTTTTTATGATGAGGGCGTATTAGGGAAGTGGTTTGGAAACTCAGGCCAAGGGGCTTAAACCCTTAAGAGAGAAATGGGTTTTTTACACAGATTTTCAATGATTTTCAAAGGTTTCTGAGGGTTTCGAAAGAGTTCGAAAGAAGTTTGGAACTCTGCAAGGCAATTTTCATGAAAGAAAGGTGAGGAAAATGGACAACAAAGGAAAATGATGAAAAATATGAAGGTTAGTCTCTGAGAGGAAAAAGGGGAAAAGAAGGAGGATATTGCAGCAGTCTTCTCATGGAATTTTTAGCAGAATTTTGAGTTTCTGAGAAATAACAGTGAAAACCTTGAGACATGAGCATGAGATCCTCTACAGGCTTCAAGAGATAACATTTTGGCCAAGAAAGTGTTTCTTGAAGGCTGAAAACATGTTTTGGCCACCTTTTGATAGACCAAAATTTACAGGTGGCCAACAGCCCCAACCATATTGCTACTCATTTGGACAGATTCCTCGTCCAAACCTATTTCTTGACATGTGGTCTAATGGCCACCTCTAAAATCTTGCCAAACTGCACTTCTGACCATAAACCCATCCTTCTTGAGCTTTCCCTGGATGACATCCTTGGCCCCATTCCCTTTAGATTTAGTCCTCTGTGGCTTCAGCAAGCTGTTTTCCAGGAGGTGGTTTCTGAGGCCTAGAACCGGCAAGTTCAAGGTTCTCCATTATTTGTGTGGGAAGAAAAGCTGAGGGGCCTTAAAAGAGGGCTCAAGGAGTGGGCTAGAAGGCTGAAAATTCCCTCCTCCAAAAGAAAAGATGCCCTTGACAGCCTTGATGTCCATCAATTATCAATGGAAAAAACTGTTGTAACTCAGGACCTCCTTTAAAAAGAAGTTGAACTACAAAAAGACTCCCAAAAAGCAAGTAGGGAAGAAGAAGAGTTCTGGAGACAGAAGTCCATAAATCTCTGGTTACTCGTTGGAGACAAAAATACAAGATTCTTCCACAAGAAAGCTGAAGCACGTAAGCATTTCAAAACAGTGAATGAAATTCAGCATCAAAACGATGTGGTTAAATATTTTGAAGGCATAAAGCAGGCAGCCTACTCTTTCTTCAAAGATCTCTACTCTGCCCATGAAGACCCTCCTATCGATCCTCATGCCTATCCATTTGGTCTAATTCCCCACAATATTCAAGAGTCTATTAATAGTATGTTGTCTGCTCCGATCAGCATGAATGAGCTTAAAAAAGCTTTGGATAGCATGGATCCGGATAAAGCTCCAGGCCCTGATGGGTTCACTGCAAGGTTTTATCTGTCCTGCTAGGCCACAATCAAAATCGATCTGCTAAGAATGGTCAGGAAATCGCAGTCTTGTGCCAAGATTGGAGGCAGCATCAACTCTTCCTTTCTTGCCTTGATCCCGAAAGCGAAAGGCGCCTCTGATTTTAGCAGATTCTGGCCCATCTCTTTGTGTAACACTAGTTATAAGCTAGTTACCAAAATAATATCCAATTGCCTCAAGAAAATTCTACCGGTCGTCATCCCTGAAAATCAAGGAGGATTCATCAAAGGGAGGAAGATTTTGGACAATATTGTGCTGGTGCAAGAAGCAGTTCACTCAAGCTGCCTTCAGAAAGAGAAAGGTATGGTGATTAAGCTCGATTTGGAAAACGCCTTTGATAGAGTGAGGCATGATTTCCTGTTTACTATGATGAAGAAAATGGGCTTCTCATCAGCCATCATAAATTGGGTAAAATCCTGCATTGGCTCCCCTTCGATCGCGCCGTTGGTTAATGGTCGATCTACTAATTTCTTCCAAGCCTCAAGGGGACTAAGACAAGGTTTCCCTTTGTCACCGCTCCTTTACGCAATCCAAGCTTCAGTGCTTAGCTTCCAGCTTGACTTCTGTCAACAGACCCAATCTCTGCCAGGCCTTAGAATGGCTCACAATGTTAAAGACATAAACCATGCCCAGTTTGTTGATGACACTTTACTTCTTGGAGGAGCAAGCACAAATTCTGCAAGGTCCTTCAAGAAGGAGCTATACATTTATAGGGAGGTTTTGGGCAGCAATATAAACTATCTTAAAAGCATAATCTATGGCTGGAATTTCTCGTCTAAGGAAATGGCAGACATAGCAAGGCTTTTATAAATGGAAGGATCCCGGACTTGGAAATCATTTAAATATCTTGGGATCCCAATCTTCAAGTCCAATCCTAAAGCAGCCCACTGGATGCCACTACTAGACAAGTTAAAACTCAGAATTCAAGCTTGGTGAGCCTCTTGGTTGAATAATGTTGGGAAATTTATCCTCATGAAATCTGTTCTCATAAGTCTACCATTATATCAGCATTCCATTCTCCTTGCCCCTAAAACCTTTATAAGTAAAATGGACGGCCTTTTGAGAAGTTTTATGTGGGAAGGGGGGAAAAACAATGAAAGAAGGCTTCACTTAGTAAACTGGGACACTCTTAAGATGCCTTTATTGGAAGGAGGTCTTCAACTGCGCGATCTGGCAGCTCAAAATCTGGCTCTGGGCTCCAAGATCCTTTGGAACATAGTCTCTAGGAAAGCTAGTTGGAGTAAGAGAGTCCTGTGGAAAAAATATTTTCATGGGTAGCGCCTGAGATGCTTGGATCATCCTCCAAGAACTTCCAAAGGTTCCCCTATTTTCAAACTCTGCCTCAAAGCAATGGAGCATTTCACCCGCAAGCTTTATTGGATCCCAAGTAATGGGAAAAAAATAAGAATCTGGGATGATTCGATTCTTGGTGATCAGCCTTTGAACCAAATGGAAGAACTCGCAAATATAAAAGCCTGGCTTCAGGCCTGCAATATGAAAACCCTCTAGGACATCTCCATTTGGATGGAGGATGATAGGAGACTATGGGAAAGATGGAATCTGGGGGAAGTCCCTCATTGGATGGAGGGAGAAGCCTCGTTACTGCTGGATGTGCTTCAAGTAAAATCTCCATCAAAGGCTACTACCAAAGACAAACAAGGGTGGGGCTCACTCTCAGGCTCATACTTAGCATCAGAAAGTTACAAAAGCAGGTTGGATGTCCCTAATGTTCCTCCGGATCCAGCTCATTGGAAATTTGTTTGGTCCGTCCCCTCCCTTCCCAAAGTTGACTTCTTCTGCTGGACGTTAGCGCATAAAAGAATCCTCACCAGAGATAATCTGCGAAGACGTGGAATGGAAGGGCCCTCCAGGTGCCCCCTATGTGTGTCGGATGAAGAAGCAGTTGATCACCTGTTGTTAAAGTGCCCCTTCGCTCACGAAGTATGGAGGGGTGTCCTGATGTTAGGTTTTGACAAAATAGAAATTCCTGGAAATATACCAAATCTCCTCTGTAATTGGACCAATTTATCTCCGTTTTGTCTATCCAAAAAAAGACTTCTAAAAACTGGCTGGATGTGGATTCCCAAATTCATCTGCTGGAAGTTGTGGCTGGAGAGGAACAACAGAACTTTCAGGGATGAGAGTTGTAACACTGCCAAAGTGATCACTAAAGTCATAGCCTTATTGGGGGAGGCTCTTGAAGCCAACAGTGCCATAAGAAACGAAAGGGAACTGGACAGTAAGGAGGTTCTCTGGCTTAAAGAGCTTGTTCCAAACCTTAAGGACAGTCCCATTCCTCCTGCAATTGTCCATTCTAATTGGGAAATTCGTCTAGATGAGCAGGAGTTCATTAAGTGGAGGTATGCTCTGAATGAACATTGTCTTTTCTTCAACGGGGCCTCCAAAGGTAACCCTGGAGCAGCAGGTGGCAGAGGGGTTCTCTTGTGTCCTGGTGGCTCTGCTGTGTTGTATTTTTCTTGGGGTCTGGGCAAGGAAACTAACAACAGAGCGGAGGCTCTTGCTCTATGGCAAGGTCTAAAACTGGCGATTAAGGGGAACTTCCTTTGCATCTCTGTCTTTGGGGACTCAAGGCTAATTATCCAAGCTCTGAATTCCCATAAGGACCCTTCTCAGGTTCTTTTAGCCTCCATTCTCCAAAAAATCAAACTTTTCCTGCCCAAATTCCACAAAATCACTTTCTACCATATTCTCAGAAAGTTAAATTTGCAGGCAGAACTGGAAGCTAATATTGGCTCTTTCCAGAGTAGAAGATCTCTAGCAGTTAATAATGTTGATTCAATCTGCAGCATCCCTTAATCCTTCTGATTTCTAGGCTTCATTTCCTTCGAGCTCTCCCCTGCTTCAAAGTTCTTCCCGTCCCCTTCAGGATCGGCCCAACTCGAGCGGCCAGTTGCTAAAGTTCATGGATTCAGCTATGAAGACTCAGTCAGATCGTTTTCCCACAATTTTGACCTATGCCCTCTATCATTGCACTCTGAGGGGCGATTCCTGGGCGGACCTTATCATCAGTATCATAGGTTGTAGCAGTAATGTATGGACAGTTCTACATAAAGGATCTGCAGCAGATCAAAGGGAGGGTTCTGCTCTAGGCATCCTCAATAGCATCGATGTGACTCTTCAAGCTCACATAGAGAAAAATCATGATTCCTCTTTTATTCAAATTCCAGCGCTCTTCCATGCTCCCGCCGACATACTCAGTGTAATTCTACTAGCTGGTCTCTCCAGCATGGGACGCTCCCCTCTTGGCGTTTTCACCCCCTACAACAAAGAAAGCTATCTCAATAGATGTAATCCGAATTGCGCTCCCAGACAGAGCAGTTCTGTAATAGCCTGCGGCAGCTGGTTTGCCGCCTTTTAAATAATCTATAACCATTGTTGTCTAAAAAGAAACTCAGGGTTTATGACTGTTTTGACCAAGCAGGAATCAGTACTAGGGTTACAAGGGTAAAGGTCACCTCAAATCTTTCAAATGCACATTGAAGGACTTTAGGAATAATTAATGAGTTTTGAGAAGTTTCAGAGAACTTCGAAGACAACACTATATATTTTTTCCTAAGTAGCCCTAAAACCTAACAGTTTGGGAAATTTGACGAATAGGTCATAAAGTGATAACAGAACCTCCTTCATAACAGCAGAGGGTTTCATAGGGTTTCAAGCTGCCCTCTAATATTTGGAAAAGAGGCACTAACTCCACCTCATCAAAAGGTAAAATAAGAGAGCCAAAGGGATCAAAGGAAGCAGACATTAAAAACCAGTGCTCCACTACACCAAAGGAAGAATGATGATGAAGGGTATCAACAAAAGAGATAGAAATATTAGTTCAAGGTTTGTCTCCTCAAAGAAAGAACAGAAACATTTTTAAAGGGTCAAGGAGGCAAACATGAGGGAAGAAATTTCCAAAGGAGGCAACTATGGCAAACATGGGTCATTATTGATAAAATAAGTTGTCCAATTTCAAAAGAGACAGTGATCAAAGGGAAAAAGTGGTGTAGGCGCCTGCAAGAACAGAAGTGGCCAACAAAAGGACAAAAAATAGTTTAGAAAACTCACCTCCCTCACTAACATACATCATTTACAAAATAGGAACAAACATGTAGCTGGTTTAAGAGCAGTAAATCCTCCAAACGTTTCATGATCAAAAGTATATTATGCAAAGAGATAGGTTAGCCATAAAATGACACTTCTGCAGAACTGTCTGGATAAGCTACCTACAGGAAATTTGGTGAGGATAAACAGACCAAGCGTTTTTCACAATGGTGGCCCACATGAATACTAAAAGTACTATTGATGTTTGTTATTAGGTTTTTTAATGCTAGGAGGTTGTTCACTGTTCTAGAGAGAAAACCTGACAGAATGTGAATCAGTGGAAAAATGTCAAGATTGATCACAAATATGTTGTGTAAATGTTAAAACATCATAAAAAGGTTCATGTTTGGACAAGAAGGTAAAGGGGACTATTGGAGCTAGTTGAAGGGTTTTTGTGAGCACAAGGGAGACATCAAAAGGCTTCTAGCAAAGAACAGAAACATTTTTATGTCAAACTAACACCTACAGGACTAAAAGGCCAAAAACGACAGTGAGAAAAATAAAGAGGGAACAAACTCAAAAAGAAGTATAAAGTCTCCTCGACCTCTTCCCCACCTCATTTTCCCCTGCAAAAAAGAAGAAAACCATTGGAGAGAATGTTTGAGAGTTTTTGTGCAAGTTTGAAAAAAAATGCAGGTGTTGCGCACCAAGGCCGGTGCTACGCACCTGGCCATCGGTGTTGCGCACAGAGGAGGAAGCAGCAGTGTTATTTAACACTGCACTACGCACCGGGAGGGCGGCGCTATGCACCTGAGTGGATGCTACACACAGGCACAGGAAAAGCCCGACCTGCCTACCATAAACTCCACAATGCGCTCTGATAGGCCTGACAGGCCCATCTCCGGCCCGAGTTGACCTAGAGTTGTGCTCTGATAGACCTGACAGGCCCACTTCTAGACCGAATTGACCTGTCATTGCGCTCTGACAGGCCAGCCCTACCCGACTTGAACGTGCAGTCGGGCAGGCGCTACGCACAGACAGATTTTTTTCCAAATTGCTCAAAAAGAGCCAAAATTTTGATTTTTTGCCTCCAAATCTCCAACAATCAGTCAAATAAGGTTGGTGACTCTTTTTCCTCACTTTCCAAGTGTTCTTTTCATAATCTATGAAAGCATTTTTGGCCTAAGGTGACCAAACCCTAATCTCCGTAAAGATCAAATATTTGACCTTTCCAAGGCAAAATTTACAAATTGAAGGTTGTCCTTAGCCTAAAGATACTCAGTGCAAACAAACCTCCTCCTAAACTCTAAATTTGTCCCACACATAGTTCATTTGGCCCTTATTTTCAAAATTTTCCCTCACATCACTCATTTGCCATCCTAGACCTAAAAACTCTCAAACAAGCTAAATCCTCCTGTGCTAAAACCAGTCACCATGTCAGAAGAGAAAATTCATACCAACAGTGATGAAGGTCAAAGGCCTATCAAGCCAAAACACAAGGGAGGAAGGGTTAATAGGTTTGAGCCCTTAGACACCATTCAAATCACCTCCTCTCCAATGATACCTACCTGCTTTCAAGATGTTGGATGTTACCAGTTTTGTAAGAAGATTAAACAAGTCCAAAGCCACTCAGACTTGACTAGGTTGTTCATCCTCAGTTTAGAAAATCACCAAGTCAACCTAGCAGGAGTGAATTTTGAATCCATTTCTAAAGCCACAGGAATTCTAGATATTGGTGATAGATAGTTTAAACAAAAGAAATTTGACTTGAGTTATTATGAGCCCTACCTCAAACCTAGCTGTCAACAAGGCTGCAAGGTTATCTTCCCCTTCTCCCACCTACTAGAGAGGTATGCCCTACTGATGAGGCAGATTATCAAGTACTTCACATGTGAGGGAAGGTACTCCAGGGTTTACTCTTATCACATAAGGCTTCTGATGCACTTCACCAGGGTTAAATTACTGAGCCTACCACACTACCTATACCAGAGCATTGACAAAATGGCTTCAGTGGTCAAGAAGAGGAGTTATTCCCACCAAATGTAGAGCCTTTTTCGCCACTCCTTGGTCAAGATTATTGTTTTACACTAGCTAGAGGAACAATGAATCTCTTGGGAAGTTTTTATCTCTCATGATGTATTTTCCAATCCTCGAGCCTTCATTCTAAAAAATTTGCCTTCCACTTCACATTCACCTACCTCCACTCCTCCTTCATCTCCACATATGCCTTCTCCACAAATAAATTCACCTCCTATCCCTTCTCCTAATGCATCAAGTGAAGGAGCTGAAAGTATCCCTAACGAGGTAGAAATAGAGGTAGATGAAGAAGACAAGGAAGAGGATAGCAGTGCTAAAGAAAAAAAATGATGATAGTAGCCATGAGGAACAAACAAACAACAGTGAGGAAGAGGTAGAATCTATTGAGGAAAACAATGAAGATGGCAGTTAGCAGGAAGGTGCAAAGGACAGTGACTTTCACTTGACTCCATAGCCCAATGGCTTTGACATACTCTCGCTCCACCTATTCTATTTGACCATCTCTCCCAACCAAAACAATCAACAAACCCTACACCTAACAACTAGCCTAAAATCAAAACCCTAGAGCAAAAAGAACACATCTTTGTACCCAATAGAGAGATCCCTCTCTGAGTCCAGGAAGTCTAGGTCCTCAGACTCCAAAGCTTGGTTCCATGTTACCCTATCATTTGGTATACCAATCTTCCAAATCATGGGACCCTAACATTTTGGCGATCACGGTGGGACCTTCTGAGTATATAGCTGCTTAGCAAACTCCTATAGACTCATTTGAAACCTTCTATTGAGCTTAGAAAATTTACTGATAGTATCTACCGGCTCATTTGATACCTCATCACCACACAAACATAATGGTGATCATGATGGACCTTCTGATTTAGTGACAAACTAAGTAACCCTTACGACTTCAAATACCCTCATCAAATCATTAAGAACACACACTATCTGTTAGAAGCATTGTCATTGATGGAAAAGGATAGCAGCAGGACAGCAGCAGAGGCAGAGCAGAATATAGTGACAGGATATACAGGAGCATGAGAAGAACAGAGTGAGAAAGAGGCAGAGCAGAGTACAGTGACAGGAAGCATGAGGAGCATATTTACTCTACTTCAGAAGACTATACATATAGAGCATGAAAGGACAGGTGTTTACATTTGGCAGAGCAGCAGACTGCACATACAGGAAATACAGTAAGGGTTTCGAAGAATTCGAAACACACACTTGGAATGCGCATTGAGTTTTCTGATAGAAATGTTGGTTTAGCATGCGGAAGCACCAAGAGTGCAACAGAATGTGTATAATAAACCTTTGAAAGGTCAAGACAGAACCCTGAGGACAAGAGGTAGAACCGAGCTTCGAGCAGTGAAAACCTAATGGATTTTGGAGTTAAATCTTATGGTAACGTCGTATTAAAGTAAGAATGAAACACGGGTTTTTATGTTAAGGTAGAAATAAAAAAGAAAATCTTTGAACGGAGTATATATATCTTTGTATATAATGAAGGCGCGAAGGATTTGGAGCGGAACCATGAGTGGAAGAAGTGAACCTTTGTCTAGGTAATAAACCCATGTTGGCGGAACAATGGAGATAACCGTGAAGAAATGGTAATTGTTCACATTTCAATGGAACCAAGCGAAGAAAGGATAAGTAAGAATGAAAGTGGAGTTTAATTATAATAATAAATTGAAGAGTGAATGAACCCGTTGAAAAGAGGCAGAGGTGGAACCCTGAGAGAAAATCGTGGGTTTCGCGTTAATTTAAAATGGTAAGCTGAATTTGAGTTTTGAACGCGATATAGCTTCTTGACTGCTGCATGTCCATAATTGGTTTATGAAAACCATTTATTTCGCGCGATGTTGGGGAATTAACCCTCGTGCAATAAAATAACACGATATTTGATTATGTCTGTTGGATCAAAAAGGTTGATGCGATAAGATATCTGTCGTTAGATGTGAATGGGAGGATAACAAGTGGGGCCCAGTCCATCACACAGGATCTGAGGTTTAAACACCATGCAATAAATAAATGTGATATTTAGTTGTGTCCATCGGATCATGACAGTCGGTGCAACGACTCCTCAACCATCGATTGAAGAGGGGAGTTATGTTTGCTATGGGACTCATACGAAGTTAATAGTTGCAATATTGATATAAAACCCAAGAGCTTAATATATGTATTTCAACATTAAGTGATGATAAAAGTGCAGTGGGGCCAGATATGAATATAATTTGCGACTTTTTAATCTAATATATGGTTTTGATATTCAATGGTGAGCGCGGTGATATTTTGCTTATTATAAAGGTTTATGTGCGGATTATATAGCTGGTGCAAGTTAATACATTATGATATGTTGACGGTTAAAGCCAAGCTTGAAGATTGACTTAGGCTTATATATATATATGGGTAGCACTTTTTAAACAAAGGGTCAAAGTATATATGTGTATACATATATATACATTTATGTGAAGTACTCTATAGCTTGAGCCTAATACAACCAAAGACTTATATTGTGGGACCCTCACTAATCGCATCGGCGAATAGAGCAGAAGAGTTTAGAGTTTATAATGCTGTGGGGTCCAAATCTTTCAGAGGTTAGTTGGTTTTTCATTAATATAAAACCATGGTTTATTAAGAAGGTTATAAAAAAATTGATTGGTGAGTAGATATTTGATTTATGAGAATGAAAAATCCAGAATGTATATTTAATGAGTCAAAGCATTTCTTTTCAATACGAAATCAAAAGGTTACAAGGTCTTATTTCATGATAAAAGATTGTGAGTACAGATATATTCGTTTTACTAAAAAGGTTCTATAATAACGCCAAGAGTTATTTTTTTTTATGTTCGATTGCAAGACAGTTGTACAGGCAGCAGTTATGCAACTGCAATGAACAGGGAAAATGAATATAGTGAAACGAAAAAGTGAGGCGTGGATGTTGATGAATGTGAGAGGAAAAAACAGAGAGAGCATAGTTGTTCAAAATTTATACTATAATTGAATGAAAGTTTTTAACTGTTTTACATTGTTTGTGATGTAATTGGCAAGTCTCCAGAGAAAGACAAAATCCCACTGTAAAGTTGAAATGGATACATTTTTCTGAGTAAATTGACAAAAGAACAGGGAATGCAGAATTGAAGAAAAAGAAATAATCAAGAAAATATGAAGATTGGGTAACAGTAAAAAAAATTAAAGGTACAGAATAGAGCTGATATCCAAGGTAAATCAGCAAATGTTTCTTTTATGAAAAAGAGGGAGTTGAAGCTTCCTTGCAAGTTGTAGCTTGCAGAATTTGAGGTTGGAGCCTCCTGTAGGTTGGTGCTTACAGAAAATCAGTGGTGAGAGGGAGTTGGAGCTTTCCTTTACATCACAACAATAATAAGATGTGGTTTTCTCCCTTTATGGGTTTCCACACATATCTGTTCTCTCTGTGTGGGATGTCTATGTGTTGATATGGTTATTCAGTCTGCTTAATATTTACTGCTCTGTCATAATTCTGCTGTTATATTATCTTAACATTTCTGCACATATAAGTTTGTTTCCATGTAAAGTTGATCATGAAAGATAAATTGTAAATAAGTTTAATTGGAAAAGTTTTTTAAATATTCTTGAAGGTGACAAACTGATTCACCCCCCCCCCCCCTCCCTCTCAGTTTGTCTAAGGTTTCAACAATTGGTATCAAAGCCGGTTCCTTTTTGTACAAGTTTAACAACTGAAAGGAGATCCTAGGTTTTTGGGATGGCTAGTCAAGAAGGATCCTCAACAAACAAAGCCCCTTTTTTCACTGGTGAAAATTATGCCTTCTGGAAAATCAGAATGAGAACATACATAATTTCCTTAGGGATAGAAGTTTGGGCTGATGTGGAATTTGGATATGACTCTAAGGCAAATGTCTTAGAGAAAGAAGCCAAACAAGATTTTGTGGCTAATGCAAAGGCAATTAATGCAATCTTGAATGGACTGTGTGAGGCAGAATTCATCAAAGTAATGCACAACAAGACTGCCAAAGAAATTTGGGAAACTCTAGAAAATATTCATGAGGGAGACAAAAAGGTGAAGACAGCTAAACTTCAAGTCTATAGAGCCCAGTTTGAAAATTTAAAGATGAATGATGATGAAGATATTGCTAGTTTCTTTTTAAGAGTTTCAGAAATTGTCAATAATATGAAAGCACTAGGTGAAACCATGCAAAAATGTGTAATTTTTCAAAAGATCCTAAGATCTTTGCCATCTAGTTTTAATCCCAAGGTCTCTGCTATAGAAGAAACAACAGATTGGGAAACCTTGACCATGAACCAGCTTCTTGGAAAACTAACAGCTTATGAGATGAGACTGCCGCAGAGGAAGTCAAATGTAAGGGAGGCAGCCTTTAAGGCAGAGAAGAAGAAAGAAGAAAAAGAAGATATATGCTCTTGTTCTGATGAAGAAGAGGCCAAATTTATCAGGAAGTTGGATAAAGGCTCAGGTAAGTATAAAGGTAAACTTCCATTTAAATGCTTCAATTGTGGAAGAGTTGGACACTATGCTTCTAAGTGTCCTTATAATAAAACAAAGAATTAGGCTCAGGAATCAGAGAAGACTATATCTAAGAACTGGTAGAAAGGGAAGAGATTCAATAGAAAATACTTCTATGCTCAGCAAGACAGCAGTGCATCAGAAGACTCAGCTGAATTCTCAAGTCAATAAGGAACATCATAATTTGTTTTGATGTCTATAGAAGAGCTGGAAAAATGTCTTCTAGAAGATGAGGAAGAAGGAGAAGTGGACCTTGAAGGGGAGCTAAGAAGTGCCTTGGAGGAAATTGACAGACTAAAACTGAAGTGCAGAAAATAGAAAGACATCCTTCTCAAATATGTAAGAGAGGAACAAAATTCAGAAGCCCTCATTCAGTTGAAAGTAGAGCTTGAAGAAGCCAAGAAGGTAGAGGATATTCTAGATCAAGGATAAAACTCAGGAACAAGAGAAGTTGGAAGAAGGATTAGTTTTCTTAAGGAAGAAATTAGAAAATGCCCAGAGGAAAATAGATACTTCTCAAATAACAAGCTCTGGTAAGTTAAATGAGATTCTTGATGCTCAAAGCTCTCCTCTGATAAAAACTAGAATAAGATATGTAGGAGAATCAAGCAAAGGCAAAGAAAAAGAAAACAAAAGTATTATTTTTGTAAAAGCAGATGAGAATATCCAAGCAGCTCAGAAGTTCTCAAAGGAAGAAGAATCTTGCAATAAAGCAGATAAAAATCAGGAGGAAGCTCAAATGACAAAGGAAGCTCAAATGACAAAGGGTGAAGTAAATAAATTGTCAACTAAAAAAAGCTCGTATAGTCCTGAATATGTCAAATTTGGAAGTCACCAAAGAAGATTTTTTTCCTCCTATGAAAAGTGCCACTTGTTATGCCTGTCACAAATTGGGACACATTGCTGCATATTGCCATCCAAGAAAAATAAATACAAACCAACAAAGGATTCAAACAGTAAAAATTTTTACTCAAGCAAGAGGATGGAGAAGACAACCTTTTATCAGGTATGCAAATTGTTTTTATGGATACCGCTTTTATTGTAATGAATTTGGCCATAACATCATAGAATGCAGGAAATATGAACAAAGACTGTTGTTCAAAACCTCAAGGAGGTTTATAAATCATGGAGGGTTTACTCCTACTTATAATTCTACTAAAGATATATCCAAATACTGTGTATGCAATAAAATTGGACATATGTCTTCCAAATGTCCTCTAAGAGAATATGGTTCATCATCTTAGAAAGGGTACCAAACAAGAGTATGCTTGCAGTGGAAAAAGAAAGTGAATAAATGTGACTTGGCCCTAATAGCTCAAGATCTAAAAAGCCAATGGTATTTGGGCAGCGGTTGCTCAAAGCATATGTCAGGAGATAGAAGCAAGTTTATAACCTTTGATGAAAAGAAATCTGGAAATGTTACTTTTGGCAATGATAAAGAAAGAAAGATCAAAGGAAGAGGCTCAGTTAGTCTGAACAATGGCAGAGGAAAAGCCCAGGATGTACTATTTGTGGATGGGCTGAAAGAAAATCTGCTGAGTGTTAGTCAAATGTGTGATAAATTCTATGAAGTTCTTTTTAGAGCTCAATACTGTGAAGTAAGATCAAGCACCATTGGAAAAACCCTGATCAAAGGTGTTCGAACAGAAAGCAATGTTTATGTAGTAAAAGAAGAAAATGAAGCATGTCATCTTAGCAAATTTGAGGAGTCTTGGTTATGGCATAAGAGATTGGGACATCTAAATTTGGATCATATCATAAGTCTAAGCAAAAAGAATGCAGTCAGAGATATGCCAGCCATAAAGAAGCCTTCAAATACAATATGTAAATCCTGTCAGCTAGGTAAGCAGACCCATACATCCTTCAAAATCAAAGAGAAGCTATCTACAAGTAGACCTCTTCAACTTGTTCACATGGATCTGTGTGGGCCTTCGAGAACTAAAACACCAAGTGGAGAATCCTATTTCATGCTAATAATAGATGATTTTTCCAGAATTACATGGGTTGCATTTCTCAAGCACAAATCGGAAGCACTTGAGAAATTCAAAATATTCAAGGCTTTGGCAGAAAATCAAACAGGATGCAAGCTAAAGTGCATCAGATTAGATAGAGGAGGTGAATTTACAGATTATAATTTTGTAGATCTGTGCAATGAGCATGGGATAAAGCAATAGTTCACAATTGCAGGAACACCTCAGCAAAATGGAGTGGCAGAGAGACAAAACAGGTCTGTACAACAGATTGCCAGAGCCATGATGCAAGAAAGTAACATTCCTCAAACCTTTTGGGTAGAAGCAGTACACACAGCTGTGCATATCCTAAACAAATCTCATTTAAGACCAAACAATGACAAGACTCCTTATGAATTATGGCATGGTAAACCAGCATCAATCAAGCATTTTAGAGTTTTTGGAAGTAAGTGTTTTATAAAAAATAATGATGAAAATCTGGGAAAGTTTGATGCAAGAGCAGATGAAGGGATATTCTTAGGATATGCATCTAAGAGTAAAGGTTACAGGTGCTACAACAAAATACTTCACAAAATTATAGAAAGTATTGATGTAAGATTTGATGAAGAACTATCAGACAAGATAAGAAGTACATATTGCAACAATCCTCTAGAAGTTCATGAAGAAGAGAATCAAGATGATGATGAAATAAACAAGCCAACAAAAGATACAGACCTGAGATCAAAAATCTCCTCAAGATACACTCAGAAGAACCATCCAGAAGATCAAATCATTGGGGACAAGAGTGTAGGTGTACATACAAGAAGACAACTAACTGAACAGACTGAAGAGGTATATCTAGCAATGTTGTCACAAATAGATCCAAAGAAGTTTGAAGAAGCCAGCAAAGAAAAACATTGGGTGAATGCCATGAATGAAGAATTGGACCAAATTGAGAAGAACAACACTTGGGAACTGGTTCCAAGACCCAGTGAGAAAAATTTCATTGGCTCAAAATGGGTATTCAAAAATAAGATGAATGAACAAGGACAGGTAATCAGAAATAAAGCTAGACTTGTGTGCAAGGGATATTCACAGGTTGAAGGACTTGATTATGATGAAACATTTGCTCCTGTAGCTAGAATGGAAGCTATCAGACTTTTTTTAGCTTTTGCTTGCTATCATGACTTCAAGGTATACCAAATGGATGTGAAGTTTGCCTTCCTGAATGGAGACTTAGAGGAAGAAGTCTACATGGAGCCACCAGAAGGGTTCTCCTTAACAGATAATGTAGACTATGTTTTCAGATTAAAGAAAGCATTATATGGGTTGAAACAAGCTCCTCGAGCATGGTATTCAAGGTTGGACAAATACTTGCAAAGACAAGGGTTCAAGAAAGGAGGAGTAGATAGCAACTTATACATAAAAGAAAATGGAGATGAACTTCTAATTGTAGTAGTGTATGTAGATGATATCATGTTTGGAAGCAGCAAAGATGAGTTAACAAAAGGATTTGCTAAAGAGATGAAATCAGAGTTTGAAATGTCTATGATTAGAGAGCTTACTTTCTATCTAGGACTACAAATTCAACAAAAGAGCACAGGCACATTTATCTCACAAGAAAAATACCTAAAAGAGATGCTAAAAAGATTCAAAATGGAATACTGCAAACCTGTGTCAACTCCCATGACTAATGGATGCAAGCTTTGTGCAGATGATGGAACAACTGATGTAGATCAAAAAATTTACAGATCCATGGTTGGAAGTCTGTTATACCTAAAAACTTCTAGACCAGAAATTGTGCTGGTTGTAGGACTTGTGGAAAGATATCAAGCAGCACCAAAACAAAATCACTTACTAGCAATTAAAATAATATTCAGATATCTACAAGGAACTGCACATTATGGGCTATGGTATCCAAAAGGCAAAAACTTAATTTTGACAGCATATACAGTTGCAGATTGGGCCAGCTGTGTTGATGACAGGAAAAGCACAATTGGAGGTGCATTCTATTTAGGAGAGAGTCTAGTGGCATGGCTAAGCAAGAAACAAACATCTATTTCTCTATCTACAGCAGAAGCGGAATACATAGCAGCAACAACATGTTTCACAAAACTCATGTGGATGAAACAAACCCTCCAAGACATGAAGGTAAGCATTGATGAACCTATCTCTATCAAATGTGATAATACAAGTTCCATAAGGATATCAAAAAATCTTGTGCTTCATTAAAAAACTAAACATATTCCAATCAAGTATCATTTTCTCAGAGAACAAGTAGCTCAAAAAATAGTGAAGTTGGAATATGTGCCAACAAAAGAATAGACAGCAGATATATTTACAAAACCTCTTGCTAGAGAATCTTTTGAATATGTAATAGATAGACTAGGGGTAGTGTCTGTAGATGCTACTCTTTGATATAAAGAGAAAGCATCGTTTCAGGGGGAGAATAGAAGAGAAAACATCATTTCAGGGGGAGATCCACAAAGAGCATGAAACAGGTCCTCAAGCTCAGAATATCACCCCTTAGCCATTGATATCAAAGGGGGAGACTGTTAGAAGTGTTGTCATTGATGGCAAAGGACAACAGCAGAGGCAGAGCAGAATATAGTGATAGGATATGTAGGAGCATGAGAAGAACAGAGTGAGAAAGAGGCAAAGCAGAGTACGGTGATAGGATGTGTAGACAGGAAGCATGAGGAGTAGATTTACTCTACTGCAGAAGACTATACATATAGAGCATGAAAGGACAGGTGTTTACATTTGGCAGAGTAGCAGACTGCACATACAGGAAATACAGTAAGGGTTTCGAATAATTCGAAATACACACTTGGAATGCACATTGAGTTTTCTGATAGAACTATTGGTTTAGCATGCGGAAGCACCAAGAGTGCAACAGAATGTGTATAATAAACCTTTGAAAGGTCAAGACAGAACCCTGAGGATAAGAGGTAGAACCGAGCTTCGAGCAGTGAAAACCTAATGGAGTTTGGAGTTAAATCTTATGCTAGCGTCATATTAAAGTAAGAATGAAACACAGGTTTTTATGTTAAGGTAGAAATAAAAAAGAAAATCTTTGAACGGAGTATATATATCTTTGTATATAACGAAGGCACGAAGGATTTGGAGCAGAACCATGAGTGGAAGAAGTGAACCTTTGTCTAGGTAATAAACCCGTGTTGGCGGAACAATGGAGATAGCCGTGAAGAAATGGTAATTGTTCACATTTCAATGGAACCAAGCGAAGAAAGGATAAGCAAGAATGAAAGCAGAGTTTAATTATAATAATACATTGAAGAGTGAATGAACCCGTGGAAAAGAGGCGGAGGCGGAACCCTGAACGAAGGTGGAACCATGAAGGAACGGAACCTCGAGCGCAACTGAACGGAACCACGAGGTATGAACAGTAATGGCAGTTTCTGGAGAGAAAACTGTGGGTTTCGCGTTAATTTAAAATGGTAAGCTGAATTTGAGTTTTGAAAGTGATATAGCTTCTTGACTGCCACGTGTCCATAAGTGCTTTACAAAAACCATTTATTCTGTGCAATGTTGGGGAATTAACCCTCGTGCAATAAATTAACGCGCTATTTGATTACGTCCGTTGGATCAAAAAGTTTGATGCGATAAGATATCTGTCGTCAGATGTGAATGGGAGGATAACAAGTGGGGCCCAGTTCATCACACAGGATCTGAGGTTTAAACACCATGCAATAAATAAATACGATATTTAGTTGTGTCCGTCGGATCACGACAGTCAGTGCAACGACTCCTCAACCATCGATTGAAGAGGCGAGTTATGTTTGCTATGGGACTCATACGAAGTTAATAGTTGCAGTATTGATATAAAACCCAAGAGCTTAATATATGTATTTCGGCATTAAAAGGTGAATGCAGTGATAAAAGTGCAGTGGGGCCAGATATGAATATAATTATTCAACTTTTTAATCTAATATGTGGTTTTGATATTCAATGGTGAGTGCGGTGATAGTTTTCTTATTATAAAGGTTTATGTGCGGATTATATAGCTGGTGCAAGTTAATACATTATGATATGTTGAGGGTTAAAGCCAAGCTTGAAGATTGACTTAGGTTTATATATATATATATATATATATATATATATATATATATATATATATGTGGGTAGTGCTTTTTAAACAAAGGGTCAAAGTATATATGTGTGTATATATATATACATATATGTGAAGTACTCTATAGCTCGAGCCTAATACAACCAAAGACTTATACTGTGGGACCCTCACTAATCGCATCGGCGAATAGAGCAGAAGAGTTTAGAGTTTATAATTCTGTGGGGTCCAAATCTTTCAGAGGTTAGTTGGTTGTTCATTAATATAAAACCATGGTTTATTAAGAAGGTTATAAAACATTTGATTGGCGAGCAGATATTTGATTTATGAGAATGACAAATCCGGAATGTATATTTAATGAGTCAAAGCATTTATTTTCAATACAAAATCAAAAGGTTACAAGGTCTTATTTCATGATAAAGATTGTGAGTACAGATATATTCGTTTTACTAAAAAGGTTCTATAATAACGCTGAGAGTTATTTTTTTTATGTTCGATTGCAAGATAGCTATACAGGCAGCAGTTATGCAACTGCAATGAACAAGGAAAATGAATATAGTGAAATGAAAAAGTGAGGCATGGTTGTTGATGAATGTGAGGGGAAAACAGAGAGAGAGTAGAGTTGTTCAAAATTTATACTGTAATTGAATGAAATTTTTTAACTGTTTTACATCATTTGTGATGTAACTGGAAAGTCTCCAAAGAAAGACAAAATCCCACTGTAAAGTTGAAATGGATACATTTTTCTTAGTAAATTGACAAAAGAACAGGGAATGCAGAATTGAAGAAAAAGAAATAATCAAGCAAATATTAAGATTGGGGTATAGTAAAAAAAATTAAAGGTACAGAACAGAGTTGATATCCAAGGTAAATCAGCAAATGTTTCTTTTATGAAAAACAAGGAGTTGAAGCTTCCTTGCAAGTTGTAGCTTGCAGAATTTGAGGTTGGAGCCTCCTGTAGGTTGGTGCTTACAGAAAATCAGTGGTGAGAGGGAGTTGGAGCTTGCCTTTACATCACAACAATAATAAGATGTCATTTTCTCCCTTTATGGGTTTCCATGTATATCTGTTGTCTCTGTGTGTGATGTCTATGTGTTGATATGGTTATTCAGTCTGCTTAATATTTACTGCTCTATCATAATTCTGTTGTTATATTATCTTAACATTTTTGAACATATAAGTTTGTTTCCATATAAAGTTGATCATGAAAGATAAATTGTAAATAAGTTTAATTGGAAAAGTTTTTTAAATATTCTTGAAGGTGACAAACTGATTCACCCCCCCCCCCTCTCAGTTTGTCTAAGGTTTCAACACTATCAGCCAAAGAGTAGACTCTATTTTTTTTATCATCCTAGAAAAATGATGACTCGGTTATAGGACACTCTCACAAACTTTAATAGACTCAAAAAACCCCAAAACTCCCTTAGATTGGTTTTTTGTCAGTTATTGGTGGTGGACCATAAACATACATCCTTAAAACAGCAAAAAATATCTACCTGGTGACTCCACTAGCCTCCAGTAGGCCTATTACTTCATTAGCACTCATTTGGCTTCCTAGATTTGTTTCACACCAACCTTAAGAAGCTTATGAACCCATTCATATACTGTAATAAGTACCAAGCATTAAGAGAGGTCAGCCTTAAGAAACAATACTAAAAACTTTCAACCTCTCTGAATTTTGAAACTTGAAATCTGGCTTCACATAGGATCAGTACCAGATCTCATCCGGACCCAAACCCTCCCAACATAGTTGATGAACCATAGAAGATTTTGTGGAAAACTTATAGATCTGCAAACTTAACCACTGTTAGGACCATCCATAGAACAAGCTTTGTACTTGAAAATCTCACAGCTTTGCAAGATCCCCAATTTGACTTGCACCATACCAGGAACCTCTTTAGAAACAGGTCTCAAACTGATATTGACCAAACTAACCTTGAACCCTTATGTTAGTATGAATCCTTTGTCAAAGTGTACGAAAAAATACCACTTTAGCTACGCATAACTAATAGCCCTAACATCAAATATGGCTGCCAATATCTTCAGATCTGCAGTTAGTTGATCAAGACAAGAGCTGCAAAAAACCACTATGCACAGTACATAAGCAGAGCATAATGCTCTATATCCAACAGACAAGACAAGAACAATTTTTGAAAGAATTTTTGTATTAAGGGCACCTGGAGAAAAAAACAAGAAGATGTTTCCAATTCTCCTCAATGGGATGGGTTCTTGGAAGTCCTCAGCACTTCAGATCTAGCATTTCTCTCTCCTATTGGTGTAGAAAACCCAAACAAAGATAGAACTCAAAGGAGCTCACACAGCAAATAATGGAAAATGTGACAATGATAATAGCTCAAAGTCAGACCAAGAGTTTAGATCCAGAGTGATCTAATAGGAAACAAAAGGTGATGAATGGTAGGGAAAACCCTCCTATTTATAACAAAATATTGGGTCATTCTAGATCTTGGTGCATGATTAAAATAACGTTAACCAAATCTAGATCCACCTTTTATGGAATATTTTATTATATTTGTTGGAGGGAAAAGTTATTTGACTTGGGTCGAATCCCTTTATTTGTAAATAATAAATAAATAAATGATTTATTTATCATTTTAAGGAAGTGGCTGAATGATAATTAAATAAATAATGATTTATTTAATTCTTTGTGGGTGATTTAGTCATATTTAACAAGGAATATTATTTAAATAAGATTTAAATAATTATTCCTAGAAAATAATAAGATAAATAGAGATTTATCTAATTTATTTCTTTGTTTTGGGTTAAACATGATGAGGAATAATAATTAAATTATTGTTTAATTAATTATTCCATGAGGAAAATCAAACAAATATAGATTTGTTTAATATTTCCTTTTGGGGTTTCCTGTTTAGACCATAAACAACCTAATAAATGTGGTTCATTAAGTTATTTGACATAGTGAGAGCAATTTTACTTAGGGTAAAATTGGTCTTACATGGTGTACTTGGGTCCATCTAATGATAGTAGGTTAGATGACCAAAAAATGGTGTAACACCTTAGATTTACATCGGAGTTTGAGTAGAGAAGCCTCTCCTTCCACACCACCTGACTTTCAGCTTCTCCATCACTTCAACTTTTTCCATACCAAGTCTACTCAAAATCAGTTTGTTGGTCCAAGTACTTCCACCACACCCATCCATACCACCACTGTGCAAACCACTCCACTTCATCCTACACCCCCTATCACAAACCCACCTCTTGTAAATCCTCCATTAGCTCCCATCATGGCATGATAAACATACACAAATTACACTTTAAAATTTCTTTTCAAAACTATCCAATTCTATTAAGGCCCAGGTTTATCACTTGATAATGGACTTGACCCATTTTGTTTTTTGAACTTTATATGTAATTCCAAATAAATCTCAAAAATATGGAATAGCAAACTTCAATGCATATGACAATTTAGGAGTTCTCAAGGACCATTGTAATGGATATACTATGATCTATATTTGGGACCCAATAAAAAAAACCTTTCACCACAATGTTTGAGCCTACGCTCTTCTCAGCAAACCAAGCACAAAACCATTTAACATTCACAACAATGTTATCGGTCGCACGAAAATCATTAACATTTATAATACTGTTGTCGTTCTTCCAAATGCTCATGACCAGAGTGCAACGTTGACTTGTGCCTTGAATCACGACCTGCCCAATTTAGTACAGGATCACACCCAGAAATCAATCCAATCGTAAATATTTACACAATTTAGATACAACCTCTGTTAACCCAAATTGAATTTACCATTCTGAACTCGACTTAACATAACCAACCTTTTGTTACAGCACTGGAGAAGTAGTTCATCACGGACATATTTGCTTCACAGTTTCCACTGAACGCTGCAACCCATACATCCGATAATACAACTTGCTGGTGTTCAAATACATTATTTGCTTGCTGCTCTTTTAATGGTTGTGCTACAATTTTTTCCATCCTTCACACTCATAACTCCAGCCCTCATTCACAACACGAGCGATTGGAGACTGCTTCCATTCCAAACACCTTTCCATGTACGCTGTCCATGCTGACAATCTTACATATCGAAACACCTCTCGTAGACATAGTCACACGGTTTTCAAACTCCTGCACTCATATAATCCAGAATATGTATACGTATAATAAAATTGCAGAACTAATCCATAAACATCTCATCCGAGATGAACAATCTACTGATCAGATTTTCATAAGAAATTTTTGGAATCTACATATCGACAAAACAAAAACTTGAAGTTCCCTTACCATCCTTCAACTATTTATATTTGAGAAATAAAACTACTTCCTCTTAGAATAGACTTTCTCAATAAATTTATACCTTCCTATTTTTTAGGCTTATCTCTATGTTGGCTCTACATCCACGCAGGGAGAGAAACCAACTTCTATTATTATGCCAAATTTAATTAAATATAAAACAAATTAAAAATTCTCTAAAAATAAATAACAAATTTAATAATTAATTTATTAAACTATTCTTAAGTTTATTTAAATTCCAATTAGCCACAACATGTGACCAAGACGTCACATTGCTGGCTAGATTCTTGATGCTCCTGCATTAGACTCCCGGGGAAGAAAAATGATGTTGTAGTACTCTAGAGTCGATCCCCAATCTCTGTAGTTCTGCTGCAGTCATCCAGCTGGCGTCTTCCACTGGCTGTCTTTTCTACTTGACTTAATACTGATAATAAGTTTGGCTCCTATTTTTCTTTGACACTCTCTTTTCTAAAATGGCTTCCACTTCCCTCTTTTTTTCTGTAGGCATCTGTTCTTCCCAATTTATTACTGGGCTTCCTTCTTCTGTAGTGTCCCCTTGTGGTTCTTTGTCTGGTTCTTGGTATAGATACAGATTTGCAATATTGAATATAGGCGATATTCCAATTCCTGTTGGAAAATTAACTTCATATGCATTTGAAGAAAAATTCCTTACAATTTTACATGGCCCTATCTTCTTGAGTTTCAGTTTATTATAAGTCTTAACAAGAAATCTTTCTTTTCTTAAATACACCATAACCAAATCACCTACTTAAAATTCCTTTTCTCACCTTTTCATATCTGCTCTTTTCTTGTATTTGGTATTGCATTCCTGCAATATTCTTTTGACATCTTCTTGTAATCCCTGCATCTGTTCTGCAAATTCTTCAGCCTTTGCGCTTCGTCCTTCTTGCTTTCCTAGGTCTCTGAGTTCATATACACCCCTTGGATGCATTCCAAAAACAATTTGGAATGGACTCATGCCAGTACTACGATTCGGAGTGTCGTTATAAGCAAACTCAGCCTGAGAAAGTGCTAAATCCCACTGTTTAGGATTGTTATACACCAAACTTCTCAATATGTTTCCTAGACTTCTATTCATGACCTCAGTCTGCCCATCCGTTTGAGGATGATATGCCAAACTGAAACTAAGGTTGGTACCTAGTTTCTTCCATAAAGTTCTCCAAAAATGTCCCATGAACTTGGTACCCTGTTAGACACAATACTTATAGGCAATCCATGTAATATTACAACTTCCGAAAAAAATAGGTTAGCAATATGTGTTGCATCACTTGTTTTCTTGCAATAAAATGAGCCATTTTTGAAAATCTATCCACTACAACATAAATGGAATCATTTCCTCTTTGAGTTTTTGGTAAACCCAAAACAAAATCCATACTAACTACATCCCATGGTCAGTTGGGTATTGGTAATGGCTGATACAATCCTGTATTTTGACCTTTCCCCTTAGCATGCTGACAAATCCTGCATTTTTCCACAAAATGTTTAACATCAGTTTTCATTTTCGGCCAGTAATAAAAAGTATTTACCTGAGCAAAAGTTTTTTCTTGTCCAAAATGTCCGGACAGACCTCCACTGTGCTTCTCCTTAATTATGTTTTCCCTCATAGAACAATTTGGAATACATAACTTGTTACTTTTGAATAGTAACACCCCCTGGATTGAATAATCCAACCACTGGCTCCTGTTATGGACTGCTGGATTTTCTACTGCTGTATAAATATCTTTAAAATCTGCATCATCATTATACATGTCTGCCATTCCTTCAAATCCCACAACACTGACCTGCATTTCTTGCATAATCAAATTCACCCTACTTAAGGAATCAACAAATTTAATCGATTTCCCACTTGTATGTTTGATTATAAAAGTGAAGCTTTGTAAATATTCTACCCATTTAGCATGTTTCTGATTCAATGTTGGTTGATTGTTTATAAACTGTAATGCGTGATTGTCAGAATATAACACAAACTCCTTTGGCAATAAATAATGTCTCCACTTCTTTAAGGCCTGTACGACAACGTAAAATTCTTTGTCATATGATGAATATTTTTGTTTAGCTTCATTTATTTTTTCACTAAAATATGCTATGGGTTTCTGTTCCTGGCTTAGAGCTGCTCCAATTGCAATTCCACTAGCATCAGTTTCAACTTGAAAAACTTTCTCAAAATCTGGTAAAGCCAAGACTGGTTTCTCAGTAATCTTCCTCTTTAAAAATTTAAAGTTCTGGTTTGCTGCTTCTGTCCATTTGAATGGCTGTTTAATTTCTTTGATTGTTTCAATGATGGGTGCACAAATTTGACTAAAAATTCGAATAAATTTGCGGTAAAAACTTGCCAAACCATGGAAGCTCCTTACCTCAAATGTATTTCTAGGAGTTGGCCAATTTACAATTTCCTGGATTTTCTCTGGATCCATTTTCAGCCCTTCCTTAGAGACTACAAACCCTAAATAAATTAGTTTTTCCTTCATAACGCCGCACTTCTTCAGATTTATTAAAAATTTCTCTTTTTGCAAAGTTCTTAGAACTAATTTAAGGTGCTCTAGATGCTCTCCGTTGTTTCGACTGAAGATAAGTATATCATCGAGGTAAACAATAAAAAATTTACCTATGTATACCTTCAAAACATCATTCATCAATCTCATGAAAGTACTAGGTGCGTTAGTAAGTCCAAAGGGAATTACTAACCATTCATACAAACCATTATTTGTTTTGAATGCAGTTTTCCATTCATCCCCTTCTCTCATTCTTATCTGATGATACCCACTCTTCAAGTCTATTTTAGAAAAATAATTTGACCCACTCAAAAAATCCATTAAATCATCCATTTATCGTAAAGGGAAACGATACTTGATGGTGATTCTATTTATAGCTCTAGAATCTGTGCACATACGCCATTCACCTCCTTTCTTTGGACTGAGTACTGTTGGTACTGCACATGGACTGAGACTCTCTCTGATTAACCCTTTATCCAGCAGTTCCTAAACTTGCCTTCCAATTTCGGCATTATCCTGTGGTGTTAACTTGTAGGCTTCTTTATTCGGCAAACTAGCTCCAGGTATTAAGTCAATGTGGTGACTAATACTCCTGATGGGAAGTAACTCATTCAACAACTCATCCACAACAATGTCTGTAACATCATTCAACAAATTTCGAATTTCTTCAGGTAAATCTTCTAAATTTGTATAAGTTAAAATTACCTTGGGTCTCCCAACAATAGCAAAATGCATTTCCTCGCCCTTCTCTACTTCTTGCAACAAAGTCTTCCCACTCATCAGCATAATGTTGTTTCCAGGTGTTTCCTTTTCAGCTTTAGCTTTCAATGGTAGCAATGTATGCTTGTTCCCATATTTTTCAAGAGTATAAGTGTTTCTTCTGCCATCATGTATGGCTTTTCGGTCAAACTGTCAAGGTCTACCAAGCAATATGTGACATACATCCATCGACATTATATCATATAAAATAACATATTTATAAGTATCAATCTGAAAGTCAACTTTACATTGTTCAGTTACAATAATTTGATGGCCTTTCTGAAGCCACGATACTTTATAAGGAGTGGGGTGTACTATTCTTTCCAACATCAATTATCTACCATTTCGGTAGCAACAAGGTTATCAGTACTACCACTATCAATTACTAATTTGCAGCACGTACCTATTGACTTACATACAGTTCGGAACAGATTTTTCCTTTGAGCAGGTTCTTTGGCCTCGTTAGCTTCTTTAAGCAATACCCTCTTTAGTAACAGGGATTCTCCAGCTTCTGGCGGTTCTTATTTGGCTTCAGGTTGAGGAACCTCCTCCTTGGCTTCAACAACATTTACATTACGTGGGTTTTCCGACTTCTAATGAGGGGAATCCCATTCCATATGTCCCCATTCCCCACATGCATAGCATCATATATCTCTTCCTCGGCCTCTGCCTCTGGGCACGAACCTTCCGTGGCCAGAATATCCTCTTTGCGGTGATCTATTGCTTGCAATCCTTGCCTCATTCTGAGAGTGTTGAAATCTATATTTGAATGTTCCTTTTCCTTTTTCTGTACTTTTACCCCTATTTCTCTAGTTTTGTTTGCGTAACATCTTTTCTTCGGCTCTCAAGGCTGCTTGATAAGCGTCTTCAATCGTCTTCAAATTTAATAAGCTGATCTCATCCTCTATTTCATATCTCAAACCATTTATATATCTAGCTACCTTTTGTAGATCATCTTCAACATGGCCAGATCTAATACTCAGCTTATAAAATTCTTCAGTATATTCCTTGATTGTCATCCCTTTCTGTTTTAAGCTCTGCAATTGTCTAAAAATATTTAATTGGTAATCCTTCAGCAAAAAATTACCCTTTAGCTTACTTACCATCCTATCCCATTGCTTGATTTTGGGCTTCCCTTTTCACTCCCTGGATAGCTGCAATTCGTCCCACCATAAGGCTGCATGGCCTTTCAATCTCGTGGCTGCAAACTTCACTTTCTTCTTGTCATCAACTTATTCGTAGTCGAAGTATTTATCTAATGAAATGATCCAGTCCATTAGCACCTCCACACTAAGACTTCCATCATATAAAGGTACCTCTACCTTTGGTTGGCTGCTGACCTTTGCAAGAATTTTCATAACTTTAGCTGCTTCGCTTTCCTCCTCCGCTTCTTCGTCAGTGGTCTCTTCTTCATCGGCACTGGCAATTCCACCATCTGCTACTCTCCTCTGAGTGGTTTCTAGGTTTCTACTATAGTCAGTCTCGTGCGTAAATTCCAGATCTCATCTAGAAAAACTGTGTTTGCTATAGGTCTCCCTCGACCTATCCTGGCTCCTCTTCTGGGCATCATTCCCTTCAATGCTAAAAACAACTCAATGGCTTTGATACCACAAATGATGAACATACACAAATTACACTTTAAAATTTCTTTTCAAAACTGTCCAATTCTATTAAGGCCTAGGTTTATTACTTGATAATGGACTTTATCCATTTTGTTCTTGTATTTTATATGTAATCCCAGATAAATCTCAAAAATATGGAATATGATAGCTTCAAGAAAACTTCAGTGCATATGATAATTTAGGAGTTCTCAAGGACCATTGTAATGGGTATACTAAAATCTATATTTGGGATCCAATAAAAAAACCTTTCACCACAATATTTGAGCCTACGCTCTTCTCAACAAACCAAGCACGAAAATCATATAACATTCACAAAAATGTTATTGGTCGCACGAAAATCATTAACATTCACAACAATGTTATCGGTCTTCCAAATTCTCACAACCAGAATTCAACGTTGACTTGTGCCTTGAACCATGACCTGCCCAATTCAGTACAGGATCACACCCAGCAATCAATCCAATCGTAAATACTTACATAGTCTACATAGGATCTTTGCTAACCCAAAATTAATTTACTGTTCTAAACTCAACTCAACATAACCAACCTTTCGTTACAGCATTGGAGAAGTATTTCATCACAGACTTCTTTTCTTCATGGTTTCCACTGAACGTTGCAACCCATGCATCCGGTTAATATATCTTGCTGGTGTTCAAACTACGTTAATTGCTTGTTGCTCTCTTAATGGGTATGCTGTGATTTTTGTCCATCCTTCACACTCCTAACTCCAGCCTCCATTCAGAACATGAGCGATTTGGAGACTGCTTCCACTCCAATTTCCTTCCCAATGTACGCTATCCATGCTGGCAATATTTCATATCGAAAGGTCTCTCGCAGACATAGTCACAACACTTTCAATCTCCTGCACTTATACAATCCAGAAACATGTATACGTATAATAAAATTGCAGAACTAATCCATAAAAACATTTCATCCAACATGAATAATCTACTGATCAGATTTTCATAAAAACTTTTGGAATCTACATATCGACAAAGCAAAAACTTGAAGTTCCCTTACCATCCTTCAACTATTTAAACTTGAGAAATAAAACTACTTCCTCTTAGAATAGACTTTCTCAATAAATTTCTACCTTCCTATTTTTTAGGCTTATCTCTATGTTGGCTCTACATCCACGCGGGGAGAGAAACCAACTTCTATTATTATGCCAAATTTAATTAAATATAAAACAAATTAACAATTCTCTAAAAATAAATAACAAATTTAATAATTAAATTATTAAACTATTCCTAAGTTTATTTTAATTGCAATTAGCCACAACTTGTGACCAAGACGTCACATTTCTGGCTAGGTTCTCGATGCTCCTGCATCATGGCAGCTTGGTATGCACCTTTGGCCTTACCACAACCCCTAATACCTTTACCAAATAACTATCAATCTAAGATCCCTCATTTCACCAGGGTTGAATCCATCACTGCCCAACAACATGTAGATGGAATCAATGATGCTTTTGATTACATGGAGATAGAGGAAGAAACCATTAAGATGAGAATCTTTGCACAAATCCTAGTAGGAGAGGCCAAAAAATGGTTCAAATCATTAACTCCTAATTCAATACATGACCTCCCCTCCCTCTACCAAACTTTTATAAACAAATGGGAAATCAAGAAAAACCCCCTCCAAATCATGTCTGAATACAACAACCTTAAAACGAAAGTAGGGGAAAGTGTGCAAGACTATTGCACTAGGTTTAATTGTGTGTATAATGCCCTCCCGCCTCACATGAAACCCCCACCAGGCCTAGCACTGGTGAAATTCCCTGAAGGTTTTGACCCATACATGAATTTCCAATTAAGAGAAAGAGAACTTGAAATCTTAGAAGAAATGCAAAAAGCAACAATTAATGCAGAGGTAAACTTAATTGAAAAAAGAGCTAGGTTGAAATCAGATAAGAGAGTAACCTATAAGGATGAAACTATGCCCTCAACCTCCTCCTCTGATTCTAAATTAGACAACCTAATGAGGACTATGGAGAGAATGATAGAGAAGATAAACATAAATGAAAGGACATCTCCTAGGGATAACCAAGTCAACTCCAAAAACTGAAACAAAACTCCAAACTTCAGAAGAGATTCCCCTCAAATCAAACAAAGGGAAAATGACCAAAAAATCAGACCTCCATTTCAACAAAACTGTGTAGATGAGGAAGAAGGAGAAATTATAGAACCTGAGGAAAACCACATAAATCTAATAGGTCCTAATAATGAAGAAGATGTTTTTCTCACCGAAGAAGAACAAGGCTTCTTTTCCTTAGAACAAACTGAAACAAGCTATGAGGATTCTGAAGACCACCGCTTGGGATTTGAAAATGCCATCATGGAAATCCATAAGCAGTATGATCTTAGGAGCAAAAATACCTAGATTCAACCAAGAAAGACCAAATAGATGTTGTTGTTTGGAAATTGATTGAAACCACCTCTAAGAAAACAGTAGAAAATTTCAACACTATAGTTAAGAAAGCTGAAGCAAACAAAGGAAAAATCAGCCAGCCAATCGATGACCTTAGTTGTCCTAGTACCTCCACCAGTTACCCTGAGAAGACAATTTTTTCTAAAACTCCAAACCAATATAAACAAATCAATAATGTAGAAAAGATCATGGTTGATAAAGATAATGTTAATATGTCCAAAACATTAGTGCCTTTCAATTTTGAGGGAGAGATTTCCAAAATCAAGATAAATATGCCCCTCACTAAACTGGTTACTCAACCCATATATAGGTCTCAGATGTTAAAGGTACTAAACATAGAAAATGATGCTGACACTTTGCATTTGGCTGATGGCACACCTGAGTTGTTGTTTGGACCCAAAATAGAATTAAAGTATCAGGAAGGAGCCATTCCCCCTTTCTATATCAACCTAAACATACATGACAAAATCTTACATAATGCCATGTTGGATTTCGGTGCCTCTCACAATCTCATCCCCAAAGTTGTGATGGAGAGATTAGGCCTAGAAATAACTAAACCTTACAAAGACCTGTATTCCTTCTATTTCATTAGGGTCAAATGTTTGGGCCTCATCAAGGACCTTTGTGTTAACCTGGCACAAGTGCCTACTGAGATTCTAGTCATGGACATAGTAGTGGAAGATATTCCTCCCAAGTATGGCATGCTCTTATCTAGATCTTGGGGAGCCAAGCTTTAGGGGAACCTTCAACTAGATATGTCCTATGAAACCATCCCTTTTTTCAATCAGATAAGAATATTATACCGAAAGTCACATATGAAGTATATGGTCAGCAGTCAGGACAGACCAGACAACACTCATCTTTATTTTATTCACTTTGATCTTGATTATTTTATATTGTACAATGAGGAATATAACGATGAGAAGGTGTATGAAGGTGAAACACATCAAGACACACTACAACAACCAAATCAGTATTTACATAGAGAACTCATTATTCAGACCTATAATAGCCTTGAACAAAAACATCATGACAAAATCAAACTTGACTCTCTACAAACTAACAATGAAACCTTCAAAACAATGGTCAGTTTGACATGTAGATCAGGTTTCTCAAAGGGAGGAAAAACATCAAAAACCCAACCCTTCCCTTTTACCTATTCCAAAATGCTAATATGCCCTCATAGAACAAAAATCTTAGGTGATCCAAATCAAAGAAATCTTATGTTCTTACCTTATCTAGACACCTTCCTCCTGAAAAGTTGTTGACCCTCACTGATGTGGCCATCAATCCTAAAGGGATGTCTGTTGAAACTGACATAGATGGATACAATATAGGCAGCCTAAGAAGAACCAAGGTGATTAACTTATCTAAAACCTTTCCATTACACACAAAAATCAAATACTTAAGGTTATGAAAAAATTTTAGGATGCTCTTGTTTATAGAAGCAAAAGCTCAAAACCTGATGACATGGACATTGTTCCAAAGAGACCCCTTTCCAAGAATAACTATGAAACCTTTGGACAAATCCTATCTCTAACAAAGAAAACCAAAGGATGCAAACTGTGTATGGACTTTAGACACTTAGGCAAACCCTCCATGGAATACAAACACCCTTTTCCCAAGATAAGTCATCCTATGCCAAAAATAGAAATTTATAACAAAGTAATTTTGATTGGTAATGTTTCAGGTTTTCATGAGATGATACCACATCAAATCAGTCAACACAAAGACATTTTCAAAGTTCCTTGGGATGACTACATGCTTGACCAAATTTTTCCTAGAATAAGGAAAGCTAAAGACACCTTCCAAGAGGCCATGGCTCCTATTACCAGCTTTTTCACTATGATTTACATTGATGACTTTGTCATTAGTTTGGGGGATGATGAATATGGCCTTCCTCAGCTAGACAGTTTATTTCATAGAAACAAGGTTTGGGAACAAAATCAAATAAGGAATGTAAAGTAGAACTTGGCATGTTTGAAAATCCTTGGCAGAAATCTTGTACCATGCCCTCAAAAATATATAGTCATGTTCCTTATCTGCAAGAATTTAATGAAAAAGCATTGGTAAGTGATCCTGGGGAAGACAGGATAATAAAATACCATGGCCAATTAGAGTCTTAGTTAGAATTTCTCATTCATTGTACATATCATTGTTTTATGAAAATATATTGAAAGAAATCACAAAAAATATATATATACAAAATAGAAAAATGGAAAAGAGGGCAGATTTGAAAAGAGGTAAAGCCACATTCCAAAAAAATAGAACTACTAAAAGTGTGTAAATATAAATACCACTGCTGTTGCATCAAGGAGTCTTGTTTCAGTCATCTAGCCTAATCATGGCTGAAGAATGTTTTAAATTTATTGTTGATAAGTTAGTGAAAGATGGTGGGTCAAATTATTCAAGATTCACTTGTCAAAAGATAGATTAGGTAGAAAGATACTGGTTCAACATGCCTAAAACAGAACCAAAGAGAAAAATAGGGATTAGTAGCAAACAATGTATCCTAGCCCTGATTTTTCTAAGTCTTATTTTGTACAAAAATAACATTTTTGTGCATCTTGTTTTTATGCCACAAACCCATGGTAAATCAAATTGTCTAATCCTGATTTAGCCATGTTTTCAACTTCATGTCTGTAGCCTAGTGAATAAATCTTGTCAAACAGTTTAACCTTGATAGTTGAATAGTATAAATAGAAAACCAAAGGAGTTCATTAGCCTAATCTGAGCTACAAGAAGACATAAGGTAGAAGTAGATAGTTTATTTTTCTTTCAAAAACAAAAAAAAGTCAAGTTTGCTAGTCCAAATTCACCTAAAGAAGAAAAAATGTTAGGCAAGTAAGTTGGGTAGGTAGAGATGGATTTGAGCTAATCATATCTTTCAGATTATTGAGATCATAAGCTTTAAGCAAGCATCAGCAAGATAAAGAGGTAAAAATCTGCCTAATGGATGAGGCACTGGTCTTCATAAAGCCAGAAATCTGAAGTTTTGGACACCTCCTAAAAAGGAGCTGCCCTCCCCAAGTGGAGCCACTATTAGTCATCAGTAATTTTTGCCTTTATATATGACTCAATGATTTCCCTAGATTTCTAGAAACAAAGTTCATGAACAGTGTGAATTCTAGAAATCTTACTGCATTCATCATCCTTAAAAATATTTTTTCACTATTTCATCTTTCCATCATGTCTAGCATTGCTTACCAGTCCCAGAAAACCCATTAGTGGCTTATGTTACTCTTTCTGTCTATATGCTTTCACCTTTGGCCCAAATCCTCTATTTTTTTTTAGCCTAAAAAACCCCCCACTACTACCTAAGCCCACCAATCAAACAACTTTGTTGTGTATCCCAAGATACTCCCAAACACTGATGGTCTCAAACTATCTCTGTCGACTCTTTAGATAAATCAAGTACATAGGATTTTGGATCTTCAATACATCAATCTATCATAAAATCTATCTTACACTTGATGATCCCAAATTCTAGGTCTCAGTCCAAAAACTAAGTCCAAGAAAGCCTCCACTAGGTCACCTAGGGTTTCACAAAGTCATAGGGTGGTTTTGGTGCCCTACAAACTCTGTTGTTCCTGTATGAAAAAACTACATTCAAAGAAGAAAAGGACAGGTGATCTTGTCCAAACTGATCAAAAAGGTTTTTGGAGGAAGGATTTTGGCCTAAAGAGCATGAATCTTACAAAGGGACAACTACCCTTTGCTCACATTTATGCAAGAGGATCAAATAGCCATTAGAATATTAATAGGTAAGGTAAAAATAAAAATCATCATAAGAAGACCATTCATAGCAAGAAGAAAGCAGAAAGCATATGTTTGATGAAAGTCAAGGTTTATGACTGTTTTGACCAAGCAGGAATCAGTACTAGGGTTACAAGGGTAAAGGTCACCTCAAATATTTCAAGTGCACATTGAAGGACTTTAGGAATAATTAATGAGTTTTGAGAAGTTCCAAAGAACTTAGAAGACAACACTATATACTTTTTCCTAAGCAGCCCTAAAACCTAACAGTTTGGGAAAGTTGACGAACTAGTCAAAGGGTGATAATAGAACCTCCTTCATAACAGCAGATGGTTTCAGAGGGTTTCAAGCTACCCTCTAAGATTTGGAAAAGAGGAACTAACTCCACCTCATCAAAATGTAAATCAGACAGCCAAAGGGATCAAAGGAAGCAGACATTAAAAACCAGTGCTCCACTACACCAAAGGAAGAATGATGATGAAGGGTATTAGCAAAAGAGACAGAAATATTAGTTCAAGGTTTGTCTCCTGAAATAAAGGATAGAAACATTTTTAAAGGGTAAAGGAGGCAAGCATGAGGGAATAAATTTCCAAAAGAGGAAACTATGGCAAACATGGGTCATTATTGATAAAATAAGATGTCCAAGTTCAAAACAGACAGTGATCAAAGGGCAGAAGTGGTGTACGCACCTGCAAGAAAAGAAGTGGACATCAAAAGCACAAAAAATGGTTTAGAAAACTCACGTCCCTCACTGACATACATCATTTACAAACTAGGAACAAACATGTAGCTGCTTTAAGAGCAGTAAAGCGTCCAAAAGTTTCATGATCAAAAGTATATTTTGCAAAAAGATAGGTTAGCCATAAAATGACACTTTTGCAGAACTGTCAAGATAAGCTACCTACAGGAAAGTTGGTGAGGATAAGAAGACCAATTTTTTTTCACAATGATGGCCCACATGAAGACTAAAAGGACTATTGATGCTTGTTTTTAAGGTTTTTTATGCTAGGAGGTTTTTCACTATTTTAGAGAGAAAACCTGACAGAATGTGAATCAGAGGAAAAATGTCAAAATTGATCACAAATTTGCTGTGTGCAAATGTTAAAACATCATAAAAAGGTTCATGTTTTCGCAAGAAGGTAAAGGGAACTATTGGAGCTAGTTGAAGGGTTTTTTTGAACACAAGGGAGACATCAAAAGGCTTCTAGCAAAGAAAATAAACATTTTTATGTCAAACTGGCACCTACAGGACTAAAAGGCGAAAAAAGACAGTGAGAAAAATAAAGAGGGAATAAACCTTATAAAGTGGTTTTTTGGCATCAAATTATTTTTCAAAAAGGAATATAAAGTCTCCTCGACCTCTTCCCCACCTCATTTTCCCCTGCAAAGAAGAAGCAAACCGTTGGAGAGAATTTTTTAGAGTTTTTGTGCAAGTTTGAAAAAATTTCCAGGCGCTGCGCGTCGAGGTCGGCGCTACGCACCTGGCCATCGGTGCTGCACACAAAGGAGGCAGCGGAAGTGTTATATAACATTGTGTTGAGCATCAAGAGGGCAGCACTACGAACCTGAGCAGGCGCTACGCACAGGCACAGGAAAAGCCTAACCTGCCTACCATCCACCAGGCGCTGTGCTCCGATAGGCCCGACAGGCCAGCCCAACCTGACCTAAACGTGCAGTCAAGCAAGTTCTACACACAAACAAAAATTTTTCCAAATTTCTCAAAAAGAGACAAAAATTTGAGTTTTTTCCTCCAACTCTCCTACAATCATTCAAATAAGGTTGGTGACTCTTTTTCCTCACTTTCCAAGTGTTCTTTTCATAATCTAGGAAAGCATTTTTGGCCTAATATGACCAAACCCTAATCTCCATAAAGATCAAATATTTGACCTTTCCAAGGAAAATTTTACAAATTGAAGGTTGTCCTTAGCCTAAAGATACTCAGTGCAAACAAACCTCCTCCTAAACTCTGAATTTGGCCCTCATTTGCAAAATTTTCCCTCACATCACTCATTTTCCATCCTAGACCTAAAAACTCTCAAACAAGCTAAATCCTCCTGTGCTAAAACCAGTCACCATGTCAGAAGAGGAAATTCATACCAGCAGTGATGAAGGTCAGAGACCTATCAAGCCAAAACACAAGGGAGGAAGGGTTAATAGGTTTGATCCCTTGGACACCATTCAAATCACCTCCTCTCCAATGATACTTGCCTTCTTTCAAGATGTTGGATGTTACCAGTTTTGTGAGAAGATTAAACAAGTCCAAAGCCACTCAGACTTGACTAGGATGTTCATCCTCAATTTACAAAATCACCAGGTCAACCTAGCAAGAGTGAATTTTTAATCCATTTCTAAAGCCACAGGAATTCTAGATATTGGTGAGAGATGGTATAAACAAAAGAAATTAGACTTGAGTTATTATGAGCCCTACCTCAAACCTAGCTATTAACAAGGCTGCAAGGTTGTCTTCCCCTTCTCCCACCTGCTAAAGAGGTATGCCCTACTGATGAGGCAGATTATCAAGTACTTCACCTATGAGGAAACGTACTCCAGGGTTTACTCTTATCACATAAGGCTTATGATCCACTTCACGAGGGTTAAATTATTGAACCTACCATAATACATATACCGGAGCATTGACAAAATGGCTTCGGTGCTCAAGAAGAGGAGTTATGCCCACCAAATACAGAGCCTTTTTCACCACTCCTTGGTCAAGATGATTGTTTTACACCACTTAGAGGAACAAGGAATCCCTTGGGAATTTTTTATCTCTCATGATGTATTTTCCAATCCCCAAGCCTTCATTCAGCAAAAATTTCCTTCCACTTCACATCCACCTACCTCTACTCCTCCTTCATCTCCACATATGCTTTCTCCACAAAGAAATTCACCTCCTATCCCTTCTCATAATGCATCAAGTGAAGGAGCTTACAGTAGCCCTAATGAGGTAGAAACAGAGGTAGATGTAGAAGACAAGGAAGAGGATAGCAGTGCTGAAGAAAAAAATGATGGCAGTAGCCATGAGGAACAAACAAACAACAGTGAGGAAGAGGCAGAATCTATTGAGGAAAACAATGAAGATGACACTCAGTAGGAACGTGCAAAGGGAAGTGATGAATTTGAGCATGACAGTGAGCCCAATGACAGTGAAAAAGGTGCTAAAAAAAATGAAGGCAATGAAAATGAAGAGATGGAGGGAGAGGATGAAGAAACTGAATACCAAGAGAAGATAACTAATGAGGCTGAAACAAAATTTGAAGATGAAGGCATTGACCAAGACAGTGGTACAAATGAGACAGCCAGTGAAAAGCAAGGAAATATTCATGGCAGTCGTGACAGCTGTCATGACTGTCATGACACTAATCAGCCTCTAAATGACCAAGAAATCCAACGTGACAGTGTAGAGAGTGATAGAGAAGAAGACCTCAGTGAGGGATAGAGCCAAAATGAGGCAATTAAGGAGGGTAGTGATAATTTTGAGAGCCAAGATGACAGTGAAGAAAATGGTGAGGAAAGAAAGGATGATGATGAGGTCAAAGGTCAAGAAATCAATGACCCAATGGAGCATGAATTCACTCATGAAATCCATGACAAAGATGAAAATTCTTGTGACTTCATCAAGGATCAAGGCACCCTCATCACTCCTCTCACATGCACCTACCACAGAGGCAAAAGAGATGTGTTTGCTGCCTCAAAAAGGAAAAGGGCCATCTCTCCTCCAGCTATTATCACAAAGACAAAGGCAAGGAAAATATGGACAAATGTGAGCAACAGGTCAAGGTAAGGAGAAGAAAAAGGATCAAGAGGACTTCTCAAGGGCCTTAATTCATTGATTTAGACAGTGACAATAAGGACAAGGAGATGAACATAAGATTGCTTCTCTTGGAGAAAGATGCATTGCTTCAGGAGTGGGAAAGAGACTTTGAGATTGTGCAACGTGTCATCCACTATTAAAAAGAGGAGCATAAGCATTTCAAGGAGGTAAAGAGAGGTCTTTCCCTACAAAAGAAAATGACAAAGCATTATGCAAGGAAGAACATGCTTGCTTGTGCCAAACTAAGGAGGGCCCTCATGGAGCTTGAAGACCTAAAAAGAGCCAAAGTGCAGGACAACCTTGGAATTTTTTCTGTGGCTTCTCAACAAGTGTCCAAGACCTCTTGAGGGACCTCTCCACAAATTTTGAGGCAAATTGGACAACTTTTTGTTTTTTCCAAATTTTGACCCCTCTGTGCGCAACACCCTAGGCGCTACGCACAACATTGGTGCATCCTCAGCTCTCAAATTTTAAATTTTTGGATTTCTCACATCACCCACAGTCTGATCACCAATTTTCATATCATTTGGAGCATTTTTACCCCCTCAAAAGGTCAAAAAAATAAAAAATTTGACCTTTCTGCCTCATTTTCAGACCAGGCGCTGCGCACAAAGCAGTGTTGGGGATTTGATTTTTTTTATAGGTAAATGGAATACACTCAGCACAACGCAAGAATTTCTATAAAGTAGACTCATCAAGCTTTCCAACGGGCCATCACGGAGCCAAATCCGTTGTCGGGAAGGGGTCCAAAACTCAGCTGCAAGAGACCCTATTTTCTGCTGAAGTGGCGCTACGCACAGAGGCTGTCTAGTGTGTTTTGGACCAAAAAGTCAACAAAACACACTCATTTATTTCAAATAGATATTTTTGAGTTTTTTAATGCAAATTAAGCTATAATTAGGTGCAAATAGTTATTTTAGCATTTATTTCTTGGAATATTATGTGCCTTGGGCCTTGCATGGTCTCTTGGCCATAAATGATATTTATGACTATATTTGACATTTTCCTACCACATTTAGGGTTTTAGTCCTCATTCGCTCCATAAATAGAGCATGAGGCCCCTATGTATTTTTTTGGCATTTGATGAGCTTGAAGAGAAATATACATGGTTTCATGAGCTTGGAGAAGAAATTGGTTTTGTGAAGTGGATGAATGGCTTGCTTGGCTTGATGATGGAGAAGTTTGTTTGCAGGATTCCATAGCTTGGTGATTGGTGATTTCTTCCTAATTTTTCTATTGTTTCCTTTGTTATCATTATGTTTCATGCTTCTTGGCTATTATAAATCAGAAAAGTATAGGTTGAGACATGTTCTTTGAGGCACCTCAGTCCTCCTAATTGTTATAGCTTTGATGTTTTCTCTTTTGGCCATCTTAAGGAACTCTTGATTGCTCCTTAGGTCCACCAAAAATTGTTTTTTGTTTCATGTACGGTTAGTATGCTAGCTTAAAAGTATGATTCGTGGTATGCCCTGCTTATTTGAATTTTTCAAAACCCTATCTTGAAGCCTTTCTATGAAATATTGATTGTTAGGTTAAGTCAAAGAGGTATTGTTCGATCTTGCCCTTTGTCCATGTCTGCAAACTTGTTTCATAGTTCCCAATAACTTGATATATTCTTTTTAGGAGTTCCCTCTCCATAAATTGAGTTATTTTTATTGTCTTATGTGTTTTCCCAAAATCTGAAGGTGATTTTCTAAAGTTAGAAGCTCTTATGCTTCCTATGTATCACTGGAATGTTTCTCTTGGATGTTTATTAGTTTAGATTATGGTGTATTGAGCTTAATAGTTTTCCCTACCTCATGGATTGTAACTTTTAAACTATATATGTTTAAGACCTCTTAGTCTTTCACAAAATTAATGTTCACTACACCTCATACATCACCTTAAGGATCCATTGACCTTGCTAAATTGGCCCTGCAACACACTATGTTTCATCGTTTAGACACTCTTGACTTTCACTTGACTCCATAGCCCAATGGCTTTGACATACTCTCACTCCACCTATTCTTTTTCACCATCTCTCCCAACCAAAACAATCAACAAACCCTACACCTAACAACTAGTCTAAAATCAAAACCCTAGAGAAAAAGGAACACATCCTTTGCACCCAATAGAGAGATCCCTCTCTGAGTCCAGGAAGGCTAGGTCCTTGGAATCCAAAGCTTGGTTCCATGTTACCCTATCATTTGGTCTTCCAATCTGCCAAATCACGGGACCCTGACATAGGTACCTAACAATTTAACCTTGTACTGACATAGGGACTTTAACAAATTAACTTTGTCTCCATACTTTCAAATAATCCCTTCCAAAAAATTCAAGTGAATTTGGAATCACAATTTTAGGCATACCATGAAGTCTAAATATCTCCTTCATGGAGATTTATGCTATATTAATAGCCTTAAAGGTAGATTTAACAGGAATAAAGTGTTCATGTTTGTTGATTTTATCTACCACTACCATGATATAGTCATGTTGCCTCCTAGTCCTTGGCAATCTAGTAATAAGATCCATGGATATGGTTTCGCAATTCCATCCTGGAATAAGAAAAGGTTGCAATAATCATGTTGGGTCTTGATGGGAAGCCTTCACTTGTTGACACTCTAAGAACCTAGCCACATATTATGTTGTCTCGGTTTTCATGTTAGGCCAATAATAATCCTTCCTCAACATAGTTATCAATATTTGATACCCAAGATGACCAACTATTCATTTCTTATGAATTTTATTTAAAACCAATGTTTTTAGTTATGGATCATTAGGAAAGTAAATTATGCCTTTGAATAACAACAAATATTTGATTATTTATTTAAAAAACAATTTATTCTTCGCCTAATAGTTCAATTTTCTGCATTTTTCATTTAATCTTCATGTATTCTTCATCAAATTCTATTGTTTTTTTTTATATTTTCTATCATATATGTATGCCAACTAGTTGTTGAAATTGTGCATATTTGATTTAATTTTCTGCTTAAACCATCAATTTTTTTTTTCTTTTCCTTTAATGTGTACAATTTCAAAATCATGCTCACTAAGGAATGCCAACCATCTAGCTTTCCTAGCATTCAGGTTTAGCTGGTCAAAAATATATTTGAGGCTAACATTGTTTGTCTTTAGCTGAAATTTACTTCCTATTAGATAATGTCTCCACATTTTTAGAGCATGTATAATAGTTGCTAACTCTAAGTCATGTGTGGCATAGTTATTTTCATGATCCTTTAGTTTCCTAGACTCATATCTTATTACATTTCCTTCTTTCATTAAAGCACCTCCCAATCCTTGTTTACAAGCATCTGTGCATACAACAAAATCTTTATTAGAATAAGCTAGTTTTTGGATTGGAGCAATGGTTAATAATTGCTTTAATTTCTCAAAACTATCCTAACACTTTTTACTCCATTCAAATTTTGTCTCATTCTTTTGCAAAGTAGTAATAGAATATGCCAACTTAGAGAAACCATCTATAAATATTTTGTACTAACCTGTAATTCCCATAAATGACATGACATTAGCTACATATTTACGTACTATCAACTCAATAATAGATCTAATTTTCTCCGGATCCACATTTATCCCTTACTTAGACACTACATGTCAAAACACTAAATTTGCTCCTCATAAAATGAGATTTTTATAAACTTAGCATATAGCTCATTCTCTCTAAGTGTTTGAAGAAAAAATTGTAAATATTGATCATGTTCTTCTTTACTTTTTGAGTAAACCAGAATATCATCTATGAATAAAATAAAATAAAATGTCAATAAAAGGACTCGACACATTATTCATGAAGGACATGAAGGTTGTTGGTGCATTAGTGAGTCCAAATGGAAATACCACAAACTCATAGTGTCCATATCTTGTTTAGAATGTTGTTTTATGTATATCTTCATCCTTGATCCTAATTTAATGATATCTAGACCTTAGATCATTTTTTGAAAAATATCGAAGCTCCTTGGACTTAGTCAAAAAATTCATTTATATGGGGTAAATGATATTTTTTAATGGTAATTTTATTCAGTTTCCTATAGTCAATACAAAGCCTAAAAGTCCCATATTTCTTCTTGACAAATAAAACAAGTGCACCCCAAGGAGATACACTAGGCCTTATGTATTTCGTATCTAAAAACTCTTACAACTAAATCTTGAACTCCATTAGCTCAAGAATACTCATTCTCTATGGAGGTTTGGATACCGAAACTACTCTAGGAATGAGATCAATGATGAAATCTATATCTCTCCTTGGAGAATGTCATGGTATCTCTTCAGGAAAGAAATATTTATATTTATCCAAAATATGATAGTATTCTATGGAAAACTTATATTTTATATCATATAGGTCTTCAACCTAAACTAAAAACATTTGGAATCCTTTATGAGTGTATTTCTTTAATTGTAATGCAGAAATAATCCTCACAAAAATAAATCTTGACACTCCTTTAACTACACAGTCCTCTTCTCGGATGCGGGTGAGCTACAAGAATAATATGGTGGCTGGCCCAAGGCGCTACACCTGGCGAGGCCACCTTCCCACCCTGGAGGATTGTACCAAGGCTTTAAAGCCCCTCGGTGTACCGCGTTTAGCATTCAAAGCTCCCTCTCTCTGCCTTAACTCTGCAACTTGCTCAGCCCAGACAACAATGGATCCGCGTCCCATCTCCATTACTGCTACTTATGCCCCTCATTTTTTGGCTTTGTCATTCACCTTGGCTCGGCTCTTGAGCTCCATTTCTCCGCTCCATCTTTGTCTTCGGCTTGCCATACAGTCTACTAGAATTGTTAGCCATCCATCTGCTCAGCATGTTGTTCGTCCCTCGCCTATCCACTACAATCACCACCCCTTCGAAGCAGACCTCACGTCTTGTTTGCCTCACGCCACTCCTCTGCATTCACCTTCCTTCCAGTCTAGTCGTTGTGAGAATTCGCAGTGCTTGCCCCCTCACCTCCCACACTCGCCCTCTGGTTCGACCTCTCAGTCTCCTCTTTTGACCTCCATCCCCAGCATGTCATGAAGGCCGCATGAGGTGTAGGAGAGGCGGTGGTAGAGGTGTTGGCTCTCGCCTGCCCCTCTCCATCCATGAAGCTGACAACACCATGCCTCCGGCCGAAAATGTAGCCCAATTCCACTTTGACAGCATCTTGGAAAATCCAAGAATCACCACCACTATCTCTGTTATGTTTCAAGAGGCATAGTGTGGCGACACCGGCTCAGGCTCCAGAAAGCGCATAAGGAAATCCACAATTTCCATGGGGCCTCGTCAGGATCCCAGAAAACCCGCTACCCTACCCGTCAAATCCGGTTTGCAATCCTCTAGCAGCGCGAGAAATGGAAGCGGAAGTTCTGCACATTCGGACAGGAAAATGAAGAAATATTGCTCAACTTCCTCTCTTGAGCACTCTTCTCAGTCGTCCAAGGGAGACGCGGCTGATTCTGATGAAGAATACAGATGCCCCATTGTGGAGGAGCCTCCTCCTTCACACCTTGACAGCTAGCCAGATGGGCTTCCAGGGCTTTGACAGGTCTCCTTACCTTATTTTGATATTTTCTAATGCTTTGCTACATTTTTGGGACAAGATGGTTGTACAAGCAGTGGTTGTAAAAGTTGTTGTTGGACAAACTATTTTTTTGCATAACTCTATGATTGTTGGTTTCCCATCTATGGGCAGCATCCTTTGGGCTGGTTTCCCCGTTAGAGGCGGTCTATTTTCTGACTTTTTGCTTAAGACTCCCTCCATAATTGGATAGTTTTGCAGCTCCGGAGGAAAGTCCCGCTCTGTAAACTATGTTTCATATTAATATATTAGTCCAACTTAGAAAAAAAAACTACACAGTCCTCTCCCTCTTCTTTAATACAAGTGAAAGTCTTTTCCAAGAAAATTAGAATTATTTTTTGAGATTATAACCATTCCATCCCAATGAGAACATCATATGACTCCAAAGGTAAAAATTTCAGACGTAAATGAGTGTTCATTCCATTTAGATTTAATAAAAAATCTTTTCTTATTTCTATAAATTTCCTTTTTGCTCCTATGGCTAGTTGTACTAACTAGGGTCTACTTTTTTTTTCCTTTTTAAGTTCACACTTTTCAATTGTAGCAGGTTAAATATAATTTAAAGTGGATCCATGGTCTAATAATACTAAAACACATTGCTCAAAAATTTTACCTTGGAATTCCACCATAGTGGATTGGTGGTATGCTTGTCTCCTATCCAATGCTACATTGATCCTTAGAATATTGTAGGAAACATCATTAGTTATAGAAGCTTCTTGGAATTTATTTATTTTTTCTCTTTTATTCACCAGGTTTTGTGGAAAATCTCTTTACAAATGATACTCACTATAACCCCAACATTTAACTTGTGGTTTGGATGTTTCTCCAAAATTTTTGTTTCCTACTCCCACTCCTTTTCGGCGTTTTTATCCTACATTTCATGGCTAGTTCACACTTATACTGTAACGCCCACCTTGATAACTTTTAAAAGTGTTTGAAAAAGCAGGTTTTTTAAACCCTTTCTTCTTATTACTGAAATTATCATGTTTATTGGCCATCCAACCCTTAGAATTGTCACCTTTCTTATGGTCCCGATTAAAACACAAATTTTCCTTTTAATAGACTCATCGATGGTATTTGGGTTGTCAAACTCAATCCTCTCCCTATATTAAATTTTAAAATAGCTAATGAACCTTTGTAATTTGGCTTTCTCCTCCTTCGAGTATGGTACATATCTCAGTAGGCTCATAAACTTATTTACAAATTTTTCCATGGTAGACTCTCCCAATATTAACTCATGGAACTCTCTATCCATTTCAACAAAATACCTTTAAGTTAGATATTTCATTTTAAATTATTTTCTAAAGAGTTTCCATATTATATTTTTACTTCTAATTCTTTTGATGGCTTTGTTCTCCTCCCACGATAAGGCTACTTTACTAATCAACTGGTATTTTTCCAACCTAGCCTTAAAATTGCTTGGATAATTGTAGACCTCAAAATACTTGGACATATTAAGAAGCCATGCTTCTGCTCCTTCCTCAGATTCTCCATCAAAATGTGGAAGCCTAATCTCTTTGAATTCTCCTTGTAGTTGAAATGTAGTCCTCTTCTTCTTGGACATAGAAGTACTACTTTAATATTTTTGTTCTTCTCCTTCATCAAACTCATGAGCTTACTTCCACTAGAAGTTATGGAATCGTTTGTATCATTTGATTCACTCCTAGTTCCCTTATTATGATTTTTTTTTTGTTTTTCTTATTTTCTCTATCCTCTTCTAATTTTCTCAAAAAATATCCATTAATCTCCTCTTATGATTCTTTAACTTTAGACAACCAAGCTTGATTGGCATTTATATGATCGAAATCTACCTTCAAGCTACACATTACTTGTAATATTTCATATTCGTTATTTTATGTATTACCAATTCCTCCTTCCGTCATTCCAATTTCAGTTTCAGAATCCTCACCACCTCTAGATGACCCTATAGAAGTCTACCTATTGTATTCCTCAACCACACTTCCAATATTTCCTAACAGTTCCTTGGATTATCTGATCATAACATAAATAAAATAACTATTTTAGTTTAGGACCCATAAAAGACCCAATGTTGTAATCTACAACTCTAATACCACTTGTAACATACCCCTAAATAAAACCTTTTTTTAAGTAAATAAGGTGCATTAAAAGTCTTATACGATTATAAATTTTTTAATGACATCCTTGATAACACATTATTTCTTTAGAACTCAACATAACCCTTTATTCTATATCTTGAAGTAAAAGTATTAAAGTCCCAAACTTTGTTATGATTTAAAACTTACATATTGGTTTTATTAAGTTATATTATAGACCTTATACCTTTACCATTCATAATACCCCTACATAGTTATTCCTTTATCAACTATATGAATATATATTTATATCCACTAACATTAAATGTATTATTCCTTCCTAAGTATTTATACAACCAAAATATATATATATATCAATTTATATATATATATATATATATATATATATATATATATATTCACATTCCAAAGAATTGGAACGGTAGGTGAAATCGCAATTAGGCCTGATCTTAGTCATGTAGTTAATGCTTTTCATATTTTAGCAAGGAGAATTCTAATACCGACCTCTTACCTTAGTCGTGTAGTTGGGTAATTTAATAAACTTGACGAAAAGTGATTTAATCTCGACCCTGACATCCCACCTTAGTTGTATAGTCAGGTCACTTAATAAACTTTACGTGAAGTGATTTAATCCCGACCCCAACTTTTTATCTTGGAAACATTATAGCAGATGAAAACAATTACCAATGTATTAATCCATTTTAACCACATATCATCACATAGCATCAATCATTGTTTTACAATGTTTCAAACTTTACTTCCTAGAGGTATGTGGTATATTTACTTAGCTTTAACTAGCCTCTTCTTGAACATTTGACCTAATTCAATATTCTCCAATTGGCGTGACATGATGATAAATGGAAACCATAACATCCACAATGATGATATGTTTGAACTTGATCAACGGTTCTTAACCATCAGGGCTATTGTGTGACTTTAATGACTACCCTCGTCCATATTTTTCGCTCGTTATTCTTTCATTTCAACTGAGTGTTGACAAGGCCCTGTATGCTCTGAAGTTCCTCTTTACTCCAAGGTTAATCTCATGGTCTATGCGCTACATAGAGGGTAATTCTATTTTATTTATTCTTGTCTTCAATTGTTACCAATTGGGTTTTCATTACTAGGTAAGTTTTCTCTTCATTGATACAATACTATATCCTAAAATATTACTTCAATTGTCATTTCTAACTATTTTCTTCATAATACATCTATATTTAACCATGTATTTCACTTTCTTTATATCATTTGGTTCTACAGGAAATTTGTCTATATTTTAACTGATAAATAGTTGTGGTTTTAGGTGATTTTTCCAATGTTTGGATTTGGTCACGCGCTAGCAATCCAAAATGGCTTAGCGAGTTCAATACCACGATTTTCTGGTAATTATTAAAACCCTAGATTATGTTTCTCATGGAAAGTTAAGTATGATCAGGTCTTCATGATTTTCAAAACCACAACATTTAATTTTTTTCGACAACTCATGTAGTTACAATTACATTCGTCGTTTTAAAGGGTTTTTATTTTGTATGGTTTGTGTTTCAATATTATATATTTAGATATTCCTAATTCGATTCTTTTAATTCTTGAATCCTTTTGTGCGATTTTGGGTTTGTTTTTCTCCATGGTTTGGGTTTCGTTCATAGAAACCCTAAATTTATATGGAATATCAGAGAAATTTTAGAAGGGCTTATAGTGTAAACCCTACCTAAGTTTAGGTTGCCTAGGCTTATTATCATGACCATTCTACTTGCATACCTATTTATCTATTGGAAATGTAATTTCTTGAATCACTTCTTTGTAGGGTTTCATTTTTCTTTAAGTTTTACTTGTTGTAAATAGGGTTCAAATTTCCTCTCTACAAAATATTATTATGATTTCTCTTTTTTTCGTTTGCAGTGACTTTGTGGTCATGTTGTATATAATTTATTCACAAAAATATAATGTTTATATGTTAAATATATGTGTATATCTTCTTTTATTAAAATTAAATAATTCTCATGTATATACTAATGTGTTTATATATTTGCAATTATTTCTGAAGGATGTAGGGTCTGAGACCCTCTTAAGGTAATTATGAGTTAATCCTCTAACATTTCCTCTTTTATACTAATATTGTTTTTCATTTACACCATGGTCATATTCATTTGTTAAATTACTCACTCTATGTCTATGTCTTTCTACATGTAATCCTTCTTCATACCATATGGGTTTCCTTTTTCCTTTGATGTTTCTAGTATTTGGGATTACTTCTACAGCTCACACGACATTTAAATACCTTTTCCAGGTCAGATAATCCAAAACTTTGGTTTCTTCTTCTCCCTAGACATGGATGTTTTGTTCTAAGTCAAAACTCCATAATGTTTGATTCTAAAATATTTAATTGATAATTTATTTTTTTATGTATTCTTGATATGTATTACTTCATAAACGGAAGTAACTTAACAAAGGCTCAAGGCCTCTCATGTAATAAGAATTTTTGGAACACACTGGTTCAATATGTTTTTATAGTCATATGTCTCTTTTATTGCAAGATCCTTTGAGGTTATATAAGACCCTTACAATGTTATCTACATAATGACTATAATTCATTGGAATCTATCACAATTTTCAACGGAATCTATATTTGCAAATATTGAGTTTTTCCTTTAATCATGTCTATAATATATTTTTATATCCTAATAAATCTTGACTTGACTTTTGTCTCGATATAATTTTGCTACTATTTTATTCTCGTTCTAGACATTATCAAAGAACATGTATATAGGATTTTTGTGTACGCTTTTATTTTTTCAGAATTTGAATATGTTCTCTTTTAAAAAAAAATGTACATCAACAAGTTTTTTTCTTGTATATATTTTTCCTATACATGTTTCTGAATTTATTTTTATGTATTATACACACACACACACACACTTTAATACATATTTGTTTATTTGTACCAAATTTGTAAACAATTATGCCTTGAAAATAATAAACAAAACATGTTTTTCCTCTATATAGCTACTGCAAAGCCTTTCAAATTCAGTGTGCAGAAATAAATTCTACCAATAATTAACAAAACTTGGTTTTTCTTCATATCACACTAAATTTGTACACAATTAGAAATTTTGGAATGTTGACTTGAAATATGTGTATGGAAAATTAATATCAGAACAATCAACTCCCCAGAACCTTGATAATGATTCTAGCATTTATCCCCCGGAGCACAGGTCTACAATTGGTCTTTTTTGTTTTTGTCCTTTTCACTTGCTTCTCTTCAGTCTCTCTTAGCCAACGTGAGATCCAAAACAAAGAATACAAAATATAATATTCCATTACCCATCTACCACTCATTTTGGTAGTTAGTAACTACCTCCACCTCACCAACTAGTGGCAGGTAGTTATTAACTCATAAATTATCTTTACTTCCCACTCCCAAATACATCATCTTGTATTTTAGGGAAGTAATAAATTAGTTAGTTCCATAATTCTCAGTGAATGTAATCATATAGATTATATGCCCAGGACTTATTACTAGGTAATTAATATTCATCGTGAATTTGCAACCTCATCTCTTTTAGCTAAGTGTACTCCAACATTAATTTTCCAAACCTATTTATTTATTATAAACACTTTAAATAGAAATTTACAATAATTCATTATTAGTATTAAAATATTGATAAATAATTTCTTCATATCTCTTTCAAAATTAATCATCCAAAAAGGCAACAAATATATACAATTTTTGCACACATAACATTCAAGTCAAGGTATATCACAAATGGAATCCATATTCATGGGAGGATATTATATCCTAAGTACAAAGTTAGGGGAGTCAGTCTCTTATGTGCCCCTTAGTAGAGAAAGCACGTGCATTATAAGTTAGGTTTTCCCACTATGTTGGTGGGTTGGGGGCTTGCACTATTCAATCATGACTTCTTGGAAATCCATGTACAATGTACTTGGGGCTATGGGTGGGTATCTAGTGGTTGGATTCTTATTTAATTTTTGGGTTTATAGGTTGGATATGTGGATGAGAGGTGAGTTGCAAGGTCATATAGGATCAAACCCCTATAATTGGGATGATTGTAAAAATTGTGGCCTAACTTAACAATTACCTTAGTACTTGAGTCAACCTTAACTTGTGACCTAATTCAACCATTAATTTGTAACATGAGACAACCTTTTAACCAAATATCTAGAAAATTATTATGAACTCCATAGTGGAAGAAGATAGTCAACTTCCCTTCCCCATCTTGGGTGAGACTAGAGGTGGGAACGTGAATTATTTAGGCTTCCCAATTAATTATATGGCCAGATTCTCCTTGCTTGCATAGGGAAAGGTTGGATATTGGAAGGGGAATTGGTAAAAACGGTATACCACAATGCACCTTCATACCTAAATAGTATTATATTATGTGTCCATAGTTAGCTCAAAGAGAGCCTTTACCCTTGTGGATTTATGGCCCCAACTTGGGAGTGACTCATGGTTGAAAGATTGCGAGCAATGTAGCCTAAGGTTGGGAGGAAAATTGAAGGTCTACACTCAGTTGGTGGATATTTTCAAGGGATAAGTGTTCTAACTTTATTCTTAAATTTTTAATGTATGTATAATTTATGCTTTATGTTTGCAGGTTCTTTGTGAGAAATTAAGTTTAATGGTGTATATATTTTTATGCATATATGTTGTGATGAATTATGTGCATTATACATGCCCATAAGGCTTATGGTCATATTAATTGGTGCATAATTAATTAAATCACATGATTTTAGGTTATATTTGGGTAGGAAAAGGATTTCTTGAATATGTTGTCAATAATCAGTGGGATCTATTAACTAAGTTTACCTAAAATCTTGAGTAATGGGCCTAAAATTTAAAGTTAAGGCTCAATGGAAAAAGTCTTCCTAAAACATATTACTTTAAATGATAAAAAATCTTTAATAAACTTAAAGAAAATTGTTATAACATGCAGAAAGGCATAATTAAGCCTATACAACCTCTCTAATTAATAAGAATGATAGGAGGCCCTATGGGAATAACATGTAAATAAACAATTATTATATAACATTTTGGGTGAAAGGAATTCCCCTAAATGGAAAATTGTGTGGGTTGAAATAAATGCTTGATTTTATCCAACTAGGAAACCTGGCCTACATCTATTAAACAACCTAAAATAACTCTTGGGCTTTCATAAAATTGTAACCTGTGTATATTTATGCATGACTAAATGCCAAGATGATAAGATTATGAGGACATAATTTCCTCAAGAGAACTTTCATAATGAGGGTTTGCCTAGTTGAAGGGATATATGCATGAAGCCTTATGTTACTTGGATGGAAGGAGTGGGAGGAATCGCTCAGTTAGGTATATTTAATGAGTTTCCTATGCCTTTATTGTCATTTATAAAATATGTCAGATAAATGGTGTAATTCATGACTTGATATTTATTTTTCAACCTAACTCATATTTTGACTCCTCGTAGATTGGGTAAGTAAACATATATTAAATTTAGAATTAATGAATAAAGGAGTGAGCTTGAAATTCCCTATTGAATTGTAATGTCTCGAATTTTAGGATGAGATTCCTTAGCCTTAGCCCTTGGTCACTCAGGCGAGGAAGGGGATGAGACCATGAACTTAGCCATAGAAGGGTTCAAGCATGGAGGATCAAATTGGTATAAATTTGTAAGTTTGTGTTTCATACTACCTTGTGGTCCATTTCCCTATTAACAAAACCAACATTAAATAGGAATCAGGGTCTGTTGATTGATGTCATATCCACCGAACTAGCCTCAAGGAAAAATGATATGTGATAAGAGTCCCAGTGCCTTGTTGGCTAGTTAATAGAGTGTTAGCTAACAAAAATTGATTCCCATAAATAGATTTCCCAATAATTCAATTAAACTTAGTTAATGGAATATTGAGTTATGTGTTCCAGGGCCCAATGGCTAGTTGACAGAAATGTCATCTGTCAGAGAGGATGGTTTTATTAGTTCATAGTTATGTCAACCATACTTTTACAAGTAAAATAAGGTTGTGTTTTACATCCCTATGACACGATGCCTAGTTAAAAAAATCCAGGGCATGGTTTATAGAATTGGAAAGTGAAAAAATGGGTCATGTTAGTCCACAAATATTTCCATGGGACTAGACCAAGTCTGTATATTATTGCACTATGTATTCCAATTCCTGGTGGGTCAAATAGTAGGAAGGAAATCTAAAAATCCAAATTTTATTTAAAAAGGGTTGCTAATATTTTTTTTCCAAATATGGATGTTACAAGTTAAGCTCGACCTTTAGTCACATGGGGTAGTAGGGCTATGACCTAAAGATCAATGATAAGGATATAAGGGTTGAGATTTGACTCTTTCACTTGGGTGGTTTCCCTAGATGTATGGATATCCAACATTTGAGACTTCATTAAAGTATCACACAAGGAAAATTTCGGATACCATATGCCTAAATGGGTTTAACCCAATGTGTTGGAACCTGGAGGTGAATTTGCAAAGGATGAGGAGATCCTACTTTAACAAGAGGAGATCTTAAGGATTCTCCAGATTGAGATGTCAACCTTGATAGAAGCTTTCTGGCGCTTCACTAAAAAAAATATGGATGTGTTATTTATTTTTCCTAATAGAAAAAGGTGATGGCATGACACATTGATGTGCCAATGTCGAATTGGTTGCTGACATGTCACTGATGATGTGGCATTCATACATGGCATGTTGACATGGTAATTTAGTTAGATATATATGAAATTTCATTTGGGAATGATCATATTGATATGGAATCCAAGGTGGAATAATTCATGGATGATGGTATGGGATTCAAAGGTTTGATGATCCATAAGTTTGTGAAAATTACCTTTTGGGTTTTTTAGGATTTGGATGAATCTAAAATATTGGATTTCTAGATGAATTCAAAAGAGATAAATTCTATATATTCAAATGGGCGGAGGGAGACTTGACCCGACATGAACAGGATGACATGGGTTTGACTTAAAGGCTGAGATGGTTTAATACGAGGTCCTTTTGGGAATTTCATGGAGCTAATGATGACGATGACGAGAAGGTGAGGAAGTGGGGTTTAGGACCAAGAAATATAGCTCTTGATAGATTAGGATCCCTTTGAACAAGCTTAGATCCAGATGTAGACAAAAATATAGATAGAAAATACTCACCCTACTATCAATAATAGGAACTTTCATGTCATGAGATAGAGTTTGGATAATGGAGATATGGGATTTTTTAGTTTCCAATTCCTTCGAAGCTTCCTTCCATATAAAAAAATCCATATTCTAAATTCATTAATTTTGGAAATCTTGGAAAATGCATCATTTTTTGAAAACCTAGATCTATATGGTTGACTATTGACCCAATGTGGGATCAAGCCTAGATATATCCAAATGTTTGGAAAATACAGAAGATTTAGGATTTGAAACTTTTATAAATGAGGCATTTTGGAAAAAATAGATCTAGAAAAGACTTGTTCACTAACATGCCTAACTTGAGGAGATTTCACAAGGTGGTGGAAAAACATGGGCACAATACTACCACATGTCAACTATGTGGATTTTTTCATGGCACAGAGTGGAAAAGAATCTAAGAACCATAACATTTTGTTCACAAACGTTGGAATGATATGAAATTTATATTGTTGGAAAGTTCTTGATGAGTAGGAGAGAATGGTAACCTCATAAAAAATATTGGATATTGTCCAATATAAGGAGAAAAATTACCCTGCCTCCATAAATTGACAATGGGGGTCAGATATATTATGGAGTGGTATCAAAGCTATGATTCAAAATCTCATATTGAATGGGTTAGACATGCACCATAGAAAATAAACTTGGAACAAGATAAAGCTTGCTAGATATGTGTGTCAACAATAATACTACACAAAATAAAACTTGGGAAAGAGATTTGGTTGTCTAAGAAGGAAAGGATAGTCATATCTTGAAATTTGTGTATTTAGGAAGGTTTTTAAAGATGTTATGACTCCTATTTCTAGTTCTAACAATGAAATTATATAGGAAGAATAAAATATGAAAGGTATAATTATTTTTCTTGCTAAACACATATGAGTATATTTGTATGTAGGAATTTTGAAATCATGGGGAAAAATGCTAAAAATTAAGGATGAGGATCATTGAGTGAAACAACAAGAAGGAAAGGTTTAGCAAAACAAAAATAATGTTGAAATATGAGAAAAGGGATCATATATAAGTGAAGCACATGGATATATGAGTATATTCCTATGAAGGTTTGTATGGAATACCTAAATGTAGGATTGAGTGCCTAGTATAATGCATGGTGTGGATGCGTGATAAATTTCATAAATGTGGGTATAAAAATGTAGTAGGGAGTACAACTTCTACGTGCAAGCTTAAATTCTCACTTCGAAAGTGAGTGATATGGTTTTATGTACATCAGGTATCCTCAAGAAAGATGAATGCCTCTTGGTGAGAATTCCCATGTGGATTATCATTAAGGCCTTAACAAGGCTAGGAATACACTTGAAATTCAAAGGAATTCCTATGAAAAGGTTGTAAAGGAAATCTTAGATATTGGAATGACATGCTAATTTTTTCCATGATAAGAGAAATAACCTAATGTATTAAGGTGAAAATGGGTTCTTTATAAATACAATCATCACACATAAATGAGCATAGAATCCCATGGAGTAAGACTCAGCAGGGATAATAAGGGTTGAATTCCCTAATGTTATGTGGGATCAAGAGAAAATATATTAGGAGAGAGAAAAATTTTGTATGCCTATGATAAAGCTATAAGTTTTAATGACCAACCATTTAAAGAGATAAATGGATATGTTGTTGTCATTCTTGGAGATAACTTAAAATTTTAAGTTAATTTAATTCCATATAGAGTGCAAGTTGCTTAAGAATTATTTTAGTAGTCAACTGAGTAATGTTGGCATGGTCGTAGAGGTTAAAATGGTATGATATAATTAGGTTGAATGAAACATGCAAGGTTGCATGGAAAGATGCTCCCTTGGATGGACTATGGAATGTATCTACCAAGAAAAAAAAAATAGACAAATAATAAATGTAGTGGTTGCTTATATAAATGAATTCATGCCTTAAATTATATGATTCAATTTAAAAGATAATGATAATGATAGAGTGTATTTTTAGACAACTAGTATGCATAATTGTGCAAGAGGAAAGGCTTCCCTGGGACATTAAGAGATATTTTGGGTTGATAAAAGATATTTCAATAAATATTAACACATATGTTTAATATTATAAGTTCTATATGAACTTGCAAGTGCCCTTGCTGACCTGATTACATAATTGCATAGGAGGGAATAACTGGTTAAGAATCATTCAAGAAAAAATAATTTAGTCGTTTGCTGCAAATAGAAAGCTTGATGAATCCTCAATTATGGGAAGGATTAAGGAAAGGGAGTTGATCCTGAAAATTTATCTTTGTAATGGTTGTGAGGAATATCTGTAAAATTGAAAAAGGATGAATGACGAAGCATCCTAGAGCTAAGAGAGCTTGCTCGATTGCTAATGCATGACAGGACCATAGGAAAGAGAAAAAAAACTAAATAAATGAATTAAGTATCTGTAATGGAATAAACTTGTTGTTATTTTAGATGTTGAAGGACATGTTTTCCTTGGTCAAATAAAAATTAATATATAAAGAAACTATTCATAAGGGAAGGATAAAGTCTACTCTCAAGAATTTTACATTTAAAATTCTTGATTAGAAAGAATTATAAGATAATGATAAAAAAAATACTTGTCAAGGGGAAAAAATTCAAGGATCTAGGTGGAATCCTCGAGAAAATTCTCAACTAAGTATAAAATTTGGTGGAAACCATGTAAATATAGAAATAGGCTATGCTACTTTTGTAGATACACTAAAGGAATTGGGTTAGAATTCCTTCATGATGATCTATAATTCTATTTATTTGTTTGTTCTTGTATGCATATGTTGTATGGATAGCCAAAGTAGGTATGGGTAAGGTAGGAAGCTTCCAGTACATGGGATATGCATCGGTTCATGAATTATGCCCATAAGAGAGATATCACTATGAATAACAATTACATCTATTCTGTAAGAGTCATCGTGATTAACAATGATCAAATATGTGCATATGAAATCTAAAATGATGGGAAATGGTTGGATGAGTGAGTAATACACTCATAGGTTGAATGAATTTTCTGTTGTAAATGCATTAAGGGACTGCATCATTTGTTGATATAGGAAGTAATGCAAGTGTGAATTATGTACATAAAGCCATGGGTATTGGTTAAAGGATTATAAAACTAAATAAAATGATTTATATAGCCTAGTGTTGAGTAAAATGAATGGGTGTTGTATGCATGTACTGAGTAACATGAATTGGTATTGTATGCATGTATGTGAAAAATGTTGTGATCATATTATCGTTGATGATTGAAATGGTGAATTGATCAATAATTCATGTGTATGAGTAAAGTGAAGGTATTGTTGGTCAAGTGAAATGTGTTCCATATTAAGGTATTCAATAGAAGATACTACAATAAATCTCTGCAAGGAGGACATAAATCAAAACTGAGATATCTAAAAGCAATAAATATTGAGAAAAATCCACAGTAATGACCCTAGACCTATGGTTTCTCAGATTGTTTCATAATGATTATTAGTGGATATATAGTAGGGACTCAGTGATCTGCTTGCATGAGAACATCTTGCCGAATGAAGGATCTCTTGAAATATTGTTGTGTAAGGAAAAGTATGTCTAAGCCAGTGATTAAGTATAGCAAGGGACATATAACTCCAAAACACCTTGGAAAAATATGGATTTCCTGAAGGATTGTGGTGCAAATAAGTGGATTCTTGAGCCAAGAAGGTGTAAATGGATTATAAAAGTGAAAATAAGGGTGTCTCAGAGATAATATCCCCTACTTAAGGTAATTAATAAATATCAAGAAAAACTATATATAAAAGAACCAATAAAGACTAAAAACGGGAAGGACATCTAACTATATATGCTTAGAAAGAAAATATAGTTCAAGGTTCAAGAATTTTGGCTCGAGAACAATACACTGATAAGAATAGATAAATAGCAAAGGCATAAAAATCATGAGATGGTATACCTATAAATAGAACAAAAATATAAGAATCAAATGTTGCGATTATACATGTGTAAATAATGCATTGAGGATAATGCATACATGGGGGGGGAGAAGAATGCAGCAAGCCCGAGATGATTCCATTTTATGTAAATCAATGTCTTATTATTAGGCAAGTGATCTAAATTGTGTGGGGTTTACATACCCATGTATATATAATTTTATTCAGTTAAGGGCCTATATGCCTAAGGTTATTTTCTTTAAGAGCATGAGCATAATGTTGTATGATATTAAAAGCTACATTGTGGCTACAAACCATCTGAGAAAAATAGTAGGGGGGGGAAATAAATCCACAAGAGAGAAATTTGAGAAGGTAAAACCATGACATGGATCCTAAGCCTAGTAAGTGATCAAACCTTCATAAAACCACTTTATGAATGTAACTCATAGTCATGTGATGATATTCTATCCTAAAGTCCAAAGTTGGGGGAGTGAGTCCCTTATGTGACACATGGCAGAGAAAGCACAAGAAAATACAAGTCATATTTTCCCACTATATTGGGGTGCCTTGTATCATTTAGTCATGACTGCCTAGAGATCTAGGTACAATTCACTCAAGGTTGTCAGTGAATATTTGGTGGTTGGATCTTGATTCAACTTTGGTATTTGTAGGTTGGATATGTGGATGGGAGATAAGTTGCAAGATAAAATGGCCTCAAACCCCTGTGATCGATACAATAATAAAACTTATGGCCTAACTTAGCCATTACCCTCTGACTTGACTCAACCTTAAACTGTGACTTGAGTCAACGATTAATTTGTAACCTAAGGCAACCTCTTAACCTAGTGACTAGAAAATTATTATGAATTTCATCGTGGAAGTAGATAGGAAATTTCCCTTGCTTGTATCAAGTGATGATGGATATAGAAAGGGAAATTGGTTATGCTAACCAATTAATTATATGGCCAGGTTCTCCTTCCGCACCTTGGGAAAGCCTGGAGTTGGGAGGGAGAATTAGTCAAACTTTTATATCAATGTGAGGCCTCATAAATAAATGGTGTAGGATTGTGTGTCCATAGTTGGGCCAAAGAGAGCATTTAACCTTGTTGAGTTATGGCCCCAGATCAGAGGTGGTTTGTTTTTGAAATATTATGAACATTGTAATCTAAGGTTGGGAGGAACATTGGAGGTCTAGAACCAATTGATGGAAAATTTCAATATATAAGTGTTCCAAACTTGTTTTTAAATGTTTAATGTATTTATAATTTATGTTTTCATGTTGCTTATGAGTAATTAAGCTTAATGGTGTGTATATTTTGATTCATATATGTTGTGTTTCACTATGTGTGTTATACATGCCGATAAGGATTTTTGGAAAATAAATTGGTGCATAAATAAGTAAATGGCAAGGGTGTATGTTAGCTTCAAGTACACAAAACATGCCTTGAATATGTTGTCTATAAGCAGTTTTGTCTAAATTAAGTGGGCCCAAGAGCCTTAGTGATGGACTTTAAATTTAACATGAAAAATTAGTGGAAAAAGTCTTCATAGAACATTTGAATCTAAAGACTAAATATCTTTTAATAAACTTAAAGAAAATTGTTATAACATGTAGAAAGGCGCCTAATTAAGTTTGTATAAGTCCCTAATAAATAGGAATGACAGGAAACCCAATGGGAAAAACTTGAAAATAAAAAATTGTTATATCACATGTTGGATGAAAATTTGGGTATTTCCCCTAAATGGGAACTTGCATTGGTGACAAGAAATGCTTGCCTTAGGTCAGTGTAGAGACCAACCCTATGCTATATCTTTCTTTCTTTTTTTCAAATGCAATAAACTAGGAATAAAACCATAAGCATATGGCATTGGAAACTCATAAATATTAAACACTTGTATCAACATCCATGAATTTAACTTCATTGCACATACATATATTTTCCATGTTAATTATTGGCACAAGGCAGTCACATAAAGAAAACATTATAAATAACATATGTACCATTCACCAGGAGACGAGATTCAATCTTGACTTTCCGCTACTTGTGCTCCCTTGTTGGACCGTCTACTTCCAAGCGTGAATGATGACGTGCTTAATCCCAATATAATGACCCACTGATTGACCTCCCAGCCTACTCCTTGGGTACTCTCCTTCCCCGCGGACCACTGAGCTGCAATGGGGTTGTACAATGAAGGAAATGTGCTAGCTGATAGAGGTGAGCACTCCTTGGCTCGAGAGTCCCCTCTCTAAAGTCCTCTACCTCACCAAACTCAACTATAGCTTGTAACCACTCACAATGACATAATCTCCTTCATCCAACCATAGGGTCCCAACCCTTTTCCCCATGGCTTCTCCATTCTTTTATAGGAGGATTCATAGGTGACACTTGGCATTTCATGCATTATTAATTATTTTTTTATTAATCAAAAATTTGATTATTCACCCACCCATGTGTCACCCTCTCACCAAGACTCTCCAAAATCATTTACTTAAATATTAATTTAAAATAGTATTTTCCTCACCCCAACAAGGCTTCCTATTTCTTCTCCTAGTTGTCTCTTGATCCCTCCTTTCCTACTCATTTATTTGTGTTTATTATTGAATTTAACTGATAAGTCTCAGATTTGGTCCCCTAACTACCTCCTAATTTAACTCAAATTTCTTCTCAGATGGATATTCTTATGTTGGCTCTTGCCACATGGAGGTTCTCTAAATTTCTCCAATTTTAATTTATTAATCTTATTTTAATTCACCACCCTCTTCTCTTAAAGAGGTTTTTAACTATTTTATGATTAATATTTGTACTTAACTCTATGTCCCTCTTTCCCCTTTTTGCCTAATTAAGTTACTTATGTACATTATCCACTTAATATTTTATTTTAACATGGAAAGGGTAGAGTTATCAGGGTAAAATATTTATTTCTTGCTATTCTTCCCTTATCCTAATTTTTATTCTTGATTGAATTTCCTTGATTATAACATCATTTACCACTTGATATGAATTAGTAGGATTTTGATATCTTGATTATATTTATTAGTTTATTTTTACTGATGTTGAGGATGTCAAGTTGGTCATGCCCTTCAAGAACTTCCATTTGAAGTTTCAAGGGTGCCATGCCTACAGTTTATTTGTGATGCCATTGGTGCCAAGTCGGTCGCCCTTCAAGAATTTCTCTTGAAGTTCCAAGGGTGCCACGCCACTTGCCCTTCAAGCATCAAGTGGCTACGAGGGGAAATTATAGGTGCAACGATAGAGACCGCTATCATCTCGTATGTTGCCTGCTATAGTGAGACTAATGGTGTTGGGGATCAAGGAATCTACCTTGATGTGCGCCCCCCAGAAAATCCTCGTGAGCAACCCAAATTTGAGACCTGCCCCCATGACATTGTGATCTTCAAGTCAAAGGTGTTTCAACCTTTCCAGACTAAGTCATGGTGGGAGTGCTAGTAGGTGAGATCAGGGACACTGTCCCACCCCTCTCGTGCAGTTCCATCCAATTGAACAACCCCATCACCCATATCTGAGTCATTCGTCCAAGAAACTAACATGTTCCTACAACCACTGACATATCATCAAAGTATATATATATATAGAAAGTTTCAAACTGAACTTAGAATTTCAATGGAAAAATCTTAATTTCTATCAAACCAGATGTTGTCAACTCATCATATGCGAGTGCCTCTGGTGATTTCCTATCATACTCAATAATCATCAGTAACAAAGTTTCTCAATGTTAGTCATTATCATAATAGAAACATCAACATGACCTAGTCATTCACATTGTTGTTCATTTTGAACCAGAACTAATGTAAGTAGCTAACCTAGGGGACACATCCATCATGGTTATCATAATCATAACATCAATGGGAAATTAACATATCCATCAAATCCATCATCATCGTAACATCAATAGAAAACATACCTATCCATCAAGTCTATCATCATCATGATATCAATAGATAACATGCATATCCATTAATGCTACAATCATATCAATAGATAACGTACATAACCATTAATGATGTCATCATCACAGTATCAATAAATAGCATACATAACCATAAAATCCACTAATAATAGAGTCATGTGTCCAAATCCTCAACCTGAGGTCCTCAAAGAATAAAGTATAAAGGATCAATGTCCATCAACCAAAGTGGGGCACTACATACACCCCCTCTTAATAATGGACTTCACCCCAAATTCCTTAGAGTAGGAAAGGAAAGGAAGACAAGGAATACAAGGATGCATATCATTGGCATCCTCTATTAATCTCTTGATATCCTCATTGTGCCAAGAATCCTCAATTTTTTAAATCGAGTAATTTCTCCCTAATTTTTGTCCATCAGGGAATACCGAAATATTTAAAGATCATACTTAAAACATTTTCCATCCTATTTAGGCTCCCTTTATTCACTTGTTAACTTTGATTACCTCCCTTTTCTAGTGTTTAAATGGTCTTATGTGAATATGGATTGCATGCTTTGACAAACAAGCCCCACCATTATATTTTATCATTCTTGATGCCAATACTTTTAGGGCACACAACGTTCTTTGAAAATGTACAATATGTGTATGGATATGCCCAATACATTACATCAATCTTCATTTTGTAACAAATGTGGACTACTTGGGAACACATTAGTTCCTATAAACACCATCCCCAAGTAAGTTAAAAAAATATCTACAACTTATATATGTTTATTTCTCATATATTAACACAATTGATTTCATATGAAATTAAAATCATCATAGTTATATATATTTAACATCTATCACCATAAAATATCTCACAAGATAATGTACAATTAGTGAGTGACCATTAACTCAAAACCACATGTGCAATGAACCTACGTTAAGGTGCATCAATTCTCCTCAGGAATTAATCTCAACTACATCACTTACACCGCTTAGGTTTAATTAATAAAATGGCTCTTAGGCTAGGACTCACCACATAGTAGATATCCTTTAACATGAGATCATTAATATCATTATATGATTAAGCTCCAAAAAAATTAAATAAAACCATACAAGTATATGATAGGCTCCAAAAGCTAGCACTCAATATCAACCTACCCAAAATAGTAATAATCCTTTTTAATTTCTTAGATGTCACATATTTGAACCTAAGAGCTTTGTAATTATCAGTTTCAATATGTCTAATCATCATTGTCTCAACAACCACCTAAGATAAAATCCATGTCTCCATGTATCACATGCATTGCACGTCTCTACAGTGCATATGTTGAAGAATAAGCAATTGCATGTTCTCTCTTCTTCTCCAATAAAGGAATGAACATGAAAATTTTAATCAATATGTTGATTCCCGATGTACAATGTACCAATCCACACACACACACACACACAAACATATATATGCATTAGCCATGCTACACATATATTAAATTGATGTATGCTATGTGTTTCAATAGACTACTGTGTCTAACCCTAGATTTATGGATAGCTTAATATTAGACTATGCACCTTAATTTAAGTGAACCTATAATTACTTTGAAATCCCTTTTTATCTTTCATTTTCTTTAAAAATTAATAATATTTAATCTATAACAAGTGTTTCCCCTTGTCACTTAATTTACAAATTAAGATATGGAAAAATTTGGCATAAAAATTATAACCTATATTTACCAATGTTAAATTAATAAGGGTGAATAGGAAAATATAATATTATAGTTTTTCTTTCACAGAAACTAATAATTTGAGATGTGAAGTGGATAGATTTGCATAAATTTTCGCTGAGTTATAAACATTAATAAGTCTACATAAATTTTGGTGGGTAAAAAAAAACACTAGTTAATGTAAACCATTTCAGTTTTACTCCTACCTCAGTATTGGGGAAAACATAAATAATGGAGGGAAGTAACTCCTCATAATATATATATATATATGATACTTCGTAATTCTATAAAATTTCCTTCTTGAGCACAAAGTTGCTTAAATTATGGTGAGAAGTAAGTGATAGTGAATATGTTATTTACTAGAGTATGAACTATTTTCAAGGATTTTTTTCTTTTCTTTTCTTTTTCACCATACAAACATTTTAACAATCATACATAAATAGCTCGACCATATCCCTAAATTATAGCATAAATTTTAGCATAGTGGAACGAAAAAATTCACTCACTCACAACTCAACTCACTCACAAAGGAATCAATAAGAAATCATCAAGGAATAATGTACCCCATATTTTAATTCGCTTAATAGCCAATAATGTAAAGTCAGGGAAATCAACTATCAAATCTTGCTTTACTTTCCAAAAAAAAAAAAAAAACATATTTTAGTCATATGTGAAATTGTTTCTTCAATTTTAGTCATATGCTTTAACTCCATGAAATTTCAACCTCATTCTATGTATGATAAAAGATAGGGATTAACATATGTAATGAATTAATCGTTTCTCTTGATAATACGTGCTCTCTCGCATATCAATACTTCCTTAAAGTAGTATGTAGGCTACATTTTCCATATCTCTCATTGTCTAAATATTATAAAGGAGATTCCAGTAAGTAATCATACATTTAAATATTGACAATCAACCCCAACACTCTTAAACAAGTCAAACCAAAAATATCAATACTATACCCTATGCTAAGAATCATAAACTATAATAAATTATGACATTAAACTATAATAAATTATGGCATTTAACACGATATTCTCCACTCAAATACTTCCCTTCTCATTATATTGGTAAAATATAAATTTAGACATGTCATACAAAAGATTATATTGATAAACATTGTATTGGAAAAAATGCAAAACCTCAATGAGTTAAAGTACAATGGTAAAAATGAAAAAATCGAGTTAAAGTACAATGGTAAAAATGCAAAAATCAAGATGTTAAAGTATAGTGAAAGTAATGTGCAATGTATCCAATCCCAATGCACTCGTCTAACACAATCCTAATGCACTCTTCTAACACACTAGGCATGATCAAAGATGCGTTGTCTCCTTTAGAGAAAGTTTGGAGCAATAATTGTAGTGGATGGTTGGTTGTTGGCTCTTATGTTGCTGGAATTGTTGGTTTTCTTTTCTTTTTTTCTAACATAAAAATAAATTATTTTATTGATAGACAGAATGAAAAGAACTATGTAAAGAGTACATCACTATATTTATTACCATTTTCCATCTAAAGAGATAGTTCTCCACTGTAAATTTACAAATATAGTAAGTTTCACCCATAAGAATTTAAAAAAATGTGGATAGTTCCTTCTCTACTATAAGAAAAAATTTGCCACTCTTGTTGGATTCATGGCTAAAATAAGCCAACAATGCTTTGATTTTAGCCAAACTATTCCAAAATTCTCTCTTAAGCATATCTTATACCATTTCCTGGGTCCATAGGTATTTTAATTTCTAGCAAGTACTCCTGAGCTAGAATGGATATGTATTATGTAAATACTTGTGTCAAAATAACTCTTTAAATAGCATGTGGAGATAACCACAAAGTACGTTCAGAAGACATTTATGTGAAGCTCAACATGCAGTGAGAAAACAATATCCTAAATAATTCTAGAGTCCACAGATTAAATACAAGATATGCACATTTTTTTTGGTGAAATGCTAATGTAGAGCAAACTAAGAAAATCTACAAACACCATAGATCACAAAAGGACAAAATGAAGTGATGAGAAAAATGGGAAATTTTTTAGGAGAAGGATCTATTGGAGTAGGAAAACTTGTAACTTCACGTTTTTACTAAAAGTAAATATTGGATGGTTTGTACCAAATTCAAAAGGCTTTGGAATATATTTAGGAATACTATGTTTAAAGAACATCCTGAAGTTCATTTAAAGTCGATTGAGGCTGCTAGATAAACTGGCTCCAAAGTTACAGTGGTGTCCAACTCAATGAGAACTCTAGGACCGCAAAGTAAACATTCATTGTCTTTTACAAACTCAGGTACAGTTGTATGAATACATACAGCGCCATGATACGTTTTAAAAAAAAATCGATAAAATCTTGTTGAATCCGGTTACAATCTTAAGTGCCTCCAGTGCACATGCAGATGATAAAATAACATTTGTTGAAACAATGGCTGGAACAATGTTTTTAACAACACCCTGAGTTAAGAACAAACTAATACTCATTTATTCCCTGAATTTCTGTTTCAAAATTTTAATTATGACCAGACTTGAAATTATGACCAGAAAACTTGAGTTAACTGGATTTGGAGTAATTGGTTGTTAACTGATATGGTAATTTAAGATCTAGATCGATGTGGCTAAAACTTCAGTTGACGAGAATTGAAGTAATTGGTGGTTACATGATCTACTAGTGGTTACATGATCAAAATTTTATTAACTGGATCTGGAGTTAACTCTGCCTCACCTCCGTACCAATGGCAGAGAAAATGCATAATCATAGGGGTTGAGTAAATAAACAATCATAGTGGTTGAGAACAAATCTTAATAATGTGTTAATCCCTCATACTCTTGGCTGGTAGTAGTAATAATCAAGCAAAGGTATATTGGGCATCCTGGACTATAGAAGATGTTTATGGAAATACACGATCACCTGGAAGAAGGTTGGCAAAAGAGGATTGGCGAAAGAAAGTACATTATCACTTGAAGAAGGATTGTACAAGTATATTATAAATTGAAACCCGTGAAGCAAGTTAATCAATAAAGCTTTCTAGAGTCCACATATGAAGGTTAGTCTCCATAGGAAGGAAACGTACAAACACTTCTTATTGCTCTGAATGCTCGCCAATAACTTAAGTGAACGCTAAGAAAAGAAGAGTGCGAAAACTGAAAACAATATCAATGGCTCTTTCTGAGCAAAGAAGAGGGTGAAAACTGAAAACAATCTCAATGGTTCTTTTAGCTCGTTCTATCGCCGCTATCATTCAACTTTTGACTTGTCCATCATCGAGGTAAATATGCTCAGAGGTATATTGGGCATTGGAGGATGCCAGAGGGACTTTTTACATGTCTATGATTGTAGTTATTATTATCACCAGTGTCGACATCAGTTAGATCTGGACACTGTCCATTTGAATATTTATTAGTTTCCGCAGTTTAAAATAAAAATAACAATCGGATTTGGAATTGGATAGGTCATGGCATGGAATGAATGTAGGAGCAACACAATGAGGATGACGAAATGTTGTTACCCCATCTTAGTAATCCCCGAAACATACGACAGGGGAGTAGATGGATGGGGTGTTGGCATGTGTGCCCAAGGAAACTAAACGGTTTGTATATGTTTAGTGGTTTTTTTTTGTTTAATTTATAACTCTGCTCATTAAATACCTTCGTCGGCTACTTGTGTGGTTGTACCAATATTCTAATGACTTGCACCCAATTTCGTCCTTTTGATTGCCATAGAATTACCTTAACCTTGGAATTATGTACATATATTTTATTTTTTTTAACAATGCAAACATGAATCAATGTCAGAATGGAACATCGGAGTGATGAGAACAAATTAGTTTCATGGGCCAAAGGATTTTATTTTTTTATTTTTATTTTTTTTTTCAAAAATTGGTTACAAATCTCAAATATGGATATTGATTAAGCATGAGAAAATAAAAATATATGTATTTATTTAAAAAATTAGAAACACTTTTAAAATAAACAAATAAATATTTTAAAAATAAACAGATAAATCCTTAAAATTATTATTCAAAATTTGGTTAAAATGTATGAGAACATGAAAGATATCAGCAAGTTAAAATATATATAAAAATAAATAAATAAAACTTAGAGGAAGGAAAGGAATATTAGAGTATGGATTTTATAAATTTACAAAAATAAAAGAGAAGTAAGTTTCAAGGGTCCATAGGTCCTAGAGTTTGAACCTAAGCTCTAATACCAAGTGTAGAGACCAACCCTATGCTCTACCCTTTTCTTTTTTGTTCGAATGCAGTAAACTAGGAATAAAACCATAAGCATACGGAATTAGAAACTCATAAATATTAAACACTCGTATCAACATCCATGAGTTTAACTTCATTTCACATACATATATTTTCCATTTTAATTATTGGCACAAGGTAGTCATATAAAGAAAACATTATAAATAACATATGTACCGTTCACTAGGAGACGAGATTCAATCTTGACTTTCCGCTACCTGCGCTCCCTTGTTGGACCGTCTACTTCCAAGCATGAATGTTGTTGTGCTTAATCCTAATATAATGACCCATCGGTTGAACTCCCAACCTACTCCTTGGGTACTCTCCTTCCTCGTGGACCCCCGAGCTACAATGGGGTTGTACAATGAAGGAAATGTGCTAGTTGATAGAGGTGAGCACTCCTTGGCTCAAGAGTCCCCTCTCTAAAGTCCTCTACCTCACCAAACTCAACTATAGCTCGTAACCACTCACAATGACATAATCTCCTTCATCCAACCATAGGGTCCCAACCCTTTTCCCCATGGATTCTCCACTCTTTTATAGGAGGATTCATAGGTGACACTTGGCATTTCATGCATCATTAATTATTTTTTTATTAATCCAAAATTTTATTATTCACCCACCCATGTGTCACCCTCTCACCAAGACTCTCCAAAATCATTTACTTAAATATTAATTTAAAATAGTATTTTCCTCACCCCAACAAGGCTTCTTATTTATTCTCCTAGTTGTCTCTTGATCCCTCCTTTCCTACTCCTTAATTTGTGTTTATTACTGAAGTTAACTGATAAGTCTCAGATTTGGTCCCTTGACTACCTCCTAATTTAGCTCAAATTTCTTCTCAGATAGATATTCTTATGTTGGCTCTTTCCACATGGAGGTTCTCTAAATTTCTCCAATTTTAATTTATTAATCTTATTTTAATTCACCACCCTCTTCTCTTAAAGAATTTTTTAACTATTTTATGATTAATATTTATACTTAACTCTATGTCCCTCTTTTCCCCTTTTGCCTAATTAAGTTACTTATGTACATTATCCACTTAATATTTTATTTTAACATGGAAAGGGTAGAGTTATCAGGGTAAAATATTTATTTCTTCCTATTCTTCCCTTATCCTAATTTTTATTCTTGATTTAATTTCATTGATTATAACATCATTACCACTTGATATGAATTAGTAGGATTTTCATATCTTGATTATATTTATTAGTTTCTTTTTACTGATGTCGAGGATGTCAAGTTGGTCATGCCCTTCAAGAACTTCCATTCTAAGTTCCAAGGTGCCATGCCTACAGTTTATTTGTGATGCCAAGGGTGCCAAGTCGGTCACCTTTCAATAATTTCTCTTGAAGTTCCAAGGGTTCCACGCCACTTTCCTTTCAAGTATCAAGTGGCTACGAGGGGAAATTATAGGTGCAACGACAGAGACCACTATCATATCATATGTCGCCTGCTATAGTGAGACTAATGTTGCTAGGGATCAAGGAATCTTCCTTGATGCGCGCCCCCCGGAAAATCCTCATTCACGACCCAAATTTGGGACCTGCCCCCACGACATCGTGATCTTCAAGGCAAAGGTGTTTCGACCTTTCCAGCCTAAGTCACGGTGGGAGTGCTATTAGGTGAGATCAGGAACATTGACCCACCCCTCCCATGCAGTTCCATCCAATTGTACAACCCTATCACCCATATGTGAGTCATTTGTCCAAGAAACTAACATACTCCTGCAACCATTGACATATCATCAAAGTATATATATATAGAAAGTTTCAAACTAAACTTAGAATTTCAATGGAAAAATATTAATTTCTATCAAACCAGATGTTGTCAACTCATCATATGCGAGTGCCTCTGGTGATTTCCTGTCATACTCAATAATCATCAGTAACAAAGTTTCTCAATGTTAGTCATTATCATAATAGAAACATCAACATGACCTAGTCATTCACATTGTTGTTCATTTTTACCCAGAACTAATGTAAGTAGCTAACCTAGGGGACACATCCATCATGGTCATCATAATCATAACATCAATGGGAAATTAAAATATCCATCAAAGCCATCATCATCGTAACATCAATAGAAAACATACCTATCCATCAAGTCTACAATCATCATGATATCAATAGAGAACATGCATATCCATTAATGCTACAATCATATCAATAGAGAACGTACATAACCATTAATGATGTCATCATCACAGTATCAATAAATAGCATACATAACCATAAAATCCACTAATAATAGAGTCATGTGTCCGGATCCTCAACCTGAGGTCCTCAAAGAATAAAGTATGAAGGATCAATGTCCATCAACCAAAGCGGGGCACTACAGTCAGCTAGGAAACCTTGCCCATATTTATTTGCATATCCTACAAGAACCCTTAGGTTGTCAAAAAATTGTAAATTATCTATATATTTATGCATGACTAAATTTCCATTGATAATATTTTGTGAGGATATCATTTCCTTAAGAGAATATTCATAATGATGGCATCTCTAGTTGAAAGGGATGCAGGATGAAGCCTTGTGTTTCTTGGAAGGAATGAGTGAAGGAATAACACAATTAGGTAGATTTAATGATTGTATTGTGGCATTATTGTGATTTTTAGAAGACGCCAAATGACATCTTAATTGATGAGTTGAGATTCCATTTTCAAGCTAAGTCAAATTTAGACTCCTCAGAAGAAATTGGGTAAGTAAATATCCATTGAAATTAGAATTAAAATTCCCTATTGAACTATATTTTCTCATAAATTTAGGCATGAGATTCCTTAGCCTTAGCCTTTGGTGACTTAGGCCAATAAGGTGGTCAATACCATGAGCTTATTCGCAAAGGGACTTAAGCGCAAAGGAGCAGCCTAGTTGAAACTTGTAAATTTGTGTTTTAGATTGTCTAGTGTTATGGTACCTAGTTAAGTGAATTAGCAATTAGCATGAATTAGGGTGTGTTAATCAATGTCCCATCTGTCAAACTAGCCTTGATTCAAAATGAGATTTGATAAGAGTCTCGATGGATGGAAGGTCAATTGTGAGAATGTTAGCTAATGAAAAGGGATTCCCATCAATAGATGACTTTACAATCATACCATACACAATTACTGGAATATCTAGTTGTGTAATAAGACTCAGCCACTAGTTGAAATAAATGTCAATTCATAGAGAAGATGATTTTTCTTGTTGACAATTACATCAAGCAGCTTGGTTCCAAGTAGATTTGTTTGCATCTCGATGGCACAAGGCCCAATTTACAAATTTGTCAAGTGATAGGAATGGGTCCCATTAGTTGATAAATATATCCACAAGACTAGACCATATACATAGGTTACTACATTATGTATTCTAGTTCTTGATGTCCTGATTAGTAGGAAGGAAAACTAGGAATCCGACTTTTCTTTAAAAGGGTTTGTTAAAAGTTTATTTAGATCCAAATTTTGGAGGTTTATCCCAACCTCTGTTCACGTGGAATAATAGGGCTATGACTAAGAGCTCAATGGTAAGGTGATAAGGGTAGAGATCTAACTCTTTCATTTGGGTGGTTTCCATTGATATATAGAAATTTCGGCATTTGGGACTTCATTAAAGTGTCACACAAGGAAAAGTTCAAAAATTTGATATCAATATGGGTGGAACCCAAAGGAAAAGTTGCAAAGAATCCAAACATATAGCTTTAAAAAAAGGAACACTTAAGGAATATCTGGATCTATATGAATGACCTTGACATGCTCTTTTTGCTTCATCAAACAGAATTCAAATATGTTTTTTCCATCACCTAAACAAAAGAGTGATGGCGTGAAACATTGATGTGTTGATGTCAATGTGGCTATTAACGTGTCCTTGATGACATTCCAGGCCTACGTGGCATGTTGACTTGGTAATTTAGTCATATTTAGATGATGTGACGTGTTGGTACGACATACTAATTTTGCATGTTAACATGGCATTTGTATATGATCATGTTGATATGGAAACCCAGGTGGCATCCTTCATGGATGATGATGTAGATGTTTATTTTGTTGATGATGTTGATGATGATGATATTTATTTTGTTGAAGTTTGTTTTCATCCGATAGAATATAGAGCTAAAATATGTTAAATTCAAGAATAATGGAAAATGAACCTTTTTAAGATAACTCAAATATGTACAATTTAATATTGACCCAATCTAGGATTAGACCTAGATGTACTCGAAAGTTTGTAAAATATGGAAGACTAGGGATTTGAAACTTTTATAAATGAGGAATTTTGGGAAACCCTAGTGTTAACACAGTTTCTTGCTAAGTCATGAGTCCATTCCCTAGTTTTATTTTTAGGATTAAAGTTCAAAAATTTTCAATTTTTTTTTTTTTTTTTAGGTGCTACCAGAATTTCTGGAAGCACCAATTTTTTTTAGCCTTTCGGACACTCTGTTATTTCCTGTTTCTATATTTTTATTTTTATTTCCGATGCTGCCGAAATTTTCGGAAGCATACTCTTTTTTTTATATAAATAAAGCGAAAAAACACATTTACTTTAGTCATACCACGTGTCGTAGGGTTAATATGCATCAAATATTTTTTTAAATCCTTTAATATCTAATGAGAGGTGTTGTATTTCATTCAATTAGTTTGAGTCAAGTCATTGTATACATTATGCCACATGTGTCAATCTGAAATTAATGATCGAACCGTTGCCAATCTTGCATGTCTACACAAATTCAGTCATCCATATGTTTAGGTACATGTTTTGTTGAGTAAGAGAGATCATGGTGATCACACAGCACTTCATAATCGCTCTATTGGCCACACAACAATACTACCGGAAATTTTGGCCAATCAACAACACTGTTTGCGGAGGTGATTGTGTGTCATCAAATACACTTTCCATAAGATATCTGTAGATCCCATATGGAGAACACAACCAACTGAAGGTGGTGATGGTGTCTCACATGGTGCACATCATGACCATGAATATTTTTAATGATGGAGAGTGATTTGCATGGGGTGGTGAACCAAGAGTTAGTTTTAAACCACCTAAAAAACAAAATTTTTATCATTTGAAGTCTAAGTTGCTGATTTCGAATTTGATGAGAGTTATAGTTGGAAAATGAGTCTGGATTTCAGACAAGATCCCAGATAAGAATACAGGCCACACTTGTAAGGTAAACACCTCCTATTCTGCCACCTATGAGCTGTAGGAGACATAGTCATTACTTTTCTGAATATGACTAAAACATGTGGTAAGATAAATCGAATAGAGCCACAGGGTGCAGATTTGGTTGATGCTAATTCGAGGGTGAGAACTATGTTTATACAGGTAGGATGGTATCCTCTTTGCACCAGATTGGGAAGCTCACATTCAAGAGTTTCCTTAGAGTTTTATAATTCATTTAATGGAAAGGAGGCTACAGTTTATGGCCTCACTTTGCAGGTTTCTGAAGACTCCATTGCAGAATCCTTTAACCTTCCTCAAGAAGGTGAAAGGTGGTTCAAGGGACAAGTTATCACATGAGGTGATCTCAACATTTTCCTCAAGGATTCTCACCGAGATCAAAATTGGGCAAAAGGCATCCCAAGAAACTACCTTAAAAAATACTATGTAGAGGTAATCAAGATTATCAAGATATACCTCACACGTGAAAGAAGGTATACAGTGGTATTCCTCTATCACATGAGGTTTCTATTTCATATTGTAGGGATGAGATCATTGAATCTGCCATTTTTCTTGTTGAATATCCTGACCAAGATGTCAGCAAGGGTTCAGACCCATAATGATGTTTTTGAGTACAGCTTGTACCATAAATCTTTGATAAAAGTTGTGGTTCAATAAGAGTTGAAGAAGAAAAACTAGACTTGGGACCACTTTCTGTTCTATAGGGCAGGCCAACCTGTACCTACTCCTCCAGTTCCACAGTTAAACCCTCATTTTAAAAAAAAAAAAAAAGGCCCAGAAAGAAAATATTGAGAAAGGTAAGAAAGAGAAAGTTTCTGCAGGTAAAACTGAAAGAAAAGTGGAAAAAGGAGAGAGCTCCTTAGCAAGCAAGCCCAATTCCATGAAGATAGTACCCCTTGTTCCTCCATTTCCAATTGTACACCGGGGCTAGAAGAGGGATGTAGCAACTTAACGAACAAGTCAAAGCAAGTGCTGCAAAAATTCGGAAGCACTGTTCGGAAAAAGTTGTAGAAGGAGTATCGGCCTACCCAATCAGAAAAAAGACGAAGAACTGCTTAAGGATGTTGGTTAAGACATCAGCAACGAAGAAAGAGGAGGCTAAACCTATTGCCAACACCATAAAGAGGCACACAAGAGAGAGAAATAAGTTTAGACTGAAATCCAAGGCTCTTCTCAAGCCAATCCTATTGACATAAGTTATTGACGTTGAAGATAAACTTGAAGGTTCAAAAGTAGAGAAAACATAGAAATCAATGAAGAAAAGAAAGAACAAGAACCCTTCAGAACAACCCTCAGAGCCCTCCAAAAGAATAAAAACATAGAAGGGTGCTAAGGAGGAAAAAGACCTTGTCAAGAAGGCCACTACAAGAGCAACCAAATCCAGAACATCAGTTGCTGACAAAAAAACTGATTTAAATAAACTGGTTGAAGCTGCAGCACACTTAGAGGAAAGGTAAAAAGGTTTTTGGTACTAATCCCTTTTTTCTAATCAGTTATAAATTTTGAACAACAGCCTAGGTGTCATGGAATACAATTCAGCACAGAATTTTCCGCATTTTCAGTGTTTTTTGAAAAAGAAACAGGGTGCTACCAGAATTTTCAGTAGCATTCTAGGTTTTGCACAATTAAAGGTTTTTATCGGAATTTCTAGCAGCACCTCTTTTAACTGAATTTTGACACATTTCAGCAAGTTTTTCCGAACCAGTTAAGGATAGATAAGAACCCATAACTAAATAGATAATACAAGTGATGGTGAGAGGTAGTTATGAGGCTGTTGCAGGTCTTATTAAATGAAGCTATAACATGTTTATTAAAGACCCAAGACACAAGGAGAAAATTCAGTAGAAAAAGGGGTAGCATGACAGTACTCTCAGCATTCCAACCTAGAATTATTCTCTTCTTCTTTCTCCATCTGTCCTTTCGGTTAGATTTCGAGGGGATAACACTACAAGGAAAAGACCCTCTAGTGGATGTTTTTGAGGAAACCCTAATAAAAATAACCAAGACATCTATTTCTAGCGGAGGTTACTAGAGAACGTTGGCGAGCGGAGGTTTTTACGGATGTTTTTTTGTCTGGTGCGCTTATCAACCTAAACCGCACCGGTGCATTCAACAAGAGAAAGAACCAATGCGCATAAAACATTGGCACACCAGACACCGTGCGCTCCATACAAACTCGCTTGGTGCATCTTATTACTATAGCGCACTGGTGCTTCACAAAGATTCTGCACAGGTGCGTCCTAAAACCCCGCACCAAAACATCAACCGCCCGGTGCGATCTTAAGAAACCACACCGGTGTGCCTATAAAACCCCGCGCACTGGAACAGGGTTAAATAAAAAAAAAATACGGCCAAAAAACTGCATTTTTTCACTTTTCTTAGTGCTCCAAATCTCTCAAGAACTGGTGCAATTTATCCTTGCCTAAGCCGCCCTGACATCGGTGCTCCCATTGTAAGCACTGTTGTTGTGCATTCCCACCAATCTCCAGCTTGAATTTTTCAAAACGGTGGGAAATTTTACCTTTGCAAATTCTACAGCCAGTATGCCTCCTCACTAGGAAAATGTACAGGTATTTTTCTTCTTTTTTGATGATTAAGCCTTTTAGCGGATTAGAATTTCAAATTAGCTTAAAATTAACCACTTAAAAAGAAAAAAAATTCGCGCAGTGTGCTCGTGTCGTTCGGCTCGCACCAGTTAGTGGTGCTGCATATAAATTTATAGGCCGCACCGCCACCAGTGCTGATGGTATCTGCACCGATTTTGGGGTGGTACCGAAAGGTGCACTGTGCTATTTCAAAATTTAAAAAAAGTGTGGTGCGTTCGGTTACCCAACCGCACCATTGACCCTGTGGAATAACGACAATGTGGTGCATTGACTTAAATCTCCACCCCGGGGCGAGTATTTTTTTTCAACACATCACATTCTAGCATTTCGACATGGTCAACGGTGTGGCCTGGTAAAATACCACACCGTTGACTATGTAATGATGTCAAGTTGTCGGTGCATTGACAAAACCATTTCCCCAGGGACATATAGTTTGGTCAACGCACCACCCTTCGACACCAGTGCATAGTCAACGATGCGGTCTATTATACCACCACACCATTGACTTATGAACAGTTCCAGGACGTTGGTACACTGCAAATTTTCATGTGCACTGCCTTCGGTGCACTAAAAATTTGTTTGGGCACTATCTTTGATGTGCGACAATAAAAGACACATCATTATTGATGCATGCTTGTTTTTTGTAGCGCACAGACAATTTTTTTTTTTTAATTATATATGTATATTCCTAAATACATGTCTCATTTAATAAAAAAAAAAATTTGATATGTCAATAATTTAGAGACGTGAAAGGAGAGGACAGAGGGAACAACAGAAACAAGAGGCAGACCAGTATAACATGGTTCGCGAGTGGGAGGCACGAGAGAGGGAGAGAGATGTGTTCCCTCGCCCTATTACAGCAACTACCCAGGGGCTCCTAAGGTAGGTAGGCCTCCTCAAGTTCTATAAGGAGGCTACTTCCCTAAAGGGAAATGGTGTGTTTTTGTGACATCTTATCTGTAGGTGGAATGCCCACCTACAGGCTTTCCGGGTTGGTCCTAAACAGTGGTGCACACCCACTGAGGAGGACATATATTTCATTACTGGGCTATCGAGGAGAGGGGTGGATTTTCCCTTGTTCCCAAATGTTCCAGTTGGCTATGCAGCAGGGAGTCATTTGGCGTACTCCCATAGATACATTAGCGCGGATATATTGTCTCCTTCAGATTTTCAGGTCTCCGTAGGGCAGTTACGTATTGTTTCATTTGGTAGTGATGCAATGAAGTGCCTCTCACTTCTGATTTCGACCATTTTACACAACACCAGCGATGGGAAACGCATTAGTTTCCCGCTTCTATATTATGTTGATTCTTTAGTATGGGAGCCACAACTTGTCAGGTGGTCTGCCATGTTTTTGTCGCATTTCTATAGAGCCTTAAATAGATGTCGTGCTCATGCACAAGGGAGGGTCAACTTCCCCTTTTTATTCAAAGCTATTTTGTTTATTTTTTGAGAGTTTTCTAGAGACGAGGCCTACTTTTTTTCAACAACCTCATAGGCCGATGTTGCATGCACAGATGCACATGTGGGGACAGATGATGCCCAAGAGGGGCAAGACTGAGTTTTCCGCGAGGATATCGCATGATGCACTAGATTTGCTAGCCATTGTTGACGATCATCCCTTCTTTATGGTCCCCTATCCTTATGCTGGTTCGAATTGGCGAGGGTGTGCCAACATCCTCTTCACAGATAATGAGCCACCGGATGATAGAGGTAATATTATTGTTTTATTTAAATTTATTCTAACATGTTGTTTAACTTTTTTTAATTAAATTGTGTAATGAAATTTCCTAATTATTATTGTTTACTTGTATATATTTTTCAGACATTGGGTCTTTTGATGGCGAGGACATGCCAGCACCACCAAATGATCCAGGTGTGGATCCTGATGATGATCATGATATGCCAGATGTCGAGGATCATAAGGTCGGTGTAGAGAGACCTGCTCTTGCTGGTGCGCTGGTACTGCCTTTTTATAGGCACGGTAAGCTTGATAGTAGATTCAGGATGGAGTTGGACGACAAACTCACTGCATTTATTATTGAGGCAGGAGTTAGGCCCACTACTATGAGAGACATACAGACCGATCGTAGGATGTTAACATGTAACACATCGGTGCTCCTTTTTGACATAGAGCACCGTAAAATCTATCATACAGTTTTTGTGGTGCATTTATAAGACCCCCATGCACTGACATCAGTGTGTACACCATGAATGGCGCATCGGTTTCTTGAGATTTTTTTTTACCTAAAAAGTTGACAAATTATTTATAAATATATTAATGAATGATATGGTACAGGTTTCAAATAGATAAAGAAATATTTGACAAGAGATCAAGTAAAAAAACACTAATAACACATCAAGAAAAGAAAAAAAGGCAAGTTCTTTGTAAATTATTTACAAAAAATATTATTTTTGAACTATATGTAAGTTTAGCTAATATGTATTGTTTATTGTGTATCATGCAGAGCCACAAAATGACGAAGCTCGATAAGATTATTTCTGATCTAGGACTAGAAGAGTGTAAAAGCTTGAAGGAAAAATTGCAAAAGGATGAATGAGGTGAATGAAAAAATACTATCGATCCAATATGAGTTTCTTTTTTTAATTTTCATTAATAATATACTTAAAATTATTAGATAACATGTGTCAAACAATCTATTAATTCACATCTGTTTAATGTTATACAAGGACCAAAACTCAAAAAAAGAATGTATTCTAAGAAAAGAAAAAAAATAGAACTTGCAAATGAAAATGAATTGCTCCTTAGCTCATCTGGAGTGGTGTTGGAGGTTAACCAAAGGAGGAAAAACTTTACAAAAGTTTGAGGGATCTAGTGGAACGAATGTTTAGACGTTCTTTCCACTTACAATACAAAAATCAATCCAATGATTCCAAGAACCAAATTTTATCTAAACTATAGGAAGAGTTTCCAGAGAATTGGTCAATGAGACATGTCAAACTTTTAATAGAAAAAACATACAACAACAAAAAAGAAGGAATGAAAAAAATAATATTCCTTTAAATGTTTGTCTAGAATTATTTATAAATATCACTTTTTTTATATTTACTTTTCATATATCAATATAAAAATTAAATAGTTTATTGTCATGTTACATTTTCAAGAAGCTTATGAAAATATCAAAATATGAACGAGCTGATATCAGAAATATGCCAGTGGGAATGTCCAAAAAGGTGTACAAGGAGATGGTCAAAGAAATGGACAAAATTGCATCGTAGGAGGAGCCATCTCAACAACAATGTGCTTAAAATGTAATATGTAATCATTGAATTTTTCAATCATTAGGTACAATAAATAAACAATTTAGCATTAAATATATTTTCTTGCAAAAAAGAAAAGAAAATAGAACCCATTCGGCACATAAAACAGGATGACAAGGAAGAAAAGGGTTGATATCTAAGTTTGTGAGTAACTGTTACTTTCGTATAACAACTTAAATAGATTTCATTTTTGTTTTTTTTAAGTTGTTTTACAAAAATCATCATTGAATGTATTAAAACAGGTGCTAACATACAAAGAATAACCATCAGACGAATTGATTGAAATTGGGTTAAATATGGGTTGTGAGTATATGTTGGCATATCATAAATTAATTGTGGAATTTGTAAGCATATATTGAGCTTGTTTTACTTAGCTCCATCTATAATTAATAGAACAAAAAAATCTTTCATATTAAATATATGATTTGTTATGGGGTATAAAACCTACAGGAAACAAAGTATGGAACTGTGCCAACAGATGAAATCTTGAAAGATGGCATGGTACATGGTTTTGAAAGAATGTGTATAGTTTATGAGTCAATTGGTACTATGGTACGTCATTTCTTTTCGATTTACATTGATGTATATTATTTAATATTTAAATTTTAATTATTCTCACCAATGTATATACACTCATTACAATTTATTTTTGTGTTTGTAGATGGAAGGTGAAGAAGAAGAAAACAATCAACACTGTGAACAAAACATTCCTGAAAATAACCAGTCATGGAAGTAGCTCTAGTAGTGATAGTAGTTCAAGCGAAGAATTATGATCACTATGTTTAGATATCAAAGCAAGGCGTTGTATTTTTTGAAATATTTGTATGTGAAATCAAACATTTTGTTTAAAGTAATGGACATAGTGTCCCAATTAAAAGACAAAGGGATTTCGACAATTGTCCCTTTTTGTATGAAAAATATTGCTTATTCATATATATATGTGTGTGTGTGTGTGTGTGTGTGTGTGTGTGTGTGTGTGTAATAAAATATGTTTTAATTTATTCTATTGTGTTCTCCATTGTCGCTGTGAAATGTAACACCACTTATTAAATTTATGGATGATTAAATATTATAATGAAAAGATGTGAAATTTGATGATCTGGTATAACAAATTAATCCAAACATCACATTCAAATGCACTAAAAAAAATTAATTCATATCAATACTGTTATAAGATATATATGTGTCGACTTTTGATGAATAATGAATTTTAAAAAATCACAATAATTGTGATATGATATAACAAATTAATCCAAACATCACATTCAAATGCATTAATAAAAAATTAATTAATATGAATACTGTTATAAGATGTGTTGACTTTTGATGAATAATGAATTTTTAAAAATCACAATAATTGCACTGTCACAGGTCGATGTTTCTAAAAAATACAAAATGAACACTAATGTGTGTCAGTTACTGTACACCGATGCGTTTGTATGTTGCAGCGCACCGATGCGTTTCTACGACCTATGGGCACCACACAAATACCAAAACCAATTAAAAATCTTGGTGCGCTTGTGCGATATTGTTCATTGATGTTTTTATGTGAGACTAGGCACCAGTGCATTTGTACAACCTATGGGCACCGCACAAATACCAATACCAATTATAAATCTCGGTTTTTTTGTATGATATGTCACACCGGTGCGTTTCTATAAGTCTACATACCGGTGCGTTGAGACGACCTATGGGCACCACACAAATCCCAAGACCAATTAAAACAACCCCATGTATTGTATCACCAACACTGTGCCCGGTGCGGTTTTATATCTTGACTGCCTGGTGCATGCACCTTCAACTACCTCAGGCCACCTTCTAGATGACACGCACTGGTGCGTTGAAACCTTAGTAGCGCACCGATGAAAAAAACATCCGTAATAACCTTCGGCCACCCAGTTTTTTTAGTTGTGTTGAATTTTCATTAAAATATCTGCCAAAACCTTCGTAACCATAAACAGATGTTGTAGAAAATGTTTTTTGACAATTTTTTCCAATTTTATAACACTAAATACCTCCTTTATAACCTCCTATAGAGAGTCTTTTCCTTGTAGTGTAAGTATATAATGTCTTTTGACACATATGTTATGTTAGAATTATTGTTTCCTTCTTTTTAGAGGAGATGGATTTGGTTCCTATCTTGCTATATATAGCACTTGTAAATACTATTTCTAGGTTGGATGCTATTCTACCTGAAGACTATAAATAATAGAAAAAAAAATTGTTTCATGCTGGAGAATTTTGTGATTCAAGGAACATCTAATGTGTGGTGTGTATCTTTTCTTTGTTAATTTCTTCTAAAATATAAATTGCGGCAACTAGTGAATTGTGCATGAGAAGATGTTAAAGGATTTAACAGTAAATTATCTTCTTTCTATTTTATGCAAGTCATATGTGTGTAATAGAACATGTCAGTGAATATTTCATAAAGGATTTGTGGAATACTTTATACATGAAATCTATTTTCTAAGTGTTGTTTGCTTAACATAAACATAGTTTATGTTAAAGGTCATTAACATAGTTTTGTGACTGATTTAGGATAGGAATATTTCTTGAAATAGGTACCAGCTATTCATCTTCTTCCACTTGTGTTCTCTGCTCCCTATACAACCTTTTACCCACACAATTTATACTTGCCACAACTTTCCAAATGCATGAATGTCTTAAATAACATAAATCATTTCAAAATATTTTACAAAGCCATTCCACCACTCAGACAACCCCTTTAAAATTTGAAATGAATTATGATGTGTAAGGCTTACTCCTTAAGCAGTCAAGGAGTGACTTCTTACGGTAACACCTAGATCTGGATGTGAGTCATCGATTGACATGCCTAACTTGTACAGGTGGCACAAGGTGGTGGCTATAAGTGGGCACACGACTGCCACATGTTAACTGTGAAAACATTTTCATTGTATGGGGTGAAATATTTTGAGGGCCATAATTGTAGAACTTAGACTCAAACTGCTAATTTTAATTTACTAATACAATAGAATTTAATCTACTCTACCTATTTGCAGAAACCAATTAAATGACCATGAAATCACAAAGCATACAAGAGAAAGAATTCAATAAAAACATTACATAATTATTTCTCGGTGAAAGCCACAGCTAAAAACCTCGCTATTTTTATGTTGCATTAGTAAAAAAATATGAGAATTTTACAATTCTTTTCTCAAGCCCGAGCAACCTAAGCACTATTTCTATCTGTCTCACTACTTCCTAGAAAATCCTTGGCCAATACTTAATCAATGTTTTGCTTTCCCAAGTCCCTATTTCCTTGCATTGTTTCCTTGCGAATTATCCCCTATTAATTAGAGAAATTCCTCATCCACAAATACCCAATACATCATAGGCCTTCTTCTGACGACATGCACCACTTGTACAATTTGGATGATTATACAACTGATATACATTACCCTTTAACTCCAATATCAACCGAGAAACTCGTAGATCTTGCATGCATGAGTTACTTATGGTTGATTTATCAGTTAACTAGTTGTACACTAATGCTTCTCTCCAATTCTAGACCTCCTACTAGTTCCTCCAACATATGGAACTAGCTTAAATGACTTTAACTCAGTTAATCTAAATTAATTAATTACAACTCGAAATAAACTCAACTACGGATCCTAAAAAGTAGGAGACACTCTACATGACTCAAGTTAGGCCCTCAACTCGAATTAACAAAACCAACTAAGTCAAACTAACTTAGTTAACTGGTACAAGTTGTCATGTGATGTGGAATTGCAATTTTCTTCTAATTTAATTCAAAGGAAATTTAAATTAGAATATTTCTTGGTGCCATTTTCAACACTCCCTCCTAGCAAGAAAGGGATTATCAAATACCCTAGTCCTACCTCTATGGAACTTGAATTTTCCTCTAGATAGTGCCTTAGTCAATATATCCACATCTTGATCCTATGTAGTACTATAGGCCATTTTTTCACATCTGATCAGTCTGCCTACAAACTCGATCAATCAACATCCTTTTACCCCTTGAAATCATCATGGCACAAATCCCTATGCCCGACACTCTCATATCCCAAAGTTTCTACCTAAAAACACCTTGTTTCAATAATTTTAATGGCTAACACTACTTGGACTCATATTAGACAACGTTCACCTACACGTTGCTCAACTATGGCCTGCCTGATCACCTACAGGTTGCTCCACTATGCACCTGCGTTGGTTCTATAAATTCAGGAAAAAGAGAGAAATTTTGAAAGCCTTTTTTTTCCAAAAGCTTCCATAATTTGTTACAACCATTTACGTTAGATAAAACATTCAGATCCTATCCTATACCACCTTGTAGTTTCCATCCCTTATCCTTTGGTCCCATCCTCCCATCAAGAGGGGATCTCAAGCCTTAGATTGGTATATGGATAAGAACTCCCAACTTACCCTCCTATTATATATATTTGTGTCCATCCACAAGCTAGGGGTTAGATTTTGGAGATAGAATTCTACCCTCATGTTTTTGTTGTGAATATTTATCATTCCATGCATTAGGGTGATTAGAGGTGCACTTTGTGGAAAAAAAGTAACAAGTAAACTTGGAGGAGATCTTCTACAAGATAAACTCATATCTCTGGTTGTAACTCCTTCCATTTATACTAATGCAAAAAGTATTTTTTTTTCCTATATATGATGTTATGATTCATGTATTTCGATGCCATCTTGATACATTAAATGAAGTATTTAGATGATGTTTCATAGATACCATAGATCATTGGTTTGTGTTGTCTCACTGTGCGGGTTCTAATTATAGAAACGAGAGTTAGAATTGGAGCATTCAAGCCAAGGGAGGAGTGAAGCATATGACAGATCATAGGTGGTATTCATCCCATTATCTATCTAATTTAAGGGAAACAATAGCTTCTTTGTCTTTCTATTGTTCTAGGTTAGGACACCCAGTCCATGGAAGATACTTTTGTCCACAGTCGTAGATTCTATGTAACAAATTGGTGACTCCATTGGGGACGGGTATATTCCTTTGGTGGTTTCTTTGTCTTTAGTGTTTATTTCACCTCTTCTTCATACCTTCACTGTCATGTTCATTCAATAACAGACCTAGCAATACATTTCATTTAGTCTCAATTGAAAAAATTGTGTTGAAACTCTCTTAGTCTTGACCAGCGCTCCCTTTGGTCTAGGGAAAAAGCGTTGCACCTATGTAGAGCCCTCTCTATGCATGTGTTGCAAGGCACTCGTGCCTTTTCTGCACCTGTGTTGGCCCCTACTCATGTATAAATTTTCCTTTTTCTTGGTTTTCTCTCTGATCAGCATGCTTCCAACTGCTCTTCCTTGAGTCTTGAGTGTCTTGTGGTCCCTATGAAGCCTCCATTTGGTTTTCATTTGTGTTTGATTTCGTTTGAAAATATTTCTTAATATTTTACTTTGTTCTTATCATTAGGTTTCTTGAAAATATATTTTGTTTGATCATTGGTTTCTTGGATGAATTATTGTTCTAGTCCTCATTTTGAAAAATTTATTTGAATCAGTGATTAAACTTTGCATCTTATTTTTCTTGATTTTAAAAAATTAAGAGACTTGAAAAGAAAAATCTTTGCATTGGAATTTAGAGTTTTGTGTGTGCATTGAAATCGGAACACTTGCATTGGAAATGGAATTCATTTTTGCACATTTGTTTGTTACATATTGTTTTCTACATACTCTTTGTCTCTTCCCTTCCTTAGATTTTCATTGGATGAGAAAAATTCCATTTCCTCATGCTAGTTTACACTTTAGGATATTCAAATGACATTCACGGTGAGTCCTAAAACTAAAACATAATCAAAGATAAGCAGTAAAATTTATTGAATCAACCTAAGGAGAATTTGTAACATTAACACAATCATTTAGAGGTCTATGCTAGAGGCGTGTTCCAGAATCGTTAAACGTAGGATGTGTCATTGTTTTCCAATGTTCTATCCCGAGGGTGAATTCTCATTCCATATATGTGAGTGTATAGGATTGTTCTCCACGTACCTTTGTGTATATTGGATGACACTCCATGCATGTAAAGTATATGTGAATGTTCTCATCGAATGGTTACGCGTTAGAAAACACTACTACAGACTGCACTCCCACATACTATCAAGTATATTTTGGGATTCCCCTATAGGTTGCTATCCTTGCCAGAGGTAACTGAGATAGTTGCCTTGTATAGTGTGACACACTGAACACAACATTCAGGGATATTGGCTACCATATGTTAAGTCCTTGGTTCGCCAAGGTGTATATTGCAGTTCATGGTTGCTTAGTAATCCTTTATGCCTATATTACCCTCCTTTTTATTTATTTTTGTGTTAATTTCTAAAATGTATTAATCCAACGTGGAAGAAAAAAATCCCCCACCCCATAGTTCATCTAGAATACAAAATAATCCTCATATTCCACCAGAGGATACTCCTGGCCATCATCAGAATCATAAGAAGATGAAAACTTTTGAATCTAGAACTTCTAGTCCTCCTCTTGATATTGATCCACCAGAATCATTTTTCCCTTGAGTTCTATTAGTGTCAATATGTCCAGTGATCAAACATGCTCTTTCAGTTTATTAACTAGTATTCCTAGTTCAAAATTTTATCTTTTCAAACAAGTTTTCAAAAAAAAATTGGTCACTACATATGGTCTAGGTCAGAAACACCACTCCCTTCATTTGATCCATGGCCATCATCATCTCAGAATTAATGTCACATTGTCATTGAGAGTCTTAGGTTAGTCATTCCATCTCCATATAAGTATGTATCTAGTCTCCTTGTTTTTCCACTGAAAAGTCTAAATATGTCACCAAAAAATATGAACAAGGCTTCATTTTCAACATATCAGTCTTTTAAAGGGAGTAAGCATAGTTTGGATAATAAAGTAAGACACACTATCTTATTTCAAAACCATGTTTCATTGTCAAATTGTTTCAAAAATGGTTGAAAGGATAAAGAGAAGTCACTTTTATATTAAATGGCTTTATCCTAAGGTATAGGTTCATTATGAATTTTATCAAAAGTTTTAGAAACATTATAAAACATGCGCTAATAGCCTAATGTTTGAGTTCATTATGTATCTATCCAAAGTTCAGAGGCATTATTCATTTTATCCAAATTTTTTTGCCAGAGTCATAAGGTTGAAAATGAAAAAAAAAATTTGTCACTTGCGGTTAAATCTCAAGCTCCTCCCAACCGCTAGATCATTCCTCCATGAGATCAACAATAATTTATACTCTTCGGCCCCCCCTCACCATCCTACCTTTACCAGAAAGGGGGCTCTGAAAGGGAGGTTGATGCCGAAAAGGTAGTTTTCTCCGAGGTTTTCCCACGGCAAGCGTGCCCGGCCTCTCCTTGTTTCGTATCCCCCCAACTCAATGCTACCAAACCATCCCTGGAAGCCCTCCTCACAGAAACCTACCATTTTACCCTCCTTTCCCACCATTTCTCCCATGTACCTCCCTCCATTCCCCTATTGTAATGCATCTCCTCCCACCTTATCCATCTCCCGCTTACTATTCCATTCCCGCACTCTCCCCTCCACTATCATTTCGACGCGTTACTCATCTATAGTGTTTTTTTACTCATCTGTAGTGTTTTTTTACGCATCTGCAGTGTCCTGTTACGCATCTGTAAAGGGTTTGTGTTTTTAGTATTTTGGCCCCCAAAACATTCCTCCTTGCTCCAAGGTCATTGCTATTAGTTTTTAAAAGCTTCCTCAATAGTAAGTAAGCACCTCACATCCTCCTCAAGTCAAATTATCAAGCACAATGTTGGTTTTCTTACTTACATCCTTTTCCACTACATTTTCACTTATGTATATCATTGGATGAATTCAATGAACTAAACTCTAACCCTACCATCTAATACCCACATACACCTTCCTCAGACCATATTATATCATTCCCTACCATTCACAGTCCCCCTACACTTCATTCCCATCAAATCCTAATTTCATACTATTTTCCTATTACAGAATTGGGAAATCCCTATGTTTTCCTAATTTGATCACCTTATTTACATCCATTTCACCAAATTTCACCTGTGTTTTGAAGCCAACATAAAACCCTACCTCCTAAATTTTTTTGGAAATTTTTCTTGGCTTCACTACTCTTCATTTCATCCTCTAAAACTACCCTATCCATGTCCTATGTTTTTCAAAATTCATAGTCCGCATACCCACTACATCTAAACACCTAGGGTTTCATATTTTTGATAGACATTATGGAAAGTGAAAAGAAAATCCACAAAGGAGGGCACCACATCAGATTTGAACCCTCCACCTTGCAAGAAGTTAATGCATCACCTTTTTCCAAAGTATGCTTTGGGAGGACTAGATGCTTGAGATTCTGTGAGAAAATCGTGGAAGAGGGTTGGCATCTCCAATTGACAAGCTTATTTTCCACTATTTTCAGTATGGGAAAGGTCATATTTGAAGGTGTAGAGTTCATCTTATCAGTATATGTGATTTCTTCAGCAACAAGTATACCTAGTCATGGATGGAAGTGGTTTAAGGGCATGTACATAGACCTTGAAGATTACAAATTGTTCCTCAAACATCATGCTAGAGAGAACCCTGAGTACATCTTCCCTTTTAGGCACCTCCTTAATACATATGCTCCTTTTATGAGGTTAGTTATGAAATATTTCACATGTGAAGGGATATTCTCCAGGTTGTACAGGTACCATATCATATTATTGATGCACTTTACCTCTTCTAAACCGCTTGACTTGCCATATTACTTGTACATAAGTTTGGTTAGAATGACTATGAAGGTTCAGAGGAGAAACAAAGATCATCACCCAAGTATTTTCCACCATGGTCTAGTCAAACTCATTATTTTGCATCATCTCTCAGCTATCAACATGACTTGGGAAACCTTCATGGAGAAAGTAACAACATCGCCCACCACTAGTCCTCTTGTAATGCATTGCACACCATCACCATCATTATCAACAGATCCAATGAAGGTTGGCTCTTCCAGCATGAAAACTTGGATTTCTAAGGCTTCTAGGGTTGTTTAGGTCACTCACACCTATGAGAAGGGAAATAGACAAGTATTTTCTCCCAAAATAATGAAAGTGTATCTACACATGATACTATAGTTGATAAAAGCGAGATAGAGGAGCATCCATTTATGCATCATATTGAATCACCATTGCACCAAAATGATGAACAAGTGCCCTTAGAAGTTGAGGTGGCAAATGAGGTTAAATTCAAATCAACTAAGGAGATCATTAGGGAGAAGGATGAGGAAATAGAAGAATTTCCAAGAAAATTGGCAACTGAAGGTGAAGCAGTTGATACAGAGTAAACCTAAGGCAAACCTAGAGAGAGATAAAGGTAAAGGAAAGAAATTAATAGATGTTGATCAAATGCAGGACATGGATATTGAAACACAACCAAGAAGGCCAAAGGCAAGAGGCCTTAAGAGGGTGTTGGAGCTAGAAAGTAAGTCAGTTCATCCACCTGAACAATTGACCTTTGATGAGCTAATAGCTATGGAGATCAATCAAGATAGAGAACTGTAGTTAGGAAGGGTGAATGAACATTTGGATAAGCTTTTGAAAAGATCCAAAAGAGACAACAATCTTCAGAGGCATATGGCCAATCATTATTTTACTAAGAACAAAATTTCACAAATCATGCTTAAACAAATGAAAAGGAATCTCAAAGAGGCTCAAATGAAGCTAAAGGAGAAGGATGGTTTAGATTTTTTGGTTGAAGATTCATTGGTTGTTTATCACATCATCCATAGGTTCCAAAAAACAAATTTGGATAATTTTTTAGCCATTTTGGTATTTTTAGTGATTTTTGCACTAAACTAGAAATTCAACCTTGGCAGATGCGTAGCGCCAAGTTGCTATGCTTTTTACTAGGGAATCCAAATGATGAATGGATTACATGGTTGGAAAATATTCAATGAGTACATCATAGATAAGGAACCCTTGATGTGACAAGCTCTATTTTGGAATAAAAATCAACTTTTCGAGGCCCTCCCATGGGTCATTTTTCAAAATTCAAGATGTTCTGGAAACTAGATACACAGGGCTAGTTAACCTATCTTTCATATTTGGATTTGGAGTCTTAAAAATCCCTCAAATTCAGCTGGAAAAAAATTGTTACACATTTGTAAAATTCTATTACGCATGTCTAAAAAGTGTTACACATCTACATAGGATTCCTCGGGACACTTGTCAAGCCCAGAAAAAGTTAGAATTATGAGGTTTTTCTATCCTTTGAGTTAGAATTGGATTAATTGAGTTATTTTTTGCCTCTTATCATGAGGAAAAATGTAATTTAATGTGGGGGACACACACTCCTAGTCTATGGCTGAATTTGAGGGAATGGTTTCTAACCTCCGTAGATTTTAGGAAGTGACTCATCTTATGTATTTATGATGCAATGTGGATGGGACTTCGACCCTATGAGGTTTCATTGTGCATATTTTCTATAATTATACCCTCTTTAGTCTTTTCTTGGGTTGGATAAGTGGTTTTTTTGCAGTGGATCTATTGTACAAGCCTTTTGGAATGAAATCAAAGACAGTGTTGCGGAAATTGTGTTGAGAATCCTGTGGTATGGCTTGGAGAATTTTTTCTTTCTCTATATGTTTATCTCATCATGTTGAATGATATTCTATCCTCTTTCATATACATCCTTCTATGTGTTTATCTTATTATTTTATAAAAAGAAAACATGCCTTTTCATGCTCTTTTTTAACAATATTTACAATTTGTGTTTATTTTCTTCTAAATGAATGAATTCACCTTAGTGTTGATTCAGATTTTCTATCATCTCATCCTATACACAATGAAAAACTAAGCATGATTTCAAGCTACCTACTTAGGCTCATTCATATTTTCTGCAAATTGACCTTGAATTCAGACCTCAAACCCTAGACCTAGTCTCCTTACTATCATTCCTATCCAGCACATAAACACTAAAAAAAACCCTATTTACTGTGATTATATACCTAGCCTAAAATCATTAGATATCCAGTAATTTCATTAACTACAAAGTGACATTGATAGAGCCCTCTCTAGTCCTGGTATGATCTGAATTTATGCAGGAACACAACAGAATACAGAAATAACCATAAACATATAAATACAGTGGAAATAAGGCTTCATTTCATTAATATCAAATCACATAAATATGCTTACAAACATGATGGAAATAAAATAGATAGGGTGCTGGTAGCGAATCCCTGAGAATATACGTTGCAACTACAGACCTCTGAACTGTATTACAATGAGGCTAAAGGGCCTATTTATTATGAAGAAACAATGGAGAATTCTAAACATCCAAAAACCTAACCTTAGGAGATGAAGCGCCAAAACTATGGGCCCTGTTTGGGTAAATTGGTGTTTCAACTTCCCAGGGATGTAACTTCGGCATACTATCTCCATTTGGGGCTTCAAAACGGCTCCGGAAGTTCAGGACCCGAAAAACTGCTAAAAATAGTAATTATGAAAAAAGAAACTGAAAGAGACAATGGTGGGGCCCCAAGTGGAATAGGCGGGTGGCCACCAATATCCACCTAGATCATTCCTCCCCCCTTAGGAAGAAATGGTCCCCATTGCGTTGAGTTCCTCCATGAGATGAGGAAACTTCTGTTAAACTTGGTCCCTAGTGAACCACTTGCCTTGGTGCAGGAGTTAGCTAGCTTTGACAACCCGATACAGTTGGATCTTCTGTCGGCGAGTGTTCTTGATTTTCATGTCCATGATACAGTCTGTGGTGGCCTATTCCATGCAGTCTGGGTTTAAATCGTTTGGTGTGAGTTCTTCTGCAATGTCATAGGTGTCCAATAGGGGTGGGAATTAGGGACGAAGGCGGTCTACCTTGAATACTGGGTGCATACCAAGGAATGGTGGAATACTAAGCTCGAAGGCATTGTTCCCTACAGCCTGGTGATGGTGTACGGCCCATATCGGAGTGGGTGAATCTTGTGATGGGGTCTAGTGAGGCGCTCCATCTGCAAATGTAGCCACACTTTTTCTCCCACCTGGAAGTTGTGTGGCACCCGATGTTGATCATGTCATTGCCTGTACTTAGCATTGGCTCTATCCAATATGTCATGAACTTGTTGGCGGATGTGCTGAATGCACTCGATGAAGTTGTTTTCTTTGTCATCTTCAGACTGGACATGAGCCAAATCAGCTTGAGTAGCTGCAAATGGTATGGCTACGTCAATGGGACATAGTGGCTAGAATCCCAAGCCCACCTGAAAGGGGTTGTGGTCGGTTGAGCTGTGGAGAGCCCGGTTATAACTGTGTTGTACATAGGGAAGGCTCTCATCCCATGCGCGTGGATGCTTTGAATTGTACATGCGTAGAATTTGTACAATCATCCTGTTGACGACCTCTGTCTGACCATTAGTTTGGGGATGGAAAGTTGTGGACTTGGTGAGCTTGGTGTCCAACATTGACCAGAGGCTAGACCAAAATGCGTTGAGGAACCTATTGTTGCGATCTGATGTGATAGATTGTGGGATCCTAAAGTGCACCCACACTAACTCAAAGAAGAGTTTAGCAGTGGCTTCCGCTGTGATATTCTTCTTGCAGGCCTCCATAATGGCCATCTTTGAGAATCTGTCGACGACCACAAAAACACAGTCGTTTCCATGCTTAGTAGAAGGAAGGCCTGACATGTAATCCATGGAGATGGATTTCCATGGTTGACTAGGGGTAGGTAGCAGAGTATATAGCGCTTGCTTCTTGATGGTCAGTTTGGCAATGGCGCAAGCAGTGCAGGATCTGATGTACTTCCCAACATATTGTCGAAGGTTTAGCCAACAGAAATACTTCTACAGTACTACCACTATTTTCTCTACCCCAAAATTCCCAGCGACTTGACTATAGTGCGCTTCCCATATCATCTTGGCACGCTCGCTTGAAGGAACACAAATGTGCCCCAGGTGACATAACAGTGCATCTTGGAGGTGAAAATTTGGAACTTGCATACCCCCCAAGAGTGCCTTGTATGTGTGGCTGAATTCTGGATTGCTCTTGTAGAGAAGCGACCAATCAGAAGTCTCGTGCCCACAAGAGTTGAGAACTGTGCTTATGGCCACGATCGGTGGTCGGCTGAGGCAGTCGACAACATTATTGGTGCTACCCTTCTTGTACTTGATGTTCAAATGAAATTGTTGTAAATATGTGGACCACTTCTGATGGCGATCATTCTGCAACTTCCCTTATGTCTGTATGAACTACAGGGGTCGGTGGTTTGTGTGGATGATTGTTTCCTGCCAAAAAAATGTAATGCTTCCATTGTCGACAAGCCTGCACAATGGAATACATTTCTTTTTCATAAGTGGGATACTTTCGAACTGTGTCGGACAATGTCTCACTGTGATATGCCACTGGATGCCCCTGTTGAGTAATAAATACCCCAATAGCATAGTCAGAGGCATCTATCTCGATCTCAAATGGTTGTTGCAAGTCTGGTAATGTGAGCACTAGGGCAGAACATAGGCGATGTTTCAATTCTACGAACGCCTTCTGTTGAGATTCCTACCAATATAATTTTGCTTTCGCTCCTCCCTTGGTGACTTGACTCAAGGGCCAAGTGATATGAGAGAATCCCAACACGAACCTATGGTAGAAATTAGCAAGACCCAGAAAGTTGCGAAGCTCTGTTAGGGTGGTTGGTGCTGGCCAATCCTGAATGACTTGGATCTTGGCTGGATCCACATGCACCCCCCTTTCATCAATAATGTATCCTATATATTTAACCTGGGTCATGCCAAAAGTTCACTTCTCAAAATTGGCACATAACTTGTGTTGCCGCAGTGTTTGGAGGACTTCTCGGATGTGGTGGAGGCACTCTTCCCAAGTCTGGCTGAAGATAAGAATTCCATCCAAGTATAACACTACAAATGAGTTGGTGAATGGACACAAGATGTCGTCCATCAGCCTCATGAAGGTTGTGGGAGCAATTTTCAATCAGAAAGGCATGATGAGCCATTCGAGAAGGCGCTCCTTGGCTTTAAAGGCAGTCTTCCACACATCAGAGGGTTCAAATGGTACCTGGTGATACCCAAACTTCAAGTCGATCTTGTTGAAATATTTTTCCCCTTTGAGTTGGTCCAGAAGGTCATCAATCTGTGGGATCGGGTACCTATCCCAGACAGTGATCTTGTTCAGCACCCAATAATCAATACAGAGTCTCCAAGTCCCATCCTTCTTCTATACCAACATGATCGGGCTCCTACAGGGCGATGAACTTCGCCGGATGTGACCTTTCTACAGCAGCTCTTGAATCTACCTCTTGATTTCATCATTCTCTAGAATAGAGCGCCTATAGATTGGTCCATTGGGTAGCGGCACACCTGGGGTCAGGTCAATGGGGTGCTTGACCTGACAGTGTAGAGGCACCCCTGTGGGTGAGGTGAAGATGTCCCCGTACTCCTCAACAATCTTGTCCATTTGTTGTTGTCATGCAGAGGAGCCATGTCTGGAGGTCGTGGTCACAGTCTTATTCTTTCCCTGGGGGCGGATCATCAGGAAAACAAATTTCCTGGTTTGGGAAATGAGCTTACTACATTGTTTTGCAGTAACCAAAGAGATAGTGGGAGGCGGTGGTACCTTTGGTATCCTGTACAATTTATTTCCCAAAGTAACAATAACAGTGTGAGGCCGAGACTCATACACAGCATGTCACTTCGACAAGTATGGTTGGAGTAATAACACATTAGAAACATCAATAGGATCAATGTCACACAATACCTCATCCATGAAGGGCTTGATGCTATAGGGAAGGTGGCACTACTGGCCGATGCGGACGTCCCGTCCTTGGTGAAGCCACCCGATGGTGTATGGTTGTGGGTGCATTGTGGGCGGCAAGCCCAAACGCTTCACGACATCTGCTGAAATGAGGTTATTTTGGCTCCCATTATTGACAATGAACCGTAGCGGGGAACACTTTACCCACATCTGGGAGTGGAAGAGGCGCTCTGCCTCCTTTGGATCTTCTGGTTCCTCCTTCTGGATCTTCGTAGTGGCAACAGTGGCGTTGGGCTCCGCATCAATTATCTGCTTCTCTTTTTCATTCACCTTGTCAGGTTCTGATTCAGAGTCGGAGCATGCATCTGATTCCAAAGCCCTCATCTCAGCCACCAGTGACTGCTTGGCCCGACACTCACTTGTGTTGTGAGTGGAACTCTTATGGAACTCACACCACTTTCCCGTGTCCTTCTTTGGCTTCGCGGTGTTGTTCTTTGCTTGTGTCTTTGGCAAGTTGTCTTGGGCCGCCATGCCTTGGCTTTGTCCTTTGTTCTGCAGTTTGGGGGCACCTTTCCCTTGCTTTTGATTCGCAGATCCAAAGTCTCTCTTCTTTTGTTTGAATTTCTACTAAATCTTGGCAACATACCGGTATGTCGTACCAAGCAAGGAGATGTCGAGGAACTCCATTTCCTCCTGAATGTATCTATGCAGACAATCGTGATACTTTAGCACCAAATTTTTCTCTGAATATTTGATACCCAACTTTGTGTGCAAGGTATGGAACAAATTCGTTAGCTCATGCACATCTTGATCCCTTTTTTGCTGCAGCGTGGTCCATTGTATGTACTTGTCCTCATAGCTCTCCACGCTATAGTATTGTTCCTTGATGGCATCTCAGAAATAATTCCAAGTGGGAATGGCTAAGAACAGAGAGGGTTTTGTCTCATCCATTTTCTTACAGTAGGTTTCCCACCAGTCCTTGACATGGTGGGTAGCTTTGAGGAGTGAAAAAATAATCTTCTCCCGATCGGAAAAATCATGAACTAAGAAATATCCTTCTAATAGATTCAACCATCTATCTATGGCATCTGCATCTATTTGACCCTCAAATATGGGAATGTCAAAGTTTACTTGTACCTTAAAGGGATTCATGCCTCCAGAGTGGCTACTAGATGCAGATGCACCGCCGGTGGGCAGTCGTTGAAGGATCTGGGCAAAGTTATCCATCATCGCGTTCCTTTGTTTTTCGAAAGCCTCCTTGAGCAATATTTTGATAGGATCTCCTGCTCCCTCATATTTCTTTTCGTCCCCCATGGGCATCCATCAGGGTTTGTGAGGCTGATCTTGTAAAGGTTCCACCAGATCAAGCCCTAACTCCTTATACCCCGACCTCGTTGGGGACATGCAAAGAAGGATCGAGAAAAAGCAGACTGCTCTGATACCACTGATTCGGATTTATGCAGGAATACAATAGAATACAGAAATAACCATAAACATATAAATACAGCAAAAATAAGGCTTCATTTCATTAATATCAAATCACAGAAATATGCTTACAAACATGATGGAAATAAAATAGATAGGGTGCTGGTAGCGAATCCCTGAGAAGAGATGTTGCGACTAAAGACCTCTGAACTATATTACAATTAGGCTCAAGGACCTATTTATTATGGAGAACAATGGAGAATTCTAAACGTCCAAAAACCTAACCCTAGGAGATGAAGCACTAAAACTATGGGCCCCATTTGGGTAAATTGGTGTTTCAACTTCCCAGGGACGTAACTTCAGCATACTATCTCCGTTTGGGGCTTCAAAATGGCTCCGGAAGTTCAGGACCCGAAAAACTACTAAAAATAGTAAGTTGTGAAAAAAAAACTGAAAGAGACAATGGTGGGGCCCCAAGTGGAATAGGCGGGTGGCCACCAATATCCATATGGATCATGGTAGGGCTAGCTACCTGATCTAAAGGTTGGTATGTGCCTACCTTCCTTCAATCCCACTCTTAGCCTTGGGAATTTGGGGGGACTGATAACTTTCTTAGCGACATTTCCGGGGAGCGATTGCAAAACTTTCCCTGGGAATATTTCTTTAGTCCTCTTAAGGTTAGAATTTTGAGAGATAATTCTAGCATTCAAAACAGGCTGAGTTCTTAAATTCGATCCAAAGTCCAAATTCTTATCTAAGTTGGCTCCTAAAAGACATACTAGGTCAAATCCATACCCAAATCCCTCACCAATTGTAAATGACCCAAAAAATATTTTAAGAAAGAAGAAAACCAAGTCTTGGAAAGTTGGAAGAGCTTTTCCTCCACTTGTTAAATAAAATGCCTTGCCTACGAGATTTGCTTCAAAATTTTTGTCCTCTAATTAAGAATTTGAAACATATTTTTTTAGGTCTATGTCTAAAAACTTTCTTTCAGAAACTATATTTGATCCTATTGATTTTGAGACCTTTGTACCATTTTCGAAGTCTTCTTATTCTGAGGTTGATAGTGAAGTCTGCTCTAATTTCTACAAACTTAAAATTTCAATAAACTTCAAAAAAAACTTATTTCTAATATCAGCGAAACCTTTTGCTTCATCACCTGTCATTACACCTTTTCATACAGCTATGTTGTCATCTCTTCCTTTCAATCCATCATTACCTCTACAATTTTTCATTCCATCAACACCTTTACAACTCCCTCCATTAATCATGGCCAAATTCGCTCCACTATTTTTACCCCAACAACTCATTGCACTACCCCAGAACTATGGTCAATTTTTTTCCCTTTTTTATGGAACATAAAAGGTAACTACTTACCAACACATTGTCAAAGTGGTTTATTTCATAGATCTTGAATAGATATACAATGACGATGACAAGATGTGCATCATTGCATAGAGTTTCTTAGGAGAGATTAAGAAATGGTTATGCTCTCTCACATCATGTTTAGTATCTACTTCATAGCATCTTATTGACTTGTTCATGAAAAAATGGGAGGAGCAGAAGAATCCATTGCAAATTTTGGCTAAATATAACGCCTTGAAAAGGAATCCCAATGAGTCTTTCCAAGACTTTACAACTATATTCAATAAAATCTATGATTCAATTCCTGAAAATATCAAGCCTCCTCCAGGCCTTGCTTCACCTCACTATCCTGATGGTTTTGACCCTGACATGGATTACCATCTGAGGGAAATAAATCCATAAACTCTTGAAGAAATGCAAAGAAATGCAGTGAGTGTGGAAGCTAATTTTATCATCAAAAAGTCTAAAATCAAGACGGAGAAAAGGGTCACCATCAAAGAAGAAAAATCCAATTCATCAGAGGGAAAATTAGACACCTTGATCAAAACCATGGAGAATATGATGGATAAAATGTCCATTTCTGATAGAAAAGTTGAACCCTCCATTAGAAATCCCAATTTCAAGGGTCAAAATCAGCAACCTCAGTAGTGTATCAAGAAAAGGGAATAGAGGGGTTAGGATCTACAAAGTCAGCAGAAAATTCACACTCCATTTTAGTATAACTATGCTAAAGGTTCTGATGAAGAGGATGAAGAAGAAATTTCTAGCAAGAATAATTTATTTGAGGAAAATCAACAACATATTTTCCTCACTGAAGAAGATCAGTTTTCTACAAAAATTTATGCACCGGACGATCAGCAATATTTCTTGTCAAATCATGACATGCTATCAGTACAGGCAGAATATTATCAAAGGGGATATCAGAATGCTCTTACTCAAGTACAGAGGAAGTATGGTTTGATGAGTAGGAATGTTCATATAACCTCCAATCAGAAAAAACAAATGCTCAAATAGATACTCATCATAAAGAAATTGTCACTCCAAATCAAAGCAAAGAAAAAGGGAATGTTGTTCCTAATAATGCTAAAATTCAATGAAACTTACACCAACGGTCAGAAGAAGCATAAAGAAAAAAAATATGGAGAATAGAAGAAGGAAATTCCACACAAATATCATCATGAGAAGAAAGATGCATCATTGAAAAAGGTATAAAAACAATTTTCTCTTTTTAGTCTTGAAAATGAAATCACAAAGTTGAAAGTTTCCATTACTCTAACTGAAATAGTCAATAACGACCAATATAAGTTTCAAGTAGCCAAGTTTCTTAGGGTGTATCAGATGTCTGACATGGTTAATGTGAGAGTTGATCACCCAGAACTTCTATTTGGTCCTGTTGTTGATGGTGATTTAGAAGATAGCAAGGTCCCTCCATTTTATCTTAGCCTCAAAATCCATGATTTTATCCTCCATAACTCCATGCTTGATTCTGGAGCCTCTCATAACCTCATTCCCAAGGCCATTATGGACATATTAGGCTTGGATATCACAAGACCTGACCATGATATTTATTCATTTTATTCAGGGAGGGTGAAATGTCTTAGCCTCATTAAGGACCTAGTGGTGTCTTTAGACCAAATCCCAGCCAAGAATTTCCCTATGGATGTTTTATGGCTGATATTCCTCCCAGATATGGAATTTTTCTCTCCCATTCATGGGGAGAAAAGCTTAGAGGTACCTTGCAGCTTGAATTTTCATATGCTACAATTCTTGTCTTTGGGAAACTCATAAAACTATACCGAGAAAGTAAAATGAAGTACATGATAAGTAGCAGAGAAAAGCCAAATAATCATCCCATAAATGTTGTTCACACAGATTTAGAGTCCTTTATTTTATTCAATGATTAACGTTTAGCATATTCAGAAGTTTTGATTGCAGAGAAAACAGAAAATTCTGAGTTTTCAAATTCTCTTTTAGAAATTGCAAATGTAGAAAATCAAGAAATGATTCCAAGTGGTTTGGAACCAAGCTCATCAACCTAAAAAAGATATGAAACAGTGAAATGTACTGAATTTTTGGTACAACAGAACTCTCTCAAGAAGCAAGTAAATTTCATTCATCCAATTTGTAGCTTCCCGATGAAGAAAGTGGTTTGTGGACCATGGACTTCGATGGAGCCTTGGGAAAGTAAGGGGTTACAATTGGAGTGTGGATTCATAGCCCTATAAATCAGTCACTTAAAATTCCTCCCAATGTTCGAATGTCCTCTTACAAGTTGGCATTCAGTTGTTCAAACAATGAAACAGAGTATGAGGCTTTGATAGTTGGCTTGAAAATTCTCAAGAAGTTAGGTGCCAAGAAAATTTATATGTATTACGACTCCAAGATGGTAATAAAAAAATTAAAAGGGGAATACCAGGCCAATCATCCTAGAATGTGATCTTACCGAAATGCTATATACTTTTTCATTAATCCCAAGGGACAACAATGTTATTACTGATTCTCTTGCCACTTTAGCTAGCATGTTTAAAATTCCGTTGTATCCAAATAAGACGTATGAGATACAAGTGAAACACCACCATGTTGTTCTAGATAATATTCAATATTGGCAGGTCTTTCAAGATGATAAACACATCAACAACTTCTTACAAACAGAAGAGGAATTTTATAATTTACAAATGGATAACCAGTGTTATGAAGATGACCAAGAATTCCATGCATCAGAAATGCAAGTACTTCAGCTGAAAGACAACTCCATTCCAAGAGGTATAGTACCTTTGGAGGAGATTTTTGATCAAGATGATGTTGCACGTAAACTGACCATGCTACCAACAGAAGTGGGAGTGGAAGACCTCAATCTTAGCACTCCTGAAAAGCAAAAAATGGTCAAGATTTCAAAATCCTTGAGCTCAGAAATGAAAGGTAAATACGCAGCCCTCATGTCTCAGTTTGCTGATGTATTTTCTTAAGAATATTCTGATCTGAAAGTGTACGATAAGAGTATAATCTAGCATTAAATTCCCTTAAAGCCAAATCAGAAGCCTTTCTGCCAAAAGTTAAGGAGAATGAATCCCAAGTTACTTCCCTCCATTCAAAATGAGGTAAATAGTTTATTTAATGTTGGTATTATAGTTCCACTTCAATTTTCAAATTGGATGTCTAATTTGGTGCCAGTAAGGATGCATACATGTGAGATCCTTTTGTGTATAAATTTCAGAAATCTGAATAAAGTGGCATTGAAAAACAATTACCCACTACCAAATATCGACCATATTCTGTAAAGGGTATTTGGATCTTCTAGACTTTCATTGTTGGATAGATACTCTGGGTATAATCATATTTTAGTACACCCAGATGATCATGAAAATACAGCCTTTACAACACCATGGGGTACCTTCATGTACGCAATAATTCCATTTAGATTGAAGAATGCGGGGGCTACTTTTCAACAAGAAATGTATATTTCTTTCGCCAATGAAAAGGATGTATTTTTGCTAATATATCTTGATGACATCAGTGTTTTTTCCAAAACATATGAGCAACACCTACAACACTTGAAAATATTTTTTTAGAGATGCAGAAAGTTTGGCATATCGTTGAACCCAAAAAAAAGTCGTTTTGCTATGGAGGAAGGTAAAATGTTGGGCCATATCATATCAAAAGATGGTATTCGGATAGATACTTCAAGGATTGAAGCAATTCATACCTTGGACTATCCTAGGAGAAAAAAATAAATCCAGTCATTCAATGGAAAAATCAATTTTTTAAGAAGGTTTGTTCCCAATATTCTTGGATATTTGAGGCAAATTACTGACATGATGAAGAAATATAGTGAAGTTAAATGATCTAAAGAATCAAATAATTATTTCATTTTCTTCAGAGTATACTCTAATTTTTTTCCTTATGCAAAAGATGAATCAAAACACAAAGCAGCCCATCACCTTCTTCAGTAGAACACGCAGCCCTGAAGTAAAATATCATTGAGAAACAAGCCTTGGATTTATTCAAATCATTTAAGGACTTTTGGGTCTATATTCTCCACTCTCATTTCATTTCATATGTCCCAATTTTTTTTTCAAATATGTGCTCACGCAGAATTATGCTGAAGGGAGACATAGAAAATGGACTGCTGCTATGTTGGAGTATGACTTGGAAATCAAGCCTACAAATATGATCAAGTGAAAAGGCCTGGAAAAGCTTATGGTAGACTCAAATCTACATGCTTTGGACATTATTTTTACTGCTGCATTATCTGAAGAGCAAGAGGTTAAAATATTAATTGAGGTATCTACAAAAATTTCTTCATCACCATGGTATGCTGATATTGTTCATGTTTTGCAGCATTTGAATCCTCCTCCCTGCTTGCCTAGTAATAAAGCTAGATATTTGAATTTTAAATCTCTCAAGTATTGCATCCTTAATAATGTTTTGTATTGGAAAGATCTAGGTGGAGTATTTTTAAATTGTTTGGTTGAAAGAGAAGTTGAAAAAGTGATGAGTGACTTTCATAAAGGCAACTGTGGAGATCATCTTTATTGGAAGACTACAACAAATAAGATCTTGAAGGCGGGTTTTTATTGGCCAAGTATATTCTATGATGTTTATAAAATATTCATGAGCTATCATGAATGTCAAATATTTCAGGGAAAGATAATTTTTTTCCTTTTCCCTTGGAACCAATTGAATTACAAGCACCATTTCAACAATGGGGGCTTGATTTCATTGGCGAAATCTATCCTCCATCATCATCCCAGCATAATTGGATACTTACTGCAACTAATTACTTCACTAAATGGATTGAATCCATCCCCACGAGGCAAGATATTGATGCTCCCATTATTCAATTTTTAGAGAACAATAGTCTGTCTCGGTTTGGTTGTCCATATAAAATAATTACTGACAATGCAGTTGCCTTTAAATCTAAATAGATGATTGACTTTTGTGATAAGTATCACATTAGGCTTGGTCATTCTAAAACATACTATCCACAAGGAAACGGGTTGGTTGAATCATCAAATAAATCTTTAGTGAACATAATCAAGAAGATGTTGCAAGAGAACAAGAGAAATTGCCACAAAAAGCTCACCAATGCTCTATGGGCGAACAGAGTTAAGCACGAAGAGATTAATCAACATGTCACCTTTCCAGCTTGTGTATCGTGTTGACAAAGTACTCCCTACTTCTTTAGCTATACCAATGATGAAAATTCTACAAGATACCGACAGTGAACCAAATGATATCCAATGAAGAATCAACCAAATGATCCATCTACAACAGTCAAGAGATGAATTTTTCAGTCATACTTCAAAACTTGGAGATAAAATCAAGAAGATTTATCATAAGAAGACCAAATTTGATGATTTTAAGCTAGGAGATGTTGTTCTTCGTTGGAATTCCTGAAGTGAAGACAAAGGTAAACACGACAAATTTGATAATCTATGGAAAGGTTGTTATAATATTACTGCATTCAGAGGTAATAAGGCATTTTTATTAGAATATATTGAAGGGCAGGAAGTTTTGGGAGGACCAATAAATGGTAGGTTCCTCAAACATTACCTTACATGATAATTGAAGAAGAGGTTCACTTTCATTGTACATATCATTTTTATTTGTTGTTCAATAATAAGGAAGTTGTTGCAAAATTTTGAAGCCCGAGGAGAAGGTCATGAGACTTTTACATTCAGCTCATTTTTTTTCTTTCAAAAAAGTTCAAAACATTTCAATAAATTGCTAAGTCAGAGTCAAGTCATTTTTTTAGTCAGTCATTTTTTGTTTTAGTTAATTATCCCAAGTTTGTCAAAGTTTTTTTTATTTCAAATTTTTGACTCCATTTCCCAATGGATAAGGCTACCTGATCTATGGTGTTCTTGACACCTCCTGAAGGAGATACCATCCCCAGCTAGAGCCAATGTTAGTGTCAATATGTCCAGTGATCAAACATGATCTTTTAGTTTATTTACTAGTAGTCCTAGGTCGAAATTTTGTCTTTTCAAACAAGTTTTCAAATAAATTTTGGTCACTGCATATGGTCTAGGTCATAAAGTTGCTCCCTTCATTCCATCCATGGCCATCATCATCTCAGAGTTCATGTCACTCATTTTCATTGAGAGTATTAGGTCATTTATTCCATCTCCATGTAAGTTTGTATCTAGGTCTCCTTGTTTTTCCACTGAAAATTATAAATATGTCACCAAAAAGGACGAACAAGGCTTCATTTTCATCATACCAATATTTTTAAGGGAGTAATCATAGTTAGGAGAATAAAATAGGACACTCTGTCTTATTTCAAAACCATGTTTCATTTCAAATTGTTCCAAAAAGCAATGAAAGGATAAAGATAGGTCAATTTTATATCAAATGGCTTTATCCTAAGGTATAGGTTCATTATGCATTTTATCCAAAGTTTGAGAAACATTATAAAACATGCACTAATATCCTAATGTTTGAGTTCATCATGTATCTATCCAAAGTTCAGAGGCATTATGAACTTTATCCAAAGTTTTTCACTAGAGTCATAAGGATGAAAACAAACAAATGTTTTTTCTCTTGTGGTTAAATCTCAATCTCCTCCTAGCTGCTAGATCATTCCACTGTCAAATTAACGATCAATAAGTGTCTTCGGGCCCCCCTTTCCATCCTACCTTTACCAGCAAGGGGGGAGGGGGGGGGGGTCCCACTGGTCCCACACCGATGTGTCATCCTCTCCTATTTCGCATCCCCCCTCTAAATACCACAAACCATCTCAACCCCCCTCTAAAATCTACCAAACCACCCTCCTTTCCCACCATTTCTCCTGCGTAACTCCCTCCACTCCCCTACTTCCACACATTTCCTCCCGCCTAATCTAGCTCCCACTTATTGTTCCATTCCCGTGCTCTCCCCTCCACTATCATTCTAATGCGTTACTCATCTGCAGTTTTTTGTTACTAATATGCAGTGTTTTGTTACGCATACGTATTTGGAAAGGTTCTGCGTTTTTGGTATTTTGGCTCCAAAAGAATTCCTCCAAGCTCCAGGTTCATTGCTCTAAGTTTTTAAAGCTTCCTCAACAGTAAGTAAGCACATCACATCCTCCTCAAGTCAAATAATCAAGCACGGTGTTGGTTTTCTTGCTTACCTCCCTTTCCACTACATTTTCACTTTTGTTTATCATCGGATTGTTTCAATGAACTAAAATCTAACCCTACCATCTAATACCCTCATACACCTTCCCCATACCATACTCTATCATCCCCTACCATTCACAATCTCCCTACACTTCATTTCCATCAAATACTAATTTCATACTATTTTTCTATTACAGAATTAGGAAATCCCTGTGTTTTCCTAATTTTATCACCTTATTTACATCCATTTCACCAAATCTCACCTGCGTTTTGAAGCCAACATACAACCCTACCTCTTGAATTTTTTTGGAAATTTTTCTTTTGGCTTCACTACCTTTCATTTCATCCTCCAAACCTACCCTATCCCTGTCCTCTGTTTTTCCAAATTCATAGTCCACATACCCACTACATCTAAACATCTAGGGTTTCATATTTTTTATAGACATTATGGAAAGTGAAAATAAAATCCACAAATGAGGGTGCCAAATCATATTTGAACCCTCCACCTTGCAAGAATTTAATGCATCACCTTTTTCCAAAGGATGCTTGATATTTTGTGAGCAAATCATGGAAAAAGGTTGTCATCTCCAATTGACAAGCTTATTTTCAACTAGTTTCAGTATGGGAAAGGCCATCATTGCAAGTGTAGAGTTCAACTTATCAGCAAATGTGATTTCTTTATCAACAAGTATACCTAGTCATGGATGAAAGTGGTTTAAGGGCATGCACATAAACCTTGAAGATTAGAAATTGTTCCTAAAACCTCATGCTAGAGAGAACCCTGAGTACATATTCCCTTTCAAGCACCTCCTTAAAATATAGGCTCCTTTAATGAGGTTAATTATGAAATATTTCACATGTGAAGGGGGATTATCCAAGTTGTACAGGTACCGTATCAGATTATTGATACACTTTACCTCTTCTAAACCACTTGAATTTCCATATTACTTGTGCATAATTTTGGTTAGAATGACTGAGAATCTTTAGAGGAGAAACAAATATCATCACCCAAGTATTCTCCACCATGTTCTGTCAAACTCATTGTTTTGCATCATCTCTCAGCTATAAACATGACTTGGGAAACCTTCATGGAGAAAGTAACAGCAGTGCCCACCACTAGTCCTCTTGTCATGCATAGCACACCATAACCATCAGTATCAGCACAGCCAATGGAGGTTGGCTCTTCCAACAAGAAAACTCAAATTTCAAAGGCTCCTAGGGTTTCTGAGGTCACCCTCACTTATGAGAAGGTAAATAGACAACTCTTTTCTCCCAAAACCATCAAAAGTGTATCTACACTTGATAAGATAGTTGAGCAAAGAGAAATAGAGGAGCAGTCATTCATGCATCAAATTGAATCACCATTGCACCAACATGATAAACAACATGAGGAAGAAGCGCCCTTAGAATTTGAGGTGGCAGAGCAGGTTGAATTCAAAATAGCTAAGGAGATCATTAGGGAGAAGGATGAGGAAATAGCAGAATCGAAGGAGATTTTCTCCATTGCAAATTCTCAAATTACTTTCCTACAACAAGAAAAATGGAAATTGAAGGTGAAGCAGTTGATACAAAGTAAAAATAAGGCAGACCTAGAGCCATATAAAGGTAAAGGAAAGAAATTAATAGATTTTGATCAAATGCAGAACATGGATTTTGAAACACAACCAAGAAGACCAAAGACAAGAGGCCTTAAGAGGGCGTTGGAGCTAGAAAGACTATCAGCTCATCCACCTGATCGGTTGACCTTTGATGAGCTAATAGCTATGGAGATAAATCAAGATAGAGAATTATGGTTAAAAAGGGTGAATGAACATTTGGAGAAGCTTTTTAAAATAGCCAAAATAGACAACAATCTTCAGAGAAATGTGGCCAATCATTATTGTACAAGGAACAAAATTTCACGAATCAGGCTTAAACAAGTGAAAAAGAAGCTCAAAGAGGCTCAAATGAAGCTAGAGGAGAAGGATGGTTTAGATTTGTTGGCGAAAGCTTCATTGGCTATTTAAAACATCATCCACAGGTGCCACAAAATAAATTTGGAGAATTTTTGAGAAATTTTGGTATTTTTAGTGATTTTTGCACTAAACTGGAAGTTCAACCTTGATAGATGTGTAGTGCCAAGTTGTTACGTTTTTTACAAGGGCGTCCAAATGATGAATGGCTTAAATGTTTGGATGTATTTTTATGAGTACATCACAAATCAGGAGCCCTTGCTACATGAAAAGCTCTATTTTTGAAGAAAAATCCAAAAAACCACCAGTTTTTTATGCTTCTGCAAATATTCTTTACAGTTTGTTACGCATCTGGAGTAACCTTGGGAGAATCAACCTTTGGAGGCCTTCTCATGGGTCATTTTTTAAAATTCAAGATGTTATGGAAACTATACACACAGGGATAGTTGACATATCTTTCATATTTGGATTTGGAGTCATAAAAGTCCCTAAAAATCAGATGCAAACAAGTGTTACGCACCTGTAAAAGTTTGTTACGCATCTGTCAAAAGTGTTACACATCTGCATAGGATTCTTCAGGACACTTGTCAAGCCCAAAAAAAGTCAAAATTTTGAGGTTTTGTTTTACTTTGAGCTAGAATTGGAGTAATTGATTTGGTTTTTTCCTCTTATCATGAGGAAACATGTAATTTAATGCGGGGGGCACACACTCCTAGTCTATAGCTGAATTTGAGAGAATGGTTTCTAACCTCCCTAGATTTTAGGAAGTGACTCGTCTTTTGTATTTATGATGCATTATGGATGGGATTTTGACCCTATGAGGTGTCATTGTGCATATTTTCTATAATTAGACCCTCTTTAGTCTTTTCTTGGGTGGATAATTGGTTTTTTTTGCAGTGGAGCTATTGTACAAGCTTTTTGGAATGAAATCAAAGACAATGTTGCAAAAATTGTGTTGTGAATCCTGTGGTATGCCTTGGAGAATTTGTTATTTATTTGTATGTTTATCTTATCATGTTGAATGATATGCTTTCCTCTTTCATATACATGCTTCAATGTGTTTATATTATCATTTTATAAGTAGAAAACATGCATTTTCATGCTCTATTTTAACAAGATTTACATTTTGTGTTTATTTTCTTCTAAATGAATGAATTCACCTCAGTGCTCATTCAGATTTTCTATCTTTTCATCCTATACACAATGAAAAACTAAGAATGCTTTCAAGCTACCTGCCTGGCCTCATTCATATTTTCTGCAAATTGATTTGAATTCAGACCTCAAACCCTAGACCTATTCTCCTTACTGTCATTCATATCCAACACAAAACCACCAAACAAACACCTTATTTACTAAGCTTGTATATCTAGCCTAAGATAATTAGATATTAAATCATTTCATTGACTCAAAGGTGACATTGAGAGAGCCCTCTCTAGTCCTAGTAGGGCTAGCTACCTAACCTAAAAATTATTCTGTGGTTACCTTCCTTCAATCCCACTCTCAGCCTTGGGAAGTTGGGGGGAGTGATAACAAGTTACATGTAATATCCCAAAAAGGGAGAATGAAGTAATACTTAAACACAATATAAGAATTGCAGAAAAGTAAACAATAAATATATATACACACCAGAATTCACAGAAATAGTTGAGCCATTTTATTATATAAGAGGTGAATAAAAATTACAACAGTGCTCAAAATATGAGACATTCAAGCCAAAGAGATGGCCTAGAATGACCCTGAAATGATCCCACAAGAGGGACTACGTAACTGCTGAACTGTTGGAAGGTAAATTGTGTTGTCCTTGCTACAACTATTGGGACTACAACTTCCAGGAAGATATAAATTCAGATCTAGGCAGTTTGGGAGCTCCGATGATGCTGAATATAGAGATCCAGACTCTATGATGGATACCTAAGATAACCCAGAAAGGGTTTCTCAGATATGTCAATCTAAGAAAACCACCCTCTTAGGGATTCACCTATACATTGTTGGGTATGTAGATCTATTGCATAATCTGATGATATGATGGCTGCAATGATGCACAATCAGATCTATGCAAGAAGGGATGATCCCTTTACTACATCCTCGGGCTAAAATCTCAAGATCTAGCTCCTCCAATATCCTCCGCTGAAAATAGTTGATGGATGAACCACAACTTTAGAAAAATGCATTGTAATAGAGGGAGGCTCAATAGCCTACTACTAGATGTGCCAAAGTAGCTCCTGAGTGATGGAAACAATAGATCTAATGTGAGGAGATGATCCCTCATGGGATTTCCAACTGAAATATTGGAAACTTCCTTCCTCCAATAATTCTACGGGATTGGACTACAAAATCCTTGAAGGGACTGATGCCGCATGGAGGTAAAAACCAATGGCCTGAATGTCGGATATAGATCTACTACTCATGGAAGACTAAATCTAAAGAACAAGTGTTAGGATGAATCCTCCACCGGTTTCCTAGATGATCGCTAGAAACAACCTCCTTAAGATGGCACCAATGCCTGATAAGGAATAGAGCTCAATATAAAACCTTCCCAGAGTAGGCACACAAGTCCTCTATGGGTAAGGGTGGGATTCCCGCTCGAGAACACCCTGTGCTAAACAGAACTTCAAACTTAGCTAAACAGCATAAGAGTGCATGAAGATGTCACCTGACAAATCCAGATCTAAACTGATAAAAGAATAATCCAAGTATCCAAATCTACCTTCTATTGTGCCTTCACCTTCATTATATATATCATGAGCCTTCCATAGCCTAGGCCCACTCCATAACTTCACTGTACATGTAGACATAAGTCTCCATGGTTGACTGCGTTGTTTCTCCATGTCCTCCATCATGTTCACATGGGGTGATCACCCTCTCCATCATGTGTGCATTAAATGCATCACTTCCTCCACTAACTTATCATAAGTGATTTATGATCTTCTTTGAATGCATTATGATCTCAGTTGACCTCTTCAAATATCCTCAATATTTTACATTTAAGATCCATGATCTTATTTGATTATTTCATCCTCCATGATCTATCTCATTAATGAGACATGATCTCCATTAATGGAGTTGCTCCACTACTCCATGATTTTAGATCTAGATCTATAATATCCACATACACACATCAAAATTGGATTTTATTTATATTTAAGGATTATTGGTTCCTCCACACTTTTGTTTACTTAATTAATTATGTTTATTAAGAAATCTAATATTCCAAATATCATGTGAAAATGTGGGAATATTACAGCCCTCCCCAGGAAAAATGTTGTATATATCCAAACTTCAACTACAAAAATAGATACTAGATAAATGTTGTCCCCCTCCAAATAGCAACTCCACACAGGAAGGTCTCCCATTTCTTTTCATGAGTTATCTTATGCCCCATTGGGTGGTTACTCTCTAGAATTTCTAGAGTGACCTCTAACTGTGTAGCTAGATGTCCTTCATCAATCATGAAGCTCCAAGTGACAACCATAAGTTGTCCAACATCCTCCATATACATGAGATATATAAAAATAGATGGTTCCTCCCAAAAAATGAAATTTCCAACTCACAGAGTAATCCTCCATCCCATGCTACATGAAGTAAAAAGAGGCTTTTCATGCCTCCATCCTTAGCCTTGATGGCCTTGTTGGATCTAAGCATCATCCCAACATTGTACCAAAGAAGAAGTAGAGATATTTGGGTCAAAAAAGGTGTCAAACCATATTCTCCCAACAATAACCATCGGAGTAAGGCCTCTTGCTACCATCCTCCATCTCCACCATGCAAGAGGGATAAGCCAAACTCCCTCAAAAGAAACCAAAGCAACAAGATATCTTGTTGCATTTTCACCTCATCATGTGTATCATGGAGTAAAAACATACTGATAGACATGTGGAATGTCACATTAGCCCAATACAAGCAAGCACCATCAATACAGATCATGAGAGAACCATGCCAAGTTTTACACAATACAAAACGCATAG